>CM033622.1:43609786-43709786 GCA_019453435.1 Rhinogobius similis
CAAGCATGAATGTGACCAGTCACTTCACACATCTGCTCGGCGTCTGACCGCGTCCTTCTGACTGACTTTGTGCCTGTAGTTATGTGTTACATCACATCATGATTAAAGAGCCCATATTTTAAAAATTGAGCTGGAGGTTCTTTATTGTCTGTCACATCATTTTGGTTCATCTCTAAATACCTTGTTATTTCCACAAAAACTGCCAGAGCAAATTAACTCAAGTGAAATCATGATCTCACAATAGTACACAAAGGGCAGGTTTAAACAATCTCATGTTTTCTAACCAAAGAAAGAAAGAAAAGTAATAACAATGTTTGTTCATTGCGTGACTTGTTCATAGAATTATACAAATCATGACAAAAGAGCATTCTAAACCGTGAACAAACAACCAACTGGAGGTTTTCAGTTTCTTTTCCCCATGGATTACATGGTACTCTCTTCTAAAGTCTCACAAATGCTGATGATGTATATTGGGTACTGGACCAGAAACCCAAATTTTAATTTGAACAATAGCCATATATTCATATTACCTGTTCATAATCCCCGGCAAATTGTGTAAAACTAAATCAAGTCGAGTCACTGATAAGTGCATATGACATGCATGGCTTATATGGTTCTCATGGTTTTTTTTCTAAATATGACTTTATTTGGTGGGATAGTCCATGTGGGACATATTTATCTTATCATTTCAGTTGCCGTTTGTGATGAAAAATTGCAAAATAAAAGTTAATTATAGGAAGTAGTGGTAGTAGTTTTATGTCCATCAAAAATGCAAGGGCAATGACACACAACTGACACATTCTTCTGACAGGTTAAACAGGCTTTTAACATAACTATGGTGTAAATTACATGGATTTTGGCCCTTGTTTACCGTATGGTTGCTGGTGCGGTAAGAGTTGTGGAAGTCCAATTATAGCATCAGGAAGTACAATTATAACAGAGATTCAAACAGGGAAAAATACAACAAAAAATCAAAATGTTTCTAAAATCTTCAATATAATCATGTTAATTATGCTTGAATGAAATGTGTGGTTTAACCTGTCATATTCATTTTAGTGGAGGTTTATTACAAAAATGAAATGGATTGTGCAGATATTCCTGAAGCGGTGGTACACTTTACTGCACAGCTTTACCCCCTCAGCAGGTGAAGGAGGATGCTTGTTTGTTGACCTGTCTAACAGCTCCCATAGCGTTGTTTCCATGTTATTTGATTGAGGATTTGAACCTAGGATCTTTTCACTGCAAGGAACTCACCACCCTGGTTGCGAAAACACGGTGGTAAATTTGAAGTTGTTAAACGAGATTCATCAACTGTACTTTAACTGTAACTATAACATGCACTCACGCTTAACTGTCACGTACTGTTATCCCTGCTTTTTGACAGACACATTTTAATTACTGCCTGATCAAGCCTGTGCTAACAAAAATTTGTTGAGCCATAATTGTCTTCCTTGTGGAGTTTTGACTAAAATCGTGTTATTCCAGTTGAAACACGTTAGAAATTGTCTGTAGTCGTTAACAGCAGCAGACTGTGCATGTGGACTCACACAAACATCTCACTTCACTCTGTAGTGGCTAATTACAGACTGTCATCGGATACATGTTGGCTCTGACATGCGCTAACAGGACACTACTTTTACTTATGTGAATATTTATAGCCCCTGCCAGGAGTGACGTGTTTTATGCTTGTGCACACAAAGCCTCACTTACTGTCTTCACCATAAACATCTATGCCATTCATTTTTATGTGGTAGTAAATTAAAAACTGTAATTTTGACTTTTGTAAGCTGCAAGTATATATGTATATAAACTTCCAGCACTATTTTGTAAAATTTACTGATGTATGGACGATTTGTGATGCGTGATGATTAAATAAAAATGTTATTGCCAAACTAGTGTGGCCACAATGTTTTTAGAGCATAAGAAATGTTTATTCTGTAGAGTTAGGGTTTATGCTAATTTTGTCTCTTATCACTGCGTCAATAAACTAAGCTAAGCACTTCTACACAAGATAATGTATTCTACCAAAGCTCAGGGAATCCTCCTCCATCAGTTCAATAATGTGGTAAATGTTTCTCTCCACACCACTGAAGTGAAAGTAACTCTGATTGACCACAAGAATGTTTTAACAAGATTAAGCATCTGATATTTAAGTATTAAAAGATGGACTCAGTACCCAGTGCAGTTCTGATGTAAACGCGGCTGGTCCTGTTCTAGTCTTGTCCCAGTTTTATTCTGATGTTATAGTTTAAATGTCTGTACATTTTGGGCCTGCTTTATAAATCCATGTGCATAACAACATTAATAACTAAACTAATAAACAGCATGTGCAGTTTGTGGATGTGTCATAAATTATTTTCTGTTAAAAAGAACACATTATTTTCTGCTGTAAATGTTTGCATGTCTGTGCTGCTCTTATAATAATGTCACTGGGCCTATTGTCACATGTCAAATGTTATGACTAGACGACTGAACTGTTTACAATGATACATTAGTTCATAAATGATGTTATGTCTCCGCTTCTGTACATTTGTTTCTAACAAAGCTTGATTGGTTGGTTTGAATATGAAGCTGCTTCCACTGCTTTTCTTGAGGAGGATCAAGCTGATGGACATGTGACAACTCTGGGACAGATTAAAGTACTTGATGCAGAGTCTGAAATGGGATAACGGGTTGGTGCATGAGAGCCAGTAACACACGGGATGATTGTGCTCACTGCCTCACACCTCCTCCTGTACGGTTTGAAACAGATGTTAAAGTCCAGTTTGATCGACCGGACAGCTGCTGTGAGACGCTCATCTTAAAACACTGTATATTATATATAACAGCACAAAAAAAAAAAAAAAGGTTTACACCTGCCTCTCTAACATTCTAAGTCATAATAAATCACAGTGTTCACTAAAGAATGTGAATTTTCTCTTTTTTTCTTTTTCTTTTTTTTTTTTAAACACATTTTTGCTGCATCTTTTTGATATTGTACATTAACAAACACTTGATAAATGTGTATTAGGCTGTATAAGCTCTTACTCCTTGACTAACATCCCTGCTGATACACAGTGCTAGCTCCTGGAAGAACATAACACCAGAGAGCGGGAAAGAGCCTGAAAGTTGCATAAAACCTGCCTCATATACACTTATTTATTAATATTTGTACTATTGATGTGTGTTTATTACCATATCTGGCCCAGGACACATGCCTTGCCTTGTAATTGTGTTCAGTTTTCTGTTCTGTCTGGACACAGAGCAGGTGAGCTTCTAGCGCTGCAGCGTACTCCTTGTATTATCCTCCCTGCTGCCAGTGGCTTCGGATGTGGCTTATATTTCTGCATCGCTTTCCCCGGTGCACACCTTACCTCGCATTACCCCTGCTCTCTTTTTGGCAATATTCAGACAAACCCTGCATCCTAAATGTGCCTGTGTTCCTCCCGGCTGGAGCAGAGCGAGCACACACACCTGCTTACTGCTGCTCCTGTGGCTCTGCCTGGGTAAAGATGATTAGTTAGTGCACGGCCACATTTGCTGTAATTGCTTCCATGAGAGAGAGAGTGCGCTCCAGCCTCGGCTCTCTCCTCCAGCGGCCTCGGCTCTCCCCGCACGCCGCCCACGCCCGCACACTGGGAGCTGACATTCACACCGCCATTAGAGGAGCTCATTATTGGGAGAGAAAGCCGGGGCAGGAATCAAAGGGCCGGCGCTGATTCACGGCTGGAGCTCCATGATGTTTCAACACACTCGTATCCCCGGCTTCCCCGCTCAATCGCGCTGTTCTCGCCCTCCTCTTTGTTCTGCGGCTACAATTAATCTCCAGTCTACTGTTCCAATGAAGATGTTGGAGTTGTAAAAATAGCCTTTATCTTCAATCAGGACGAGCGTTTGGGGGCAGGCTGCTGTAGGATGCTTTGACACCAGCTGGTTACTAGTGCATACACAGCTTCATTTGGCTGCACAGAGCCATGTCCAGAGGGCCCAATTTTGGTCCAAACACTTTATCTTTACATGTTTTATTTCACAATGTTTAGGGAAGCTTTTATGTGTGGAATTTGCATGTGTTTCCATGGTCCGGGTGGGTTTCCTCCAGTTTTCCTTGTCAGCATGCACAGGAAAACATCTGAACAGTGGAAGAGTTACATTTAAAACTAACTCGTTAAGTTACCAAGTTACTGCCCCAAAAAACTAACTTGTTAAGTTACTTTGTCAAACCACAAGGTAGCAAGAGTAAGGGTTAGGTTTGTTACTTTGATATTACTTGTAATTAAATATTAAAGTGGTCTCAAAATAACCTAGTTAATATCCCTTTTTTCAGTTACCTTGAAATAATCCCAAAAAGTGAGTCATAATTTGCTAAAAAAAAACAAAAAAAAAACATCACATATAAAAATTAAATTTGTGGTAATGTGGTAGAAGGAAGCTAAAGCAAAAAGTTGTTTAAAATGAGCCTTGAGGATGGCCCAGATGAAGATAACAGGGTTAAACAGGGTTAAAGAACAAATGCAAAACGGACTTGTTCCCTCATCACAAACACAGCTGGAGTGGTGCTTGGCTTCATTCATGCTTGATTGATGAATCCAGTTTACGAGCTTCTCTTCTCTGCTCCTGAGTTGCCCACAATTTCCCAGATTAGCGACATCACAGGTAGAGAGCGGGAGGTCTCCTGGCTATTTTTAAGTCAATTTATCATCACCAGAGTATTCCTGTCTCAAATCACCTTCATTACCACTGTGGGCTTAAATGCTAGCTTTTGTTTCCTCATTGGAATTCTCTCTGCTGCCAACAGATGGAGTACTAACACCAATCCTGATGAGAGAACGCCTGATCTAAAGTCCTGTGTGCTTTCAGAATTACTTTAACTTCAAAACACAACATGTCAAAGCCAAGGTACAAGAACAACAAACAAAATGCAGAATACGTGTCCTTAAATGTTGTGTAAACTAAAATACTACTCTGAAACAGTGATATCACACTATACTTATGGTGACACAGTCCAAGCCAACCGTGATGATATTTTGAGGATGTTTTGTCCCATATGGATTGGATCATTAAGAACTTTTTTCTCACACACTTTGGCTTTGAAGCCGTTGGTACAGTGAGTGCTTGGTGCAGGTCAGCTCAAGTCTGGGCCCGCATGGGAGAATCCTCTTCCGCTTTAGCCTACAGAAAGGAGGATCAGATGAGGGACAGAGGGAATGGAAGACCAAACGCCTGGGATTTGCATAAACGACTCAAGATTTCAAAGTAAGCCCTGCAAATCTCCAGCAGCAGCTCTGAGCCCCCAGTGGGACTGCCAGCCGTGGGGAGAAGCGTGCGCCTCGTTTTGCATCCTATAATGAGGCACCAAAGCAGCGCAAACGGAAATCGACAGAGAAATGGTCTGTAACTCCCACTGCTCCTGTGTGGAGTGTTGGCAGGTGGCCGCTTCACTCGTTACATTACAGCTATTGTTTTACCACGAGGTCGGCTCCAGACTCCAGGGATTTCCCACAGAAAGACTGAGACAGACCAGGGTTTAGAGTACAGAGATAAATGTGACCACAAAGGTGTGTGATTGTGCAGCCTGGGACCTCACAAGGACCAGACAGTAAACTCATAAGCCTCCTTTCCACTTGTCCTGGCCCCCAGACCGGTTTGCTCTAGAGTAAATTGGGAAGTTTCATGTCTCCATGTTCAGGTCCTGGCTGCGGATGAAGTGGTCTGGGCAGCGGACACATCATTTTTTGTAAATCAAATATAAATCGTACATGAATTGTACTTTTTAACCATGAGGCCGATTCACAAATACATTTTTAATAATTTCAAGTTTGTGTGGCTAAACAGGAAACTACCTCCGTTCATTTAGCTTAACTTCAGCTGTGTATTTGACGAGGGAATAATGTTATAACGGGGGTTAAAAGAAAGCAAAAGACAATTTTGCATAATGTAATGTAATTTAATTGAAAATAATACACATGTAAACCCAGTCTGTGGCTTTCACAGTGCAGTGTCTGTGCTGGTTTTCTGGTTTGTTCCTCGAAGAACCCATCTCCTGAGGAGGCTCTGGGCTTAACCACATTAGAGCTCCCAGACATTCTCTTCTTTTGTGGAGCCGTCTTCTCCATCCATCCGGCGGAGCCCTCATTGTATGCAGCCGCACATCTGCACAATGGCCTCTCACACACTGCCACACACTGCAGGCTTGTGGCTTATGTCACGGAGCTTCCCTGGGCTAATCCAGGCTGAATGAGAGAGGAGCCGAGTGCCTGGGACCAGACTGGAGAACAGCCACATGCTTAACAGTCCCACGCCTCTTTTCAGGAAGGAGTGAAAGCTCATGAGGCTCGATTCCTCTAATGCACAGAAATCTACATTCAGACACTGTTGAATGGGATCCAAATCTGCATGATGGGAAATGTAGTGCAAAGAATAGAATAACTGCAGTCACTAAAAGTAAAGCATATCAAGCACAATTTGTAAACAGGCCTATTCACATGGAAATGTACAGCTATGGGTGCCGTTTGATCATTTAAGAGATAGAATATGTATTTTTAGTCTTTTAATTGCCTAATTGTTCTAATTAGACCCTGATACCTATGCCTGTTGTCGCTGCACTCCTCATCACAGGACGCCTTGGTTCTAGCCGAGCAGCCCAGTGTGCGTGATGAGGTATAAATAGCTCCTCTTAAGAGTTGAATTGATTAATTGCATGTTGAGGGCTGCAGAGTGCAGTTTGGAGTGGCCACGCTGAAAGAGGAGGGCCATAAGGATCACTTTCATGTTCTCTGAATGAGTGAAGGAGGCCAGCTCAGCGCGGAGAAGACACTACACGGTGAATGAGCAGAAATCAGGGCGGTGCTCTCACACAATTAGTGAAGGTAGATGCCTGGCAACTGCAGCGCGGCTCACACACAGAAGAAAGGAAGCCTCAATTAGTGAGACAAGGACAGATGGGGCGGTGACGCTCGGGCAGAGGCTCAGCTGACTGTCTACATCGCTGTAAACTCCTTATTATGTTCTCATGGCAGAGAGCTCCGTCACAGAGTAATACATGAACATTTCATCAGTCTGTTTACAGCCCAGTGACCCCTGTGTTTAACTCCCTGTTATTACGTTACTCACAACATCTTGTCTCTTTAATAAATGGGATGTTTAAGATAACTTTTCCCTGGGAGAAAACTCTTAACCTCAGAAAAGGCTCTTGAACAGGCCCTCTGAATTTTTCTTATTCTTTATTGTTTTTTGTTTTTTGTTTTTTTTACGCAATGAAAGGAAACTGCTGGGCATTAAAAATGAATTTAAAGCCATCCTGGAATGAATAAATGTCAGTTTGATTATATTTTATAATCAAATATTTATCTTTTTTTTTTTCTTTTACTTTATTACAAGTCCCTATCTATTTTTTTGTGAAATTAGCTTCAGCTTTTAAAGAGGAACTGTCAAACCTCAACAAAAGCCCAAACTATCAGAGTATCTTCCAGACACCAGTTTTACTCCTTATATTTATTAAAGAAAATCTACGATTTAAAATCATATGTTCTTCTGTGCAGAGCTTGTTACTGTTTGTAATTGGAGTAAATTAGACATCAGTGTGTCATCTTCAGACATGTGTACCTTCTCCAAAGGGGGTAAGAAACTGCTTCAGTTTGAAAATAGGCCCTAAGCTTTACAATTGAGGCCTTTCTGTGTGGCCTATGCAGCAGTAAATACAGAGCTAATGTAATAGACATGCATGATGCAGCTAATGTGATAAGCCTGCTCCAGCCGACCCAGAGTGATCCGAGCTGCTCTGCAAAGACTCTCTGAAACACGGCTGTGTGTTTGGCTTGATTCTGGGCTTCCTCATACTTTTCTCTCTTTTAACCCTGTTCTAACATTGTTCCCTCGTCCAAAACACAGCTGGAGTTGTATTTAGCTCCATTCACTTTCACTTATATTAATCCTGTTTATGAGGTCATCTTGTCTGCTCCTTATCTGAGCCTCACAAAAAACATACTTTACAATTTCATACATTTGTGACGTCAAAGGTTTTTTTGCCAAAGATGGGGAGTGCTGCTATTGTACAAAAAAAAAAAAAAAGAAAGAAAAAAGGCATTACTTTAAGTTTTCAGATAAGACAGGAGGCAACACAGGAGGCAAAGACAGCAATGGGCTGTAGTCCTCAGATTTGATTTGCTCACTGTGTGAAATAAACCGTAATGCTGTTAGGTATGGGACGTACTTCATTTATGGCCACACCCTCGATGGGTGGATGGGTTTACAAGCTGCACCCACAGCCGGCTCCAACACATAAAGAGCGTTAGTGGCTAGAAAACATGAATTACTGCACACTGACACACCAACAAGGCATAATATAATAAAATGGGATGTTAATAAAATAGAGCCCCAGATTAAACTGTGAATGTGTTTCCATTTATGGTCATGTGTAAAATGACATCATTAGGTGAAATGTGAATGTGAATGGTGTCTGGAGTGCAGGGCTCTCTGGAGCTCAGGACACACTGTACACTCTGCTCTCAGATGTCAGCTCAGTGTGGACAGATAAGAGCAGAGACAGTGGGACAGAGTGAGGCTGCAGGCTCTCAGGTTCACTTGAGTCTGTCTCCGAGTGGCCCTGGACCCCTGGGACTGTACCCAGCAGCTGGCCCCCGGCTGTGGGAACGTCCCAAACTCACTCACCTCATCAGAGTCATCAGCTCCAGGAAGCACCTGCCGCTCCTGCTTGAAACACTCAGGATGAGCATATTGTCCTGGAAGTGTTGTAGCCCCTTTCAAAGTGTGTTAAGAGGGGAAAAAACTTGCAAAATTCCAGTTCCAGAATGGAGGTAACTGGAGACAAAAGTGTGATTTCACTGGAGGAACTGGGTCTTACTTTAGAATATCACAAAGTAAAAGCACTCACATACATATGAGCGATGTCAGAGCTGCTTTAAATACATTTAACATGGATTGTATTACATTTGTTTATTTAATAGATTATAACAGACACTTAACATTTTTGATCAAGGTTAAATCATGATTTGTACAAAATTAAATGAAAATGTTAGCCCACAATAGTATTTAATTTTATCCACAGATAAATGTCATACTTTGCCACAAATCTCACTTTATGCAAAGCTCAAATACAATTTTGAGGCGACTGACATTTCAACCCTGGACATACAAAACTGTATGACTTTAAACCGCGGCCATGCCTGCCAATAGTAGCTTAGAGTGAATGACGAATGCAATGTGAAGGGTCTTTGAGTTGAGCTGTTCTGTTCATAATAATCTATCGACCTCCCGGTCCTTACTCGCTGTTCTTAACAGAATTCTTTGACTTCCTATCAAATTTAGTATTAGACTGGGAAAATATTGTGGTGGTTGGGGATTTCAACATTCATGTGAATGAAAATAATTGCCTCAGTAATGCCTTTAGCGCTTTATTAGACAGCATTGGTTTCACTCAAAATGTAAATAAACCAACCCACAGTCACAGCACACTCTGGACCTGGTTCTAACTTATGGAATAGAGATTAGTGACCTAAATGTCTTCCCCCAAAACCCAATAATGTCAGATCACTTCCTAATTACCTTTCAGTTTACTCTTAAGGACTATCCAGCTCCTCAGACTAAAATTATAATGAAAAGGACAATATCTGAAAAATCTATTTTAAAGTTCAGAGAAATAATAGAACCAATATTTAATATTATGTCATGTGATCCTGTCGTTAACAGCGCCAGTCCCAGTGCTATTGATAACTCTGTTGACTCAATGGTCAACTCTCTAAAAGCTGCTCTTGATGTTGCAGCTCCACTTAAACAGAAAGTCATCAGGCCAAAACGAGCCTCCCCCTGGTACAATGAAGAACTACGTTCTCACAAACAAAGGGTAAGAAAACTAGAGAGATCCTTACGCTCCCACACAGAAGAATCCCTAAAAGAATGTAAAACTTGCCTTCTGTCTTATAAGCAGGCTCTGCGTAAGGCTCAAACCAGATATTATTCAAATTTAATAGATGTAAATAAAAACAACTCTAGAGTTCTCTTCAGCACTGTAGCCAGGCTGACAAACTGTCACAGCGCAGTAGAACCCTCAATACCAGTTACTCTAAGCTGCAATGACTTTCTTCTATTCTTTAACAGCAAAATCACAACTATTAGAGATAAACTAAATGCAATGACTCCCACTATCAGTACCGAGCAAGCCCAGACTGCAAAGCTAGTGTCCCATACAAATCCTTCAGTAATACTAGATAGGTTCACTGCTGTTGATCAGGCAGAGATAACTTCAGTCATTATGTCCTCCAAAACATCAACTTGTATTTTAGACCCAATCCCAAGTAGACTCCTCAAAGAAATTCTCCCCCTAATTATAAATCCCATTCTTAATATAATAAATACTTCACTAGAAAGCGGTTATGTCCCTCAGTCCTTCAAATATGCAGTGATTAAACCACTTTTGAAAAGCCTAATCTAGACCCCGACATACTGGCAAACTATAGACCTATTTCTAATCTGCCCTTTGTCTCTAAAATCCTTGAAAGAATTGTGATTAAACAGCTTTGTCGCCACCTGCAGGACAATAATTTATTTGAAGTTTTTCAGTCAGGGTTCCGTGCGTACCACAGCACTGAAACTGCACTAGTTAAAGTCACAAATGATCTGTTATTAGCTGCTGATGATGGACAGGTCTCAATCCTGGTTCTGTTGGACCTCAGCGCAGCGTTTGATACCATCGACCACAACATTCTACTGCAGAGGTTAGAATGTGATATAGGTGTCAGTGGAACCGCCCTTAGCTGGTTTTAAATCCTATCTATCTGATAGGTACCAGTTTGTTAATGTAAACCAGAGATCTTCCCCATGTTCTAAAGTAACCTACGATTGTGCCGCAGGGTTCAGTACTCGGTCCAGTTCTGTTCACTCTTTATATGCTGCCCTTAGGTATGATCATCAGAAAGCATGGCATTAACTTCCACTGCTATGCAGATGACACTCAGCTGTATTTATCAATGAAACCTGATCAGACCCATCAAACAGACAGACTTAGTGCCTGCGTGAAAGACATAAAAACTTGGATGACTCTTAATTATCTGCTCCTTAACCCTGAAAAAACCGAGGTCATTCTGCTGGGCCCTAAGCACCTGCCAGACTCTTTATCTGACCAGATAGTTTCTCTGGACAATATCACTGTAGCCCCCAGCTCTACTGTAAGAAACCTTGGGGTCCTATTTGACCAAGATCTCTCGTTCAAAGCTCATATAAATCAAGCCTGTAAAACAGCCGACTTTCATTTGCGTAACATCAGCCAAAATGAGAAAAATCCTGCCCAGAGATGATGCCGAAAAACTCATCCATGCATTTGTCACATCCAGATTAGACTATTGTAACGCTCTGCTTACAGCGTGTCCTAAAAGCTCTAGAAGAAGCTTTCAACTGGTTCAAAATGCAGCAGCAAGATTATTAACAGGTACTAGAAAAAGAGATCATATTTCACCAGTGTTGGAGTCTCTTCACTGGCTTCCTGTTGAGTTTAGAATCAAATTTAAAATCCTCCTCCTGACTTATAAAGCTTTAAACAATATGGCCCCATCCTACCTCAAAGATGCAATAGTAGCGTACCATCCAAACAGAGCTCTTCGTTCTCAAAATACTGGACTATTGTTAGTCCCCAGAGTCTCTAAAAGCACAGTAGGAGGTCGAGCATTTAGCTACCAAGCTCCTATGTTATGGAACCAGCTCCTGTTCATGTAAAAGAGGCCGACACAGTCTCTACATTTAAGACCAGGCTCAAAACGTTCCTCTTTGAAATAGCTTATGGTCAGGCCAGTTAGGAACAGAAATAAAAACCTACAGTTTTAGCTATGCTGCCCTTGGAGCAATTCTGCTGGGGGAAGTATGGCAGCTTGAACACTATCCTCTGGTTCTTCTACTTTACCATCAACAATATTTAATATTACTTCAACTGTAGTCTGTTCATTGCTGTTCACATGTTTCTCTTTCTCTCCACTTCCCCCGGGGAGTGGAGACTGTTTCAGGCACGGCGTGGGCTGCTCCAGTGACGACCCCCCCACCCCCACCTGTCTGGAGGATCGATCTCTACACTGGACAATCTATGCGCCACCCGCCTGGACAGCTGGATTAGCCACACCTCGTCTGCCTGGACGAACTCCTTCTACTTTAGATGAACTGTTCTTCATCTACTGCTGGAGGATCTCTCTACACTGGTGGACTGCTCCTCGTCCGCCTGGAGGAACTCTTTAAAGCCACCTCCCTCTTGAGTGGTTCTGACTCCACAGTCCAAGTGGATGTCAGTCCTAGTTCATCTGCAGCCTGTCCGTCCGTGGGAGTAGGATCTCTCCTTCACTGTGGTTCTCCCCGAGGTTTCTACTTTGTCCCGTGGGGTTTTTTGTAGTTTTTCCTCGCCGCGAAGGAGGGTCAAAGGACAGGGGCATTCTGGGACAGTTATCTGAACTGCTTTTACCTGTGGCCCATCGAGGCAACTGTTGTTGTGATTTTGGGCATTATAAAAAAAAATGAATTGAATTGAATTTGAGTGTCAAGGAATTATCATTATTGTTATCATGATGATTATACTTCTACACATATACTGTATGATGACATGATGATATATAACAGCGACAGTAAAAACTGTGCACAGCTGTGGCACATGTCCAAACCATACACCATCAGGCTCATCTGAAGCGGCGGATGTGGATCTGTGCGGCCGCTGTGCACCCAGAGGTACGAGGTGAGGAGAGCGGAGCCATTCTAAACCATTAAATAACACTCAATGAATTATTAATTGTAGCCTTTATGCATAAGTTGAGCATTGCTTCATATCTCTGTGGTAAACCTGGACTCACTAATGAGTCATTACTGAGAGCTAATCATGAGCTCTGGAGGCATGAATATGCAGACGGTGAGCCGCAGAGCCATGCCCCGCCCGGCTCATGTGGGAGGGAAAGAGCAGGCGCCGACAGGGGATGGCTCAAGTTTAGAATGGAATGGGAATCATTAGAACTGCATGAGAATCTTCACTATTTCCACTTTTTGGGGATTGTATCATTAGAAATGTGTTGTTTATTATTATCATTATGTTTATGACAGATATACGTCTCCCACTCGCACACACTTGTTTTAAACTATAAGTAAAAATGTCACACAAAGTTCAGTTCTGATCTTTATTTACCCCAAGTTCCCCAAAACAGTGGCAAACAATGGCTCCATTTCCAGGAGGAGGACATAAACAGGACTTCAGCAGTCAGTTACCCACAGCGTGACAAGCACACGGCTCACAGCAGAATGAGCCTACCCCCTTGTAAGCTCACTCTGCTGTGTCACGCTGTGGGTAACTGACTGCTGAAGTCCTGTTTATGTCCTCCTCCTGGAAATGGAGCCATTGTTTGCCACTGTTAGCCCATCCCTAAAACTCAAATAAAGAATACACTTCAACAAATCAAAAACTCTTCAGCCGGTCCTTCATTCATTAGGCCGAGGACACACTGCAAAGTAAACAGTCTGTAATCACACACCAGTCATGTGTGGACCCTCCTCAATGTTCAAATGTTAGTCACTTACCTTTTTGTTCAACACCTAAACAGGACCATACACGCTCAGATTAATCACAAGAACCTGAAAAAGTGTGGTTTAAATCCATGACTTATTTTTTCTGGAATTTTAGGTTTAGGGTTAGGCCGGGAGCCCCAAAATAACAGAGCAACTGATCTGGGGCCCTCAGTGCTAAATGAAATTGTCGTCAGTGATACCTTCAACGTCAAAAACATTTCAAATTGACTTTAGTTGTGTTTATTTGAGTGGCTTTTAAGTTTTAAATCCTTAAAATCAGGGGTGTCCAGGCTGTGGCATGTATCAACCTCCAACCAAACAGTGTGATGTGTTTTATAGAGCCTTAAGGTGAGGTGGCATTTTAAATAAATGAATGATTCCTGTTATGTGGCCCCTTGCATGGTCTATGTTTCATTATGAGGCCATTGATGTAAAAATAAAAAGGATACCCTATGTAACAAATGTTACATATTGTAATTTCTATAGCTCAAATCTCATTGTGCAAAAAACAAAACAAAACAACATATCAGTTACACACTAGTGCAAAGGAAACATGTTTTTGTCCTGACTGTTTCATCGATCTTTTACTGAACGATAAGTGGATGGTAAAATGTGTCACGTCTGCTATCGTCAGTATCAGATGGATGCACTCTCAGGAGTCTAGTTTACTGTCTGTTGTGGCCATTTCTCCATAAAATGTGATGTCATATAAAAATTCTGGAATTAATTACATTACATTACATTTTTCAATCCTTATTTCACATTAGCTCTAAATGCCGCTGATTTTAAGTGTTTGTGTTGGAAAAAAGCAACACATTTGAATTTCCAGAGTAGAAAGGTCAGTTCGTTTACTTTACTATTACAAACAAAATACACATTTCTAGCCTTAAAATTGTATTTTGGCTCCAAAAGAATCAAATTTATGGAATAGTATCTAATATATCTCTAGATAAATGGAAAAATAATTATGAGTTCAACATTTCCGTGAATATTTTTCCAGTAAAATATAAATCTGGATTGTTCCTTCATCAAAAATGCAAAGAGTTTATCACAGCGTCGCAGCAGCTCTGATGTCACTCACGTGTCTGAGCTTTTCATTTTCCAAAATCATCTACATTTGTCATCTTTTGTGATATTGAGGCTAAATCCCAGTTTCTCAGTAAAATCCCATTATGTTCCACTTCACTGTTGTCTCCATTCTGAATTTAAAATGTTGTTTTTTTTTTACAAACCTTTAAAGGGTCTATTCGCCTTATTCCAGAAGTGGTCGTGGGCGCCGCCATCTACAGCGACTAAAGCGCCGTTTTCAGGACGCCCAGGGTTCAGTGCGTTACTAACTTGTTGTTGCACGTGTTCATTAAACATTTTAGACAAATCAGTCTACTTTATATAATGTTTTAGTCCCTTTACTAAAGAGTGTGGATCATAGACATAAAACGAGGCAAAAGTGGGCGGAGCAGAAGACAGAGGTCATTCCATTACAGTTACCTCACACCACACTGTGCACAAGGCCAGCACTCACCTGCAGTATACAATGGTTATGGTTAGACACATTTGAATAAATGACCACTTTGACTTTAATTTAGTTAAATTCATGTTTAAACTGTATCTCTGTTCTCTATCCAACCAACCCAAGTCACAATTACAGTTATTTGCACTATAAGTAAAACTAAAAAATATAATGTAAGAGAGAGAGTTTGAGCTTTGGTCATTAACTAACTTTGTTTAGGTGTTTGTAAAATGAATCAAAGTAATAGTTTTGTCTATAAATTGCATGATTAACATAAAAAGAAAAAATAATGTTATTTAGTTTTATAGAAAGTAATGAGGTGTGGGATTATACTTATATACTTCATCCCACTCCTTTTCGAGCTAATTTAAATGCTTTTTTAATAAACATTTGAAGAATACTTGATTATGATGATCATTGTACATCATTTGTGTTATGTGTGAAAGAAACTAAATAAACGAAACACATTTTGACTTCAGCTAAAATAGTAATTGTGTTAAATAATTCATTATTGAATGTACAACAAGAGTTAACAAAAAGGCTTTTGTAAATGTTTCCAACCTGGCTCTGATATCAGTCACATGTAGCTGTGTCCTGTGATCCTGCCCTTCTGTTGTAGCCTGAAGGTTTTATCTCCTCAGCTGCCTCACTCATATGTCTGTGTCTGTTTTAAATGTGTCTTTATTTACATTTGTTTGTGATCTAAACACATTTACATTTGATGCTCAGAGTGAGTCACACATAAATAAGAGGCGATGTTTAAAATCATTCATAATCGTGGTGCGTCCGTGTTCACAGCCCATATGTGAGGAGGCGTTTGTATCTGCAGAGGATCACACTGTCTCTGGTGGTGTGTATTACTGACTCACTCCGATACAGCGTGTCCTTAAAGTCCACAGAGGTCTGAGGTTCAGACACACGCTCACAAAACAGAATCAGACGCCTCAACTCACTACATTCTTTGAAATACTTTTTGATAGTTCATTGATTATAATTCTAGGGCCATGATTGGATTCAACACCAAGACTGTGCTGAGAGGTGCCGCCTGCTTGTCTCCATGGAGATTATACTGTATATATTATATACTGTATATATGCATTTAATGTCCCACAGTATCATATGGTCAAGCAGGCCAAGTTACAGGTCAGATCTGTGGAGAAGCGAGCCCTGCACTCACAGTTAAATGCATGCTGTTGAAAGCACCTGTATTTCAATAAATGCAAGATAGACGAGTTCAATGCTGAACATTCCAGCTAAAGAATCAATATTTCCATAAGACAAGCAAAAGATACATATAAAGTGCACATGAAGTGAATGGAAAACATAAGACAAGCACATAAAACAGACAATAAAATAATTAAAAAGAAGAAAACATAACAAAAGAGTGTATATATATAATATATATATATATATATATATATATATATATATATATATATATATATATATATATATATATATATATATATATATTAGTATATGTATTAGTATATCCAACGTCTCACCATCGAGTCATTGATGGCTCCACATCGATTGCTTTTAACTTAAAGCTGTGTCATATGTATGTATGTAGCTTATAGTCCCAATTTTACAGTATATATATATATATATATATATATATATATATATATATATATATATATATATATATATATATATATTAATACATGTAAAATCTTTATTAATGAATGTATTCAAAAAACACATCAGGTTTAGAATTTGATATCAACAAATCCTTCTGTATGCATTAACACTTATGTAAAAATTAAAAACTGACCAAAGAAACTAAAACATAAAAAAGCGTCTTGCCTTAAATTACAATATTGAAAGTACTGGACTTGATAAGTAGTGGCCCTTCCTCTGGCGGCGCGGCGGGGTTACACGGGGCCAGGCGGAGCGGCTCTATCACAGAGCAGACAGAGAAAACACAGAAAGTGCTTTTCACGCGGAAGCTTCAAGCTGCTCCCGACTCCGAGAGGAAAGGTCAGCGCCATCCTTTTAAATTACACATGGCCTGGTGGGGAGCGCTCACTTTGACTGACCGCGCGGAGCAGCCGAGTGGGCACGGAGCTCTGGGGCCCGGCCGAGTGCTCGTGGCCCCTCCACTCTGCTGCTTTTACCACAACAGAACAGTGAGAGAAGGACATTCAGGAGGCGGCACGGCTTGAGTTGGATGTTGATAAAGTGAAGGGGTTTGGATGTGTCAGTACTATCTGTAAAGCATGGTACCAGAGAAATGTTAGCATAACCATGTGGTCTTCTGTGTGCTGTTTCTGAAATAGCACAGCAACAAAGCAAGGAAGGGGGAAACGACCTGAGATCACCTTTTTGAAAGCACGTAACTTTTTCTGGTTGAAATCCCTGCTTATTCCTGGGAGAGCTCTTTGACTGCTGTGTTCCGCTGTATAAGTTTATGTTTAAGTTAAAGAGGGGGGGCACTTCTGTGTGATATTAATGGTTAACACAGCTTATGTAAATCATTATGTCACCTTTTGCTGGTTTGAAAATGCAATATTTGCCAAAAAAATATTTTATACATTAAAATGTTGAATCACTTAATAATTTGTTCTGCTTCCTAGACCAAGCCCCTCCCCTTCCTTCTGCTCCCCACGCTAAGCCCCTCCTTCGAGCGACAGCACAATTACATGTCATTTTATGAAGGTAACAACAAATAATAAAGAAATATAGCCACAAGCGGCAATGATCGGCCTGTGCCACGCTGCCGCCCCGCAACGAAGAGGAGGGGCCACTTTCCTCAATGTCCCTCCTCATAAAATACCTGCGGCCGAATCCGTGGCACTACCGCGCCTCCTACTTCTCATATTTAACTGAAACTGGCTAAAATTTGGTCAAAGTTTGGTCAAAGATCATAATACTAAAATCTTAGATAACTTTTGATGTCCCACTCCTCAAGATCATTTTCACCAAATTTCAGGATGGTCGAGGAGGAGTTCATAAAAGTGCATTGTGTAAATTTGAGAGCTTTATCCATTTTCCCTTTGTAATAACAGGATGTTTCTGTCATTTGTAAAATTCTGGGAAACTTTGCGGACCATAATACTAACTGTTGGTGCCCCACTCCTCAGGATGATTTTCACCAAATTTCATAAAGTTCATAAAAGCAAATGCGCAAATTTTAGACATTTCACAATTTTCCCATCGGAATAACATGGGATGTTTCTGTCATCGGTACGGCTTCACTGTACAAAATATGACATTGGTCTGCTTTTGTGATTACAAAATAGAATTTTGTGCAAAATTTCCAAAAATTTCAAAAAACAAAATGTTTTGCTCCCCATATAAAAGTTTGCTTTGATCTGTAGGGGGCGCTAACGCGCCAAATTTTATTTTTTCACGTCAAGTAGGTTTCAGGCAGGGAGTTTAACAATAGATTCAAATTTGATGCAATTCGGACTTTATATGATGGGAGCATAATTAAAATAAGCTAAATTTCAGAAACCATAAAACTTAGGTGAAAATTTTGATAACTTTTGATGCCACACTCCTCAACTTCTTTTTCACCAAATTTGAGCTCGTTCGGGCAAACGCCCTAGGAGGAGTTTGAAAAGTATGAGATTTTAAAAAACTGCTGAGTCAGGTTTAGCTAAATTTGATCCAATATGGCCGACAACTGGTTGGGCGGACGCCTTTGCCGTAATAATATTTTTTGCTTCTCTTGTCACTAGCTACCTCTCTGCCCAATTTCAGGATTCTACGATTAAAAAAATTTAGGGCACGTTCCTATCATGTAATGCATTTTTTGTACAATTGGGGGCGCTGACGCACCATATTTTTTTATTTTGGAAATCGGAAATAGCCAGAATGTAGAGAGGCACAATTTTTAGAGATGCGCAAATTTTCCTGACTTTTTGTCAGTGTTCACTGGGGGGAAAATAGTGGGATTGGTCACAAGAAGGAAGGAAGGAAGGAAGGAAGGAAGGAAGGAAGGATGGAAGGAAGGAAAGAAGGAAGGAAGGAAGGAAGGAAGGAAGGAAAGAAGGAAGGAAGGAAGGAAGGAAGGAAGGAAGGAAGGATATTCCGATACGAAAACAATGTTTCCCATTTTTTGAGTAGGACAAACTATACATTTTCGGAAAGTGCGCGCACATTCCTACATCATGGTGTGGGTCCCCGGTCACTGGTGGACAGTTTCAAGATTTTTGAGCGGGCTCCGCCCACTTTCTGTTATTGGCAACGATAATTTTCAATTTTCCCACTCCTAATTGGTATGCACAGAACTACATGGAACATGCATGAGTTGAGGAATGCGTTAGTGAGTGTTTGGAAGCGGGCGAGCGCTTCGCGCTTGATTTCGTGCACACTTTGTGCACACTTCCGCAGCCGTGCTACGAAACTATAGGCCTCTCGCCAGCTTGTGGCGCTCGGGCCTAAAAATGGGGGGGTGCAATACCTGGTGGGAGCGATCGGGGGGAGCTCTGCACACACGTCCTGGATGTAACCCAGTGGGTCATCCCCTGTACACAAGCCATGGCCTCGTTGATGAAACCGTAAAGAGGATTAGAATCATTTTCAAATAGTGCCCGGGAGAGATTACTCAAACATGCATGAATTATTTATACAATCACTTCAGGCATGTTTCTGATGAGGGAATAAATATTACAACATCGTAGAAAGCTTAAAAAAGTTTTGAGTTAAAGTGCACATGACAAGTTCGACTACACATCACACTAAAACATTGTGAACATGATTTATATTTGAGATTTTACACAACATTTTGCCAACATTTTTTCCCAGTTTATAATGTTGTGACCTACCTAGCAACCATTTTGAAAATAAGGACAGAAATCCATATACATTACACAATAGTTCCTAATTAACAAGAACTCATTTTGTTGAATAATTGTTAAAACTGTCAGAAAAATGACATCAACACTACTTTTGTTTTTGAAAATGTATTCTTAAACTGGTTAAAAAAAATTGGAATAAATGTTTAACAAAGGGATTATCCCATCAAACTAAATAATAATTAGAAAAACATGAGAACCTTCATAATGACTTAAACTGAGAATTCTCAGGCAAAAAAAGAGTCCTCCTCTGCACCTCTCCCCCTCCTCTGCATCTCTCCCCTCCTCTGCACCTCTCCCCCTCCTCTGCACCTCTCCTCCTCCTCTGCACCTCTCCCCCTCCTCTGCACCTCCTCACCTCTCCCCCTCCTCTGCATCTCTCCCCTCCTCTGCACCTCTCCCCCACCTCTGCACCTCTCCCCTCCTCTGCACCTCTCCCCCTCCTCTGCACCTCTCCCCCTCCTCTGCACCTCTCCCCCTCCTCTGCACCTCTCCTCCTCTGCACCTCCCCTCCTCACCTCTCCTCCCCCTCTGCACCTCCCCTCCTCTGCACCTCTCCCCCTCCTGTGCACCTCTCCTCCTCTGCACCTCCCCTCCTCACCTCTCCCCCTCCTCTGCACCTCTCCCTCCTGTGCACCTCTCTCCTCCTCTGCACCTCTCCACCTCACCTCTCCCCTCCTCTGCACCTCTCCCCCTCCTCTGCACCTCTCCTCCTATGCACCTCCTCACCTCTCCCCCTCCTCTGCACCTCTCCTCCTCTGCACCTCCCATCCACACCTCTACCCCTCCTCCACACCTCTCCCCCTCCTCTGCACCTCTCCTCCTCTGCACCTCTCCCCCTCCTCTGCACCTCTCCCCCTCCTGAGCACCTCTCCTCCTCCTCGACCCCCTCTCCCCCTCCTCTGCACCTCTACCCCTCCTCCTCACCTCCCCCCCTCCTCTGCACCTCTCGTCCTCTGCACCTCCTCACCTCTCCCCCTCCTCTGCACCTCTCTTCCTCTGCACCTCTCCTCCTCTGCACCTCCTCAGTTCTCCCCCTCCTCTGCACCTCCCCTCCTCACCTCTCCCCCTCCTCTGCACCTCCTCACCTCTCCCCCACCTCTGCACCTCTCCCCTCCTCTGCACCTCTCCCCCTCCTCTGCACCTCTCCCTCCTCTCCACCTATCCCTCTGCACCTCTCCCCTCTGCACCTCTCTCCCTCTCCCTCCTCTGCACCTCTCCTCCTCTGCACCTCCCATCCTCTGCACCTCTCCCCCTCCTGTGCACCTCTCCTCCTCTGCACCTCTCCTCATCACCTCTACCACTCCTCTGCACCTCTCCCCCTCCTGTGCACCTCTCCTCCTCTGCACCTCCCCTCCTCACCTCTCCCCCTCCTCTGCACCTCCCCTCCTCTGCACCTCTCCTCCTATGCACCTCCTCACCTCTCCCCCTCCTCTGCACCTCTCCTCCTCGGCACCTCCCATCCACACCTCTACCCCTCCTCCACACCTCTCCCCCTCCTCTGCACCTCTCCTCCTCCTCTGCACCTCTCCCCCTCCTGAGCACCTCTCCTTCTCCTCGACCCCCTCTCCCCCTCCTCTGCACCTCTTCCTCTCCTCCTCTCCTCCTCCCCTCCTCTGCACCTCTCGTCCTCTGCACCTCCTCACCTCTCCCCCTCCTCTGCACCTCTCTTCCTCTGCACCTCCCCTCCTCTGCACCTCTCCCCCACCTCTGCACCTCTCCCCTCCTCTGCACCTCTCCCCCACCTCTGCACCTCTCCCCCTCCTCTGCACCTCTCCCCTCCTCTGCACCTCTCCCCCTCCTCTGCACCTCTCCCCCTCCTCTGCACCTCTCCCCCTCCTCTGCACCTCTCCTCCTCTGCACCTCCCCTCCTCACCTCTCCTCCTCCTCTGCACCTCCCCTCCTCTGCACCTCTCCCCCTCCTGTGCACCTCTCCTCCTCTGCACCTCCCCTCCTCACCTCTCCCCCTCCTCTGCACCTCTCCCCCTCCTGTGCACCTCTCCTCCTCTGCACCTCCCCTCCTCACCTCTCCCCCTCCTCTGCACCTCCCCTCCTCTGCACCTCTCCTCCTATGCACCTCCTCACCTCTCCCCCTCCTCTGCACCTCTCCTCCTCTGCACCTCCCATCCACACCTCTACCCCTCCTCCACACCTCTCCCCCTCCTCTGCACCTCTCCTCCTCTGCACCTCTCCCCCTCCTCTGCACCTCTCCCCCTCCTGAGCACCTCTCCTCCTCCTCGACCCCCCTCTCCCCTCCTCTGCACCTCTACCCCTCCTCCTCCTCACCTCCCCCTCCTCTCTGCACCTCTCTGTCCCTCTGCACCTCCTCACCTCTCCCCCTCCTCTGCACCTCTCTTCATCTGCACCTCTCCTCCTCTGCACCTCCTCAGTTCTCCCCCTCCTCTGCACCTCCCTCCTCACCTCTCCCCCTCCTCTGCACCTCCTCACCTCTCCCCCACCTCTGCACCTCTCCCCTCCTCTGCACCTCTCCCCCTCCTCTGCACCTCTCCCCTCCTCTGCACCTCTCCCCCTCCTCTGCACCTCTCCCCCTCCTCTGCACCTCTCCTCCTCTGCACCTCCCATCCTCTGCACCTCTCCCCCTCCTGTGCACCTCTCCTCCTCTGCACCTCCCATCCTCACCTCTACCCCTCCTCTGCACCTCTCCCCCTCCTGTGCACCTCTCCTCCTCTGCACCTCCCCTCCTCACCTCTCCCCCTCCTCTGCACCTCCCCTCCTCTGCACCTCTCCTCCTATGCACCTCCTCACCTCTCCCCCTCCTCTGCACCTCTCCTCCTCGGCACCTCCCATCCACACCTCTACCCCTCCTCCACACCTCTCCCCCTCCTCTGCACCTCTCCTCCTCTGCACCTCTCCCCTCCTCTGCACCTCTCCCCTCCTGAGCACCTCTCCTTCTCCTCGACCCCCTCTCCCCCTCCTCTGCACCTCTACCCCTCCTCCTCACCTCTCCCCCTCCTCTGCACCTCCTCTCTCGGGCCCTCTGCACCTCCTCACCTCTCCCCCTCCTCTGCACCTCTCTTCCTCTGCACCTCTCCTCCTCTGCACCTCCTCAGTTCTCCCCCTCCTCTGCACCTCCCCTCCTCACCTCTCCCCCTCCTGTGCACCTCCTCTGTACTCCTGTCCTCCTGATGGATGGCTCCTGGATGATGATGCTGTTAATACTGCACATTGATTGGCTGTGGCTGGGTCTTGTTTACTCGAGCTCCGTTTGTGTCAGAGCTATCACTGATCAATGTGTCCTAATCTTAATCTGCGCACAGCAGCATCTATCTGACTGAAGCAGAGGCTGGGATACATCACTGCCAGTGCCACACACCTCCCCTACTCACACACACACACACACAAACACACACACACACACACATAGTCAGGCACACACACTATACTTGAATGCATAGCAGGAAAACTGAATAACTGGCCTAGTCCAAAGCAAACACATTTTTCAAAATGCATGTAAACTCGGGAACTACAATTAAACAGTCTTGATTGGAATCTCAAAGACCCCCAATAACACGTGTGTGGTTCCCGCTGCATGTAACAGTGCAGTCCGATCACAGCAGGACAGGCTTCAGCTGCACCAGGGAAAGTAACAAAGTGCATGTTTGTTACAAGTGGCACCTTACAATCTTCACTTCACTTTAAATTGTATTTGACACAAGCATTAATTGCACTTTCAAAAAGACGATTGCACACAACAAATATTTTAAATATTTATTGAATTAATGTCTGTCCTTTTAGCCCATGTGTGCGTGCGTGTGTGCGCGTGTGTGTGCGCGTGTGTGTGTGTGTGTCTCTGAAGTTGTCAGTGTTTTTAAAGGATTGTTTTAATCATGTTTAATTGACCTCCTCTGTCCTTATGTCCAGGGGGCAAAGGGTTCCCGCTTCTTCTTCTTTTGGTTTTATGGCGGGTGGCAGACATTTACAGTGTGCATTACCACCACTATCTGGAGCTTGTGGAGCATCTTTGTGCTTCATATTTACAGTGATTTTAAAGGCTAAAATGCACCCAACAGACCCCCCCCCCTCTAACCTATTTTCCCCTTTCACCCACTCCCCTGCACCACTCCCTCCAGACACAAGTCCAGAAGAGGGTTCCAGGCCAGAACAAGGCAGAGGATGAGGCAGAGGGGAAGCATGATAGGGTTTTGAAGGTGTTTTTGAAGTTTTTTTTTAATTGGTTGGTGTTGTTTTATGGTTTTATTTTGTATAGTTTTGTAGGGTTTGTTGGGTTTTGGAAATGTAGTGAGTTTGTTTAAAAGCTACTATTAATCAATGCTTTTTAGACTTGGTTTTACCCAGGTGGAGCAGTATAAAAGGCGTCTGACAACAACACAACTTGTTCTGGATGTGGTGGACGTCTCTGGAGAGGAGTTGTTCAAGAAATTAAACAATGGAGGTAAAATGACTGGACACTGGTGAAACTGAAGGGAATTAGGGTGCACTTTTACTTTGAATGGGAATGAAGGGAACTTTTGGGGGATAAATTCACTGCACAAGTCTCTGTAAATACAAGCATCAAGAACAACTCCTAACAACAGATGGCAGTAACGCACACTATGATTGCCAACCACCATAAAACAGAAGAAGAAAGAACTTGTTCTGCTGCTGGAGGAGACACAGCTCCTGAAACTCTTTTTATTGCACAATGCATGCTGCACTTTGTAAATGATTGAAACCAATGTTTGTACGTGGACGCTTTAGATCAGCAGAGATAGCAAACTACACTCCCGCCGCTGCAGACTAGCACAAAAGTTGTTCACCAGAAGTGTTGTTATAAATATGATTGATTGGCATTTACACTACAGAGTTTATGTGCTGGTGCTACTCGGTTCTTTGGCCCGATTTGAGCACGTAAACATGATGACACACAGATTGGATTTCCAGTTTTGTGCTGCCATTACACTGACTTGCATTCATTTCCTGGAGACTGATCCATACCTTAGTCATAATTACTACTTGCCAAACCTAAGCTCTACCCATATCTTAACTTCAGACCTTGTTGTTGATCTAATATTGCTCACGACTGCCAAGCACTGAGGACAAGACAGCCCTGCTAACCCTCACACAGACACACAGCAGCATAATATTAAAGTAATGAGCACCACTATCACTGTTACTGAGGAGTCTGCATGCCCTTCCTGCTTTTCTAAAAATCACTGCAAAGGTGAGTAGTTCTCAGTTACATTTGGCAGACGAAATTGCACTTGTAGTACCTATCACTTTTACTCCTACATTGGTAATATATTTATTGAAGAGGTTTTCTTATTCATCTGACTCTGACTAAAGGCCAACACACATATTATTTGGTTTCAATTCATACTTTACTAATAGCTTCATGTTGTCAATACTACAACCTTTTAACATTTGGTAGTTTACCCCTTGGCACTGGACCGTGACCTTTTTGACCCCAGCCACCAGTGTTGGGAATGATGGTGTTCAACATTATAACAAGTAATGTAACTCTTTCCTGTCATAACAGCGGTAATATCTAAAGGACATAATAGTTCATATCAGACTCCGCTCCTGTCTCATTCAAAGAAGCTTCTAAGGCTTATTTGTAGTTTGTTTAGGGAAGTAAGATGAGGAATCGGGAGACAGCGACTGGCTAAAACTGTTTACTTTCTGACATTTCATTGGTTATCAGAACCAGCTTACATTTGTCTTTACAAGTCTTTACAGAGTGTGTGGCAGCAGACCATAGTCCAGAGTCACCTGCCCCGCAGACCTTAACCAGGAGGCGCCTTAACCCACAGGTCCAGAAGAACACATTGCAAGAACGGAAAAAAAACATGTTTTTACTTACAGCGCTACTTTTTACTGACTAATAAAGAGGGTAGTAAAAATCTGTTTAAAAACAATCAGAAAACATTCTAACTGAATGCAAGATTGGCAGTTTATGGAAATATTGATAGTGCTGTGAGTTGAAGATTGTTATGAAGAAATGCCAAATTAAAATACAGGTGGTGCTGTCGTCATAATTTCAGATGCTGTGCCTCCGTAACCACAGATATTTATTTTATTAACAGTAAATCTCTTCTGATCCACAAAATTCTGATCTGCAAATCATTAACCATGTCTTTATTTGTTTGCTCGACTAATGTGTATGACAAATCACGATATTGAACAATTATAATCAGAAAACAAAAAACAATACTGAAAAAAAGGAAAAACTTGAAAGAAAGATTACATGCATCACTCATTCATCTACATTATATTCACAAAAAACAAAGCCCCTCCCATCAACCACTTCTTCATAAATTGTCCACACGTCGTCCACACAAACAAATAAGAAGTTAAAGCGCTCCAACTCCTCCTCGTGTCCTTCATTGTCACATTCCAATCTCCATCATTATTGACGATGGATCTACATCTGCAAATTCACAGAGCAAAGCATTAAAGCATATGCAATTAATAGTAAACTTCAATAACCCCTATTTGTTCATTATATGTTACTTAAAACTCCACTCCAATGCCATTTACAGTATGTTTAAAACACTTGTTATAAGTTTGATTAAAACACACACAATTAGAAGCTATAACATAAAGCACATGTTGAAAAAAGTAAAACAAAAAGGCATGTGGCGCTGTAATAGACCTACACCTCACAACACCATACAAGCTCTAAGCATTACTATTATTTAGTTAAGATTAATCAGCCAATAGCTGAATATTTAATTTAATTTCTACACAGATATAAATTAACAAAAAGAGGAATGACTGAATGAAAAACTTACCCTGCCATGTGTGTTGACACATCCAGGCCCCAGGGACCCCTGGATTAAGGTCTGCAGCCAGACGCCTCTGTCTTTATGCTGGAAATAAAAACATCGGTTTTACAGATTGCTCGTCTGCTTTCTTGTAGTGCTTGTGTGTACTGACCAGGGTTCACCTCTGGTTTCACAAGTGTCACACTGTTGTGTCTGTATATATCAGCATGTGTTTGGCCAGTGCGCTGTCTGAGCGGGGGCTGCTGCATAAAGGTGACAGTTTGTCTTGTGTTATTGTAACAGCACAGATTGTTCCGTTCTCCCTCTCCTCACCTTCTTCTATTGTCTTCTACTGTCTCAGTGTTGATTTTCAACCCTTTTGTTGGTTGAATCAACAGTTTTTAGGAAGGCCTCCCAAACAACTGCTGTTGTGATTTTGGGCTGTACAAAAATCATTTGATTTGAATCACAACCAACGCTGCTTGTGATGGCATTGCAAGCTAAATAAGAACATTTAATAAGCAATGGACCTATTTTTGGATTTTTTTTTTTTTTGTAATTTAATTGATACTTTACCTGGTAACCAGTGACTTTATCATTCAGTAACACAGTTATTAAATTTATTACTTTGGGGAGGAGTCAGGGCTAACTATAACCAATTCTCTGCCACAGAAGTGGTTGGAGACTGAGAGGAAGAACCTACATAACGTTGCGGAGCGAGAGAAAGTTTATTTATATGAGAGCTTGTTTTAACTGCTGACATTCTGCAGAGCCCTGCCCGTGCCCAAAGTGCGCTCCCTCACACTTCACACTCACACATGGGACACAATGACATGCTAATGCTTTAGTTAGTCACTGCTCTTATCAGATCCCATTAGAGCCATTGTATTGGCTGCAGACGCGTGCTGATTAGGAGCGTCGTGCTGAGGCAGGATCGGCGCTGTCAGCAGTCGGACACTCATATCTCCTCCGGTGAACCCCGCTCTGCCTCTCGCCTT
Source organism: Rhinogobius similis (assembly GCA_019453435.1). Taxonomy (NCBI): domain Eukaryota; kingdom Metazoa; phylum Chordata; class Actinopteri; order Gobiiformes; family Gobiidae; genus Rhinogobius; species Rhinogobius similis. Next base: position 43,637,343 of record CM033622.1, read on the forward strand.
TTCATTTCCTCTTCTTATTAAATGGAAAAGCGCAGCAGTGTGGAGTTAATCTGCGTTTGATTGGACACGGCAGGCGTCGCGGCCCACAATCAAAGAGCAGTGCGAGCAGGCGGATCAGATGCAGCTCTTTAATTTGGTGTTAACACAGCGGTCTCTCATCTGCTCATATCTAACGCTCTTATTATATCGCTCGGATTTTAATGGCTGTGCACCGGCTTTATTGCTGAGTTGTTGAGATAATACACAGTAACAATCATTGGAGGGTGGAAAATGAAAAACAAGCCAAACAAATCAAATCAAAGCAAAAGTCATATTTTCTATTGTGGTGATGTTTGGAGTCTGAAGAATCATATTAGAATCCTTTTCCGACAAACACTTGAGTGTAAAGTACCGGACATCCTGCATCACTTATCAGGAACCCCAGGCCCATTGTATTTCAACATTTTCAGTTAATTGTTGCAATTGCCCTGTTTCCATTTGCTCACTCAATAATATTCCATCCAAAACCTGATGTCCAAAGAAATTATGTTCATCTAAAACAGTATCGAACGACAGTTGCATGTTCTGCTTTGAAGTGGAGGATGGGTCTAAACCGTTTTATGGCTGCTCTGAATGCGGTAAATTAAATGAAATGGTTTGTAAACTAAGAGAGATATGTGTGGTGACAGGCTTTTTGCTGGAAGTAAAAACATTGTTTCAAAACATGTCTTGAGGGCAGACAGCAATAAGTGAAGGTCAATGGGGTTAAATCTAGTTTCCGCCGTCATCGTATGGGTTGCCGCAAGGTTCCGTGTTAGGACCACTGTTGTTTTCCATGTAAATAAATGACCTGCCGGGCTGCTGCCAGGGAGTCACCTGTCACCTCTATGTGGATGACGCAGTCATTCTGCCAAAGCCTCCACTCTGGCCGGGCAGCAGCTGAGAGGCTCTGCTCAACATCCACCTGCCTTCAGCAAACCCACTTAACCCTAAACATTAAGAAAACCATGGCTATGTAATTTTCAATCAGAGCACATTCTTCAGATAGCACCTTTGATGTATGCGTAAATGGTGAAATAATTGAAGAAGTCAAAGAGACAAAATATCTGGGAATCATAATTGATAGCAATCTAAAGTTTGAAAGCCAGGTCAAGAGAGTTTGCAAAAAGGCTAAACCAAACGTAAGCTGTTTTGGTTTTATCAGACGGGAGCTGTCAAGCTACAGGCTCCGATATTCTCACATCTGTCTCACATCATGGTCACAAACCTCACCCTTGTATCACTGTACAAGCAGCAATTATGGTATTTGACAGAAAACCATGAGGCATCACTGTGATATCATCCAAAAACATAATATTTTCACATTTGAAAATTCTGTAAATTTTAGCACATTGAAACTGTTTTTAAATGTTTGACTCAGTTTGCAATTTTAGGTCTGTGGGAAGAGAGTTCCACAGTCTGGGTCTACTGGAGGAAAAACTGGACTGTGCAAAAGATGTTCTGTTTGGAGCTCCACAGTGTGCCCTGACAGAGGCTCCGGTGTGAGGTCTGAGCCCTGACGCCTCACAGCCGGAGCAGAAAACAAGGGTGACACATGAGGAGGCAAATACCTTTAACGTCTGAAACTGTGGCTGAAATGTTTTACACATGATCATTTTGAGTGAAATTCTAGTTATTAATAGTGTCTACTCACCTTTGGTAATTTGTGATGTTTTTAGTTGAATTTCTCTAAAAAGCCTTATATGGACAGGTGCTGAAAATGAGCATTTTTGCTATAACACTGGAAACAATGCATCTAGTTCGTCTAATGTAACTACTCTGTCCATATCAAATAAATAATTATAATAATAATAATAAATGATAATGGATTTTACAGATTGCTCGTCTGCTTTCTTGTAGTGCTTGTAATGTCTATGTGGCCATGGTTCACCTCTGGTTCTACAAGTGTGCAAGGTGTAAAGGTCATGTATCTATCCATGCTTAGCTTCTGTACATTTTTACATCAACCTGCACCTGATGCTACAGCTGGAAATTAGCATCTGCTACTGTTACAATGAATGTTTCAGTTAAGACCATGTACTGCTCTAGTGTACATGCACTAGACTTATTTCAATCTAAAACTCTCAACACATACATTGTAGTAATACACATAATAATGTATTACATGGTAGTAATATAATTATAATGTGCCAATTGTTTTTCCAACACAAATGTCTCCATAAGGAGACAGTTAAGTCTAATCTATCTATGTTATATTATGGGAGATTTATTGAGACCTTGTTAGAAAAAACATCCTTATTTACTGTTAGCGCCCATTTTCTTGACTGTTTTTGACAGCTGTAAAATATATAGATCTATTGTTTGTTTTGTTTTTTTAAATTGGAGAATCCACTTCAATTCTGACCAAAAATACAATTCATTATTTTTTTTTTTTAGTATTTTTTAATATTTTTAGACTAACTAAAAACCAAAATCAAAAATTCTAAATTTGCTCCTAAATTGCCCATTTTCCATGATTTAATGATTGAATTCTTACTTTGTCTGAGTCATGAAACCTCTTCTCTCTGCTCATGGCATGTGTTTGAATCTGTTTATAGTTCAGATAGCAATTGCTCTCTTACTGCGTAAATGAGTTGAAGATTATCTCAATAATGTATTAATTGCAATGAATCTGTTCCCGCCCCAGTCACAACACGTCCTAAACCAACCACCTTAAGCAGCTCTAAACTGAGACACTCAACTGAGAACTGCTCAGAACTATATCAAACTGTCCAGACATGGCGTGTGTGCTGCAGAGTGTGGACACGTGCACCTCCTCCGAGCACTGATTCTCCGCTCGGCTGCCAGCTCCGCCACAGCGAGGGCCGCACCTCAGCTGTGTGTTTGTGACGCTGTGATCTGCCCCCGGAGAGCTGTTCCATTACAACGTTAGCCGCCTTATTTCCGCTTAAGACTCCTCTGCACAACAGCCCGGCGTCTCCCAGGACCGTCGCCTGATCCCCGCGCTCCCCGAGAAGGCTAGGCTGCTCCACATGGCTGAGCAGGAATAATGAGCGGCGCGTCAGGGGAGGTTCACCCGCCACCCTCCTCACCAGCCTGCCATCATGTGCCAATTACCGCCATGTAAAATGTCTTCTGCTGCTCACAACACTCGCTTCGTCATTCATTTTGAGGATTTTGAGTCATTATTTGATGAGCTCCTCCAACTCCAATCATTGTAAAGCAGAGGGGGGTGCAGGCACTATTATCAGACAATTAGTGAGGACAAGACGCACGTACTGCTGCTCCACTTTCTCCTCATCCTCCTGTTGTTTCTCCTCATCCTCCTGCTGTCTCTCCTCGTCCTCCTGCTGTCTCTCCTCATCCTCCTGCTGTTTCTCCTCATCCTCCTGCTGTTTCTCCTCATCCTCCTGTTGTTTCTCCTCATCCTCCTGCTGTCTCTCCTCGTCCTCCTGCTGTCTCTCCTCATCCTCCTGCTGTTTCTCCTCATCCTCCTGCTGTTTCTCCTCATCCTCCTGTTGTTTCTCCTCATCTTCCCTCTGTCTCCTGCTGTCTCTCCTCATCCTCCTGCTGTCTCTCCTCATCCTCCTGTTGTTTCTCCTCATCTTCCCTCTGTCTCCTGCTGTCTCTCCTCATCCTCCTGCTGTCTCTCCTCATCCTCCTGCTGTCTCTCCTCATCCTCTTGTTGTCTCTCCTCATCCTCCTGTTGTTTCTCCTCATCTTCCCTCTGTCTCCTGTTGTTTCTCCTCATCTTCCTGCTGTCTCTCCTCATCCTCCTGCTGTTTCTCCTCATCCTCCTGCTGTCTCTCCTCATCCTCCTGCTGTCTCTCCTCATCCTCCTGCTGTCTCTCCTCATCCTCCTGTTGTTTCTCCTCATCCTCCTGCTGTCTCTCCTCCTCTCTCCTCATCCTCCTGCTGTCTCCTGCTGTCTCTCCTCATCCCTCCTGCTGTCTCCTCATCCTCCTGCTGTCTCTCCTCATCCTGCTGTTTCTACTCATCCTTCCTCCTCATCCTCCTGCTGTTTCTCCTCATCCTCCTGTTGTTTCTCCTCATCTTCCCTCTGTCTCCTGCTGTCTCTCCTCATCCTCCTGCTGTCTCTCCTCATCCTCCTGATGTATCTCCTCAAGTTGTTTCTCCTCCTCATCCTCCTGCTGTCTCTCCTCATCCTCCTGCTGTCTCTCTCCTCATCCTCCTGTTGTTTCTCCTCATCATCCTGCTGTCTCTCCTCATCCTCCTGCTGTCTCTCCTCATCCTCCTGCTGTCTCTCCTCATCCTCCTGCTGTCTCTCCTCATCCTCCTGCTGTCTCTCCTCATCCTCCTGCTGTCTCTCCTCATCATCCTCCTGCTGTCTCTCCTCATCCTCCTGCTGTCTCTCCTCATCCTCCTGCTGTCTCTCCTCATCCTCCTGCTGTCTCTCCTCATCCTCCTGCTGTCTCTCCTCATCCTCCTGTTGTCTCTCCTCATCCTCCTGCTGTTTCTCCTCATCCTCCTGCTGTCTCTCCTCATCCTCCTGCTGTCTCTCCTCATCCTCCTGCTGTCTCTCCTCATCCTGCTGTTTCTCCTCATCCTCCTGCTGTTTCTCCTCAGCCTCTTGCTGTTTCTCCTCATCATCCTGCTGTTTCTCCTCATCCTCCTGCTGTCTCTCCTCATCCTCCTGCTGTTTCTCCTCATCCTCCTTCCATTTCTCCTCATCCTCCTGCTGTCTCTCCTCATCCTCCTGCTGTCTCTCCTCATCCTCCTGCTCTCTCCTCATCCTCCTGTTGTTTCTCCTCATCCTGCTGTTTCTCCTCATCCTCCTTCCATTTCTCCTCATCCTCCTGTTGTCTCTCCTCTTCCTCCTGCTGTCTCTCATCCTGCTGTTTCTCCTCATCCTCCTGCTGTCTCTCCTCTTCCTCCTGCTGTCTCTCCTCATCCTCCTGCTGTCTCTCCTCATCCTCCTGCTGTTTCTCCTCATCCTCCTTCCATTTCTCCTCATCCTCCTGCTGTCTCTCCTCATCCTCCTGCTGTCTCTCCTCATCCTCCTGCTGTCTCTCCTCATCCTCCTGCTGTCTCTCCTCATCCTCCTGCTCTCTCCTCATCCTCCTGTTGTTTCTCCTCATCCTGCTGTTTCTCCTCATCCTCCTTCCATTTCTCCTCATCCTCCTGTTGTCTCTCCTCTTCCTCCTGCTGTCTCTCATCCTGCTGTTTCTCCTCATCCTCCTGCTGTCTCTCATCCTGCTGTTTCTCCTCATCCTCCTGCTGTCTCTCCTCTTCCTCCTGCTGTCTCTCCTCATCCTCCTGCTGTCTCTCCTCTTCCTCCTGCTGTCTCTCATCCTGCTGTTTCTCCTCATCCTCCTGCTGTCTCTCCTCTTCCTCCTGCTGTCTCTCATCCTGCTGTTTCTCCTCATCCTCCTGCTGTTTCTCCTCATCCTCCTGCTGTCTCTCCTCATCCTCCTGTTGTTTCTCCTCATCCTCCTGCTGTCTCTCCTCATGCTCCTGCTGTTTCTCCTCATCCTCCTGCCGACTCTCCTCATCCTCCTGCTGTCTCTCCTCATCCTCCTGTTGTTTCTCCTCATCCTCCTGCTGTCTCTCCTCATCCTCCTGTTGTTTCTCCTCATCCTCCTGCTGTCTCTCCTCTTCCTCCTGCTGTCTCTCATCCTGCTGTTTCTCCTCATCCTCCTGCTGTTTCTCCTCATCCTCCTGCTGTCTCTCCTCTTCCTCCTGCTGTCTCTCATCCTGCTGTTTCTCCTCATCCTCCTGCTGTCTCTCCTCCTCCTCCTGCTGTCTCTCATCCTGCTGTTTCTCCTCATCCTCCTGCTGTCTCTCCTCATCCTCCTGTTGTTTCTCCTCATCTTCCCTCTGTCTCCTGCTGTTTCTCCTCATCCTCCTGCTGTTTCTCCTCATCCTCCTGTTGTTTCTCCTCATTCTCCTGCTGTCTCTCTACATCCTCCTGATGTTTCTCCTCATCCTCCTGCTGTCTCTCTACATCCTCCTGATGTTTCTCCTCATCCTCCTGTTGTTTCTCCTCATCTTCCTGCTGTCTCCTGTTGTCTCTTCTCATCCTCCTGCTGTCTCTCCTCATCCTCCTGCTGTTTCTCTTCATCCTCCTTGTTTCTTCTCATCCTCCTGCTGTCTCTCCTCATCCTCCTGCTGTTTCTCCTCATCCTCCTGCTGTCTCTCCTCATCCTCCTGCTGTTTCTCCTCATCCTTCTGCTGTCTCTCCTCATCCTCCTGCTGTCTCTCCTCATCCTCCTGCTGTTTCTCCTCATCCTTCTGCTGTCTCTCCTCATCCTCCTGCTGTCTCTCCTCATCCTCATTGTTTCTCCTCATCCTCCTGCTTCTACTCTTTCACCTCCTCTTGTTTCTCTTTGTCCATCTGTTTGTCTGTCTGTTTCTCCTTTTCCTGTTTATCTTCCCGTTACTCATCATCCTCCTGTTTCTCCTTCTCCTGTTGTTTATTTCCTCCCGTCTCTCCTCTTATTTCTCCTCCTCCTGTGTCTCCTCGTCTTGTTTCTCATCCTGTGTATCCTCCACTTCTTTCTCCTCCTTTGTCTCCTCCTCTTGTTCCCTCTTTTTTCCTTCTCCTCTAGATTGTTATTGTTTCTAGTCCTCCTATTTCTCCATTTCCTCTTCCTCCTGCTGCTCCTGCTCATTTTGTTTCTCCTGCTTCTCCTCTATCTCCTGCTCGCCTCTTCACCCACCCCCTTCTGCTCTTTCTGTTGTTCCTGTTTCTGCTCCTGCTCATTTTCTTAAATATGTTGTAGTTGGATTTAGTGTGGAGTGTGTCTTTGCTGTTCTACTCATGACTTCTTGTATTACCTGCTGTAATAGGCATTAGCAGCAGACCTAAGGATGCATTTCCATCACACAACTTTCATTATCTGTGAGAGGTTTGAAAGCGTCTTCTGGCTCCGGAGTGGTTCTTCAAAGCGGATCTCTGCTCTGGGTCCATGCAGATAAATCTAATGGAAATGCTAATGAAACTTTGATGGTGTAATAAAGTGTGTAAGTCATGTGTTTAGGGAGCTGGGCCTTTTGCACCACAAGGAACTACAGCCGTAATATTCTCAAACTAGATGCATTTACAAACATTTGTTAACTTTTAAGTGTTAGCTTTATGACAGGGCAGGAACCTGGACAACAGACTATTACAAGTTGATAGGACAAGTTCGTGTAGCACATGATCAAAGTGCCACAGGATTATTGTTCCTCTGGAAAATGATCCTGTGATTTACAATTACACAGATTTTACTAGACAGGTGACGACTGTAAAAATAGAAATAATAATATGCAGTGGAAACCTATTCTTTCACAGGACACATCCGCACAGACAAAATAAAGCCACATCAATGCTCTTTTCCTCAGACACACAACACAGTGACTGCTCCATACCCGCGCTCCTGTTCGTATTAGGACCTTTCAGCGCCACAAAAACTGCTGCAGTATGGGCCATGAAGAATAAATGGTAATGCATGGTACAAAGTAGCGCAGTAACTTATGTGTTACTTTTCAAAGTAATGCTAACCAATACTGACAGCCATTACATTACATATGAACAATAGGACCACAACACCACACATGAACAATAGGACCATATAACAACACACAACTATAACACCACACATTAACAATACCATCACAGCATTACACACACACATGAACAACAGGATCACAACATCACACATGAACAACACAACCACAACATCACACATGATCAATAGGACCATATAACAACACACAACTACAACAACACATATGAACAATATGACTACACAACACAGATGAACAATAAGAACAATAAGACCACGACGTATTGGTATTGTTAATGTGTGAACATTAACAATACCATCACAGCATTACACATACACATGAACAACAGGATCACAACATCACACATGAACAACAGGATCACACAACATCACACATGAACAACACAACCACAACATCACACATGATCAATAGGACTATACAACAAAACACGGACAATAGGACTACAACATCACACACGAACAATCGGACCACACATCTCAATCAGCAATGAATATGAAGTATTTACAAAAACCTGTCTAAAATACACTTATCATGTTCTGCATTTCCCTCGTGCATCAGCCCATAGATTAAATATCACAATTTCAGAGCATACTAAATAGTCCTGTAAAGCAAACAATTATTATCCATCAAAATAAATACATCTACAAGTGTTTCACATTTCCAGTGTGTGTGGTATTGCACTTCATAAACCGAAAACACCTTCTGGTACGTGGGACTTGGGATAAAGCATGCATCTTGTCAGTGCAGCGAGCCAGATTACTCCACACAACCACATTTTAATGTTGCATAGTTTGTTTCATGTCAACCCTATGTAATCTTAAAGTGACATTAGTGTATTTATCAATACAAATGCAGGTATGTTTGTATGATGTGCTGGCTTCAGTTCAGGCCTGTAAACGCTGTTACATGTACAGAAAGGTGACAAGAGACACACTTCCAGTTCCAGTGTATTACTCCAAGTGTTCGGTGGGAGTGATGGTTTTGTGATGCTCTGCTGCAGACCTCCTGCCCTGCCTCAGACAGTGAATATCATTTATTTTCATCATTCTAAAGCAGCGTTATGAGAGACGTACACGCAGCCCTGGAGCAGAGTTCCACAGAAACAGATGGTGACAGATGGTTCAGGCACAGAGTCCTGTCTGCTCCCAAACATGCTCAGGAAGAAGCACAGGAACATGCACGGGAACCTGCTCTGGAACATAAACATGGACACGGACAGGAACATGCAAATGAACACACACAGGAACACACACAGGAACACACACAGGAACATGCACGGGAACCTGCTCTGGAACATGAACAGGGACATGGACAGGAACATGCAAATGAACACACACAGGAACACACACAGGAACACACACTGGAACACACACTAGAACACACAGGAACACACAGGAACACACAGGAACACACACAGGAACACACACAGGAACATGCACGGGAACCTGCTCTGGAACATAAACATGGACACGGACAGGAACATGCAAATGAACACACACAGGAACACACACAGGAACACACACTGGAACACACACTAGAACACACACAGGAACACACAGGAACACACACAGGAACACACACAGGAACATGCACTGGAACACACACTAGAACACACACAGGAACACACACAGGAACACACACTGGAACACACACTAGAACACACACAGGAACACACAGGAACACACACAGGAACATGCTCAGGATCATAAACAGGAACATGCAAAGGAACACACACAGGAACACACACAGGAACATGCACGGGAACCTGCTCTGGAACATACTTGTGAACATTCACAGGAACATGCTCAGGATCATAAACAGGAACACACACAGGAACATGCAAAGGAACACACACAGGAACACACAGGAACACACAGGAACACGCACATGAACATGCACATGAACACACACAGGAACACACACAGGAACACACAGGAACACGCACATGAACATGCACATGAACACACACAGGAACACACACAGGAACACACAGGAACACGCACATGAACATGCACATGAACACACACAGGAACACACACAGGAACATGCAAAGGAACACACACAGGAACACACAGGAACACACAGGAACACGCACATGAACATGCACATGAACACACACAGGAACACACACAGGAACACACAGGAACACGCACATGAACATGCACATGAACACACACAGGAACACACACAGGAACACACAGGAACACGCACATGAACATGCACATGAACACACACAGGAACACACACAGGAACATGCACAGGAACATGCACAGGAACACACACAGGAACACACACAGGAACACACACAGGAACACACAGGAACACACACAGGAACACACAGGAACACACACAGAACACACAGGAACACACACAGGAACATGCACAGGAACACACACAGGAACACACAGGAACACACACAGGAACACACAGGAACACACACAGGAACATGCACAGGAACACACTCAGGAACACACAGGAACACACACAGGAACACACAGGAACACACACAGGAACACACACAGGAACACACACAGAACACACAGGAACACACACAGGAACACACACAGGAACATGCACAGGAACACACACAGGAACACACACAGGAACATGCACAGGAACACACACAGGAACACACACAGGAACACACACAGGAACACACACAAAACACACACAGGAACACACACAGAACACACAGGAACACACACAGGAACACACAGGAACACACACAGAACACACACAGGAACACACACAGGAACATGCACAGGAACACACACAGGAACACACAGGAACACACAAGAACACACAAGAACACACACTGGAACACACACACAGGAACACACACAGGAACATGCACAGGAACACACACAGGAACACACACAGGAACACACACAGGAACACACACAAAACACACACAGGAACACACACAGAACACACAGGAACACACACAGGAACACACAGGAACACACACAGGAACACACAGGAACACACACAGAACACACACTGGAACACACACAGGAACACACAGGAACACACAAGAACACACAAGAACACACACTGGAACACACACACAGGAACACACACAGGAACACACACAGAACACACACTAGAACACACACTAGAACACACACTTGAACATGCTCAGGTTCTACATGAACATTGCGGGGACATTTTTAAGAGCTGATTTCTGGAGTTTTCAAATGATTGAAATGTCATGTGAACAGTTTCCATCTGATGTGGGCTGATTTCTTCCTGATTGTTCACACTGTGCATGTTGGTTTTAACAAGGACAGTGAGAATACAATGATACTAATGTGGCAAAGACAAAAATGAAAATGTTAAAGAGTTATTTTACAAGTCATTGTACTTTGTTTTCCAAATGCAGCCGTCACTCTAAAATCCATTGATTATTGTCCATACTTTAAGCTTCGTCTCATACTCTGAGCTCCTAAATCTGTTTACTAGTACAATAACAACACAACAACACAACATCACTAATGCTGGTCACGTTATAGCCGTAATACAACGGCAAGTGATAACCTCTAACCACCCAACCACCATGTAATATACTGTCAAAGTGTGACCTGTTTTTGAATGATGTTTATGTTAAAATCCTCCTACAAAACCCATTAATGGTGTCAAATGTGTGCCTTTGTTATATTCAGATGTTACCCCCCGGTAATAACTGGAGAACCATTTGAAGTCCCTGTACCATCGGTTGGAAACGCTCTAAACCACAGGTTCGCACTGTCTTCTGTAACCCACAAAGACCTGCTGCTAATAAAAATGTGTGACAATAATGCTTTTCTTTCTCATCTTTCTCTGCCCTCCTCCTCTCTGCCTTCTGCACATCTTTTGTTCCTGTAACTTGGGGAGATAATAAAAGGGTTTGGGCTGTTGCACCATGTCCCCAGCTAATGCAAAAAGAAAAAATCATTATTGTGAAAATGAGATTGCTCAGAGGTATGAATCCAAATCGTGATCTTAATAGGATTGGTCTTATGAATCGTGTTGAAACGCTTCCTAATCTTATTACATACCACATACCTGTGCCAAAATAAGAGCAGCAGAATTCTAATGTTTTTTCTACTTTATTTTTTCCAGGTCTTTTACCTGCATCCTAAAGAAGCTGTATTTTTCTTCTGATTGTGTCTGATTTGATTTGTGTATTTATCTTGAATAAATAAGAACTTTCCAATAAATTACAATGTGCTAAATGGTCACATTTATATAGCGTTTTTCTACCTTTTTTAAGGCACTCAAAGCGCTTTACATCAAGGAACCAGTCACCCATCCACTCACACATTCACACACCAGTGTACGCAAACACTGGGGGCAAGGTGGGTTAAGTGTCCTGCCCAAGGACACAACGGCATTATTCATCTGAAGGAGCTGAAATCGCACCACCAACCTGCGGGTCAGAGGATCAGACCACTCAACTACTCCATGTCTGGAGTGGGATTCGAACCGCCGACCTTCGGATCAGAAGGCGCCCACTCTACCTACTGTGCTACTGCCGCCCCAAATGTGCTGTCTATAGTCTATAGGAAATTAAGTCAGGAGTTGTTTATTTGGTTTACTGACTTGACAGGCTTGGATTTTTTAATGATTAAAAAAGGTCACAAATGTGTGAGGAAGCACATGTTCTAGTTTGTTCCTCTGAAATTAAGCACTAAAGTACATTCAACTATCAACTGTATTGAGAACAGTGTTTTCCAAACACAATATTTTATTTGAGGAGACACATCGAGTCGTCTTAATTGTACAGGCTCCAGGTCAAGTTCAAAGTCATGGTCCATTTGATAACGTATCACGTCTGTAAAAAGCCTGAATCGAGACCAAGTCATGGCTTGCTAGACCACAACTCTGAAAAGTGGTGCCATGAGATGAGTTGTGGTTCGTGGAGCCAATCCCAAACGAACCATGAGAAGGTCCAACATTCGTGGATCCTACGTTTGGATATTCCTTCCATAAACAGTAACAAAAAGTCATGCCCTCCATCTGAAATGATGATGTGGGGAAGCTGGCCTGAAGTGGTCGAAGTAGGAGGCAGACATGCAAAAGTCTTGTACCAGACAAGATTTATTAAAACGAACAAAACACGTGCACGCAACTACACTGAAGGCTCTCTCCCAAATGGGGCCAGCAGAACCCTTTTATGCCCTAGGCCCCTCCCCCAGGACAGTACACCTTGATTGCAGGGAACTGCACCAACAATGGAAATTGCTATTCCTTTCCAATGGACCCATGTCCCCAAACAATTCAAAATGGTAAATGAAACTATGAACACAAAAACAAATTTTAAACACCTTATTAAAACAAAGCCAAATTGAACTATGACAGTTCTCCCCTCCACATGGTCTGGCCCATGACCCCTCCAAAGGTTTTAAAAATGGCCGCCATGAGGCCCTCCTCCTCTTTGACCAGACCATGTGGTGAACCAGGTAAGTTTGATAATTGAAGTTAACTTAAATACAAATTTAAACAAATAAACATTGAAAAGGAACTTGTGTGGTGTGATAATTAACTAAAAAGACTAAACAAACAAACCCCGGATTAAGTTTACAGTTGAATATGAGAAATTGAAAAATACAAATTAAGAGTGATTAAAAGGGACAAAGACCCACTTTGTCACAGATGACTTCATCAAACTCTGAAACGGGAAAGCCACCTATTCAGAATAATTTCCCGATTCTGTGACAGACATTTTGCCCATTCCGTATGAAAAGGAAGAAGTCTTTCGACTGAAGTCTTTGTTTGTGCTTTAGCAAGGCTAATTAAGGCGTAGTTATGTGGTAATTGTTCTCACAGAGCCATTGGAAGTTGCCCTGACTACCAACAGATCCTTCAAACATATGACTAAAAAGAATCAGTTTTAACACTTGGGCTCAGAGAGTAAATGTGCAGTGATGTGCTGTGATGTGGCTGTAATGCGCTGGTCAGCAGGTCGGCCTGCAGCCCTCTCTCTCGCGCTCTTCTCTGACGAGCTAACAGGATTTGCGAGTGGGGAGAGGGTAATGAAAAGCACCTCGGGCCCACGGCTCCACACAGGGTTTGGACTTGTGTCTGTAAGTAGGTTAGTCCAGTGTTCCCTCTGCACCGCTCACACAGCAGATATACCAGAGATTTCACCCTTTCATTTCACTGTGTAAATATGACTTAATACCACTCTGGACTGGAGCACTCCAGAGAATTTCATCAGTGTGTGGAATGGCTTATGTCTGCCTAGTGTTGTTGCTAGAACCAAAATTGGTATTTTGGTTTCCTACATCAAACTATGCTCCAAAGGTAATTTTTTAATTGAGCTACTTGCAGCGCAACGCAGCACAATTTCACCAGAGAACACTCCTCTGATCACCTGAAAACCGCTTCAGACCGCTGTGGTATCCAGAAAAATAGATTCCGTGTGGATTCATTTCCGCAGACCTGCACCTCTCCCAGACCCGCAGCCACAGTGCTCAGAGGTCAGTGTAGCAGTTATTTTGGTTTTAATCACTTTCTTTTCTTTTTCTTTTTTAAAACAGGAAAAAAGAACACAGAAGATAAAAGGAAAGTCAGAAAAAACAAGGGCAATAAAGACATCCAGGAAAAAAACACACACACCACACATAGTCCTACATAAAAGTAATCAATTTAGTCATAATTGCTTTCTTCCCTGCAACCAAGACTATGCTCCAAAAGTATCAGTTTATAGGTTGCATTCACGCTCTAAACTGTGATGATCTCATAACCTCAGATGGAGCAGGAGCCTCTTTTCCCTGTTTCGTGCATTGGACTTTGCCATGAAATATCTCAAAGGTAAATTCACAGACGTTGAACCTGATTATTTCTCTTTATGACTTGACCGAAGTATTATAACAAGTTCTGCATTTTTCCAGTGTATGTTTTAGCTGCCCTCCATCTGTATTAAATATGAATGGCTGATGGACTGTTGTGATGGCACATGAACGCAACCTATTGTGTCCCTGGCAGAGACATAGTTCTGAAATCGAGTGGGATGGTGATGTCAAAACTGTCTGGAGTGTTTGTCAATCTCAGTCCATTTCTTCCGAGCAGTAGGACAGTCCCAAAACACATGGTAATAGTGAGACACATGGCAACCACAGTGTCTCCAACAGTTAGCGTTTCTCTTGAATGGTTGGCGCTTTGACATGAAAGGTTTTTTAGAAAAGCCTGCAAAACTGTTTAGTCCTCACCAAACATTCTTGTTCAAATGAGATTCCAGTCTTCTTTCCAACGTTGATGTCCTAGGAGTGTTTCAAATGCATATTGAGAATTGAATCTTGCCTGTTTGACCTCTGTAGTCCACAACGTCAATGTTGTCATTGATTTAGATTCAGCTTGTGCTTTGTATTCACATTTTCTAACTTCACCAATGGCCATTGTATATGGAAATGATCCATCCAGGAGGCTTTGATTAGGATTCTGTTACAATAAATTAGGTGTAGAAACAATCCCTCAAGCTCAAAACAGTTTTACTTTCTTTTTTTTACTTCTTATTTCTGCCATTTCCTTGTAGTTTTTTGTAGAAATAAACTAAACTGAACCATGATAATAAGATGTAATAGTATAATGAGACACATGGTGACTAGAACACAGAGTACAACAATAGTAGGAGCACAGTTTAGACCTGGCTGTGGTCCAGAGTGTCCCAGGATGTTTGCGCTGAGGTCAGAGGTCAGAAGTCAGATGATCAGTGAAGATGGCGGCGGTGCAGGAGAACACATGGTGCATCCTGTTCTCACTTACACAGCGCCTGGGCTCGCTCACTTCCAGTCAGTGCCAGTGCAGTGCTAGCGCTCACAAAAGGTGATGATTTTGCCACTCTGTCAAAGAGCAAATTAACAACTTGTACTAAAATAGAAGCGTACAGAAAAGGCATATTTTCTCCATCAGACTCATCAAACAGTATCAACAGCATCAACAGTAGCATCGGTGTCACTCCCCAACAGGCAAGCCAGGCAAATTCTTGGGGCCCTGACTACGAGGGCCCCACACTGCAGAAGCTGAAAATCTGGCGTTGCTTAAAAGAGCAGTATCTGATTTTTTTATGTAATAGTGTAAAAGCTGATTTACCCCAGTACACATATCATAGAAGCAGCTCTTAGGGTCAGCAGTCTGCTGTCTCTATCTATACTAAGCGTGCTAAAGCTTGTTAGCTTTATTGTGACAGTACAGTAAAAAAAAAAAATAATAATAATACAGTGATCCCTCGTTTATCACGGGAGTTGCGTTCCAAAAATAACACGTGAAAAGTGAAATCCGTGAAGTAGTCACAGCTTTATTTTTTATTATTTTACAATGCAATACTGAACTATGGAATGAAACCAAAAATCAAAACCTGTTTTAAAGCCCAAAATGTGTTTAAAACAATCATTTTAATATAGTAATACAAGGTTGGAAACATTGTCACTGGTGTATTTCACAGTCTGTGCCTCTTGGTCCTGACTCCGCTCCGCTGTAGCCTCTGTTTCTACTGAAGACGCACGACTCTTTCTTTAGTTGTTGGCGCTCTTTCTTTTTCTGAGCAAGAAGATTTTTATAAACGGATATGCCACCTTCGATTATATTTGAGAACTGCAATGAACGACTCGTCAAAGGGTCCCGTTCTTGTGCGTGCGCTGAAGTTCAGTGGACGCACTGCAAAAATATCCGCACTGTAAAAAAAATCCGTGAAGCAGCGAAGCCGTGAAAGATGAAACGCGATATAGCGAGGGATCACTGTAATAATAATTAGAATGCTCAGAATGCAATCGGTAAGTGAGAAATAAGTGAGAAATGCCTCAAGTTTAAAGTGAAGTAGGTCTGTTTTTCACTTTATTAAAACAGACAGCTGAAGTTTAATCCAACAGAAATAAATAAATATGTTTAATTAATTTGTTAGTTTTACTTAATTTGTTAGCATAATCTTTTGCAAGAGCCTGAAATTTGTCAAGAAGCTCATTCATCCACAGAAATGAATATTTAAATCCACAATGTCTAAGATTTCAGACAAAGAATAGACAAAAATACAGGTCTCTATATCTTTATAGTTATATATTGCACAAAAACATTCTCCCTCGCTGTGAGGGGCTTGTTTTTCGATGTGATTTTTCTGGTGAAGGGCACACCATCCCCTTGTCTCCATGGAGATGTTCCTACTTTTTCTCGAACATCCCAAAGAATGGCATAAAACTGATCTCCATGGAGTAATGGAGGCTGTGCCCGCCACCAGGAATGTTACACAGTGCTGCTTTAACAGAAAAGAGGTGGTGACTAACCTGCAATACCTCTGAGGCATTTCACCCACAGCAGCAGCACCCATGTTCCCCTCACAGCAGCAGCACCCATGTTCCCCTCACAGCAGCAGCACCCATGTTCCCCTCACAGCAGCACCCATGTTCCCCTCACAGCAGCACCCATGTTCCCCTCACAGCAGCACCCATGTTCCCCTCACTTTAAACTTAACTGTTTTAATTCGAAAAATGAACATTCAAGACTCTCGACATTACGGGGTTAAAATGACTTGACTACAGAATGTTAATCTTGATGTGAGTCGTTGGGTTAGGTAGGGAGAGAGTAAATGGTTCATCCAGTTAACAAGAAATGCCCAAAACTACTGCTGTCACCTACACAGTGTCCCAGGGCGGCATGTAGGGCAAGGTAAAGGGGACTGAGGTATGGATGGGGTTACTGTATTTAGCATCAGTGCAAAAGTAATGGTCTCCTAATGCTAATTAACATCATCTCACTCAGCTCCACATGACAGAACACCGTAAAGTCAGATGTGATTTTCCAAGCGTCGTGTGATGTGTTCCACCCCCTCACACTCACAGTCCCCAGGGACCATGTGTTTTGTTCCAAGTGTTGTACCAGACAGTTACACGCTGGAAAATGAACGACTCCCTACTATACTTTCTATTCAAAGGTGCTCTGTCACACGTGTGTAAGGTGCTCTGTCACACGTGTGAGGTGCTCTGTCACGTGTGTGTAAGGTGCTCTGTCACATGTGTAAGGTGCTCTGTCACATGTATCTGGGATGCTCTGTCACACGTGTGTGTGAGCTGCTCTGTCACATGTATGAGGTGCTCTGTCACACGTGTGTGTGAGTTGCTCTGTCACACATGTGTGTTTGGTGCTCTGTCACACGTGTGTGTGGGGTGTTCTGTCACACGTGTGTTTGGCGCTCTGTCACATGTGTGTTTGGCGCTCTGTCACATGTGTGTTTGGTGCTCTGTCACACGTGTGTGTAAGCTGCTCTGTCACACGTGTGTGTGGGGTGCTCTGTCACATGTGTGTGTGAGGTGCTCTGTCACATGTGTGTTTGGTGCTCTGTCACATGTGTGTGTGAGGTGCTCTGTCACACGTGTGTGTGAGGTTCTCTGTCACACATGTGTGTGAGGTGCTCTGTCACCCGTGTGTGTGGGGTGCTCTGTCACACGTGTGTGTGAGGTGCTCTGTCACACGTGTGTGAGCTGCTCTGTCACATGTGTGTGTGTAAGGTGCTCGGTCACACGTGTGTGTGAGGTGCTCTGTCACATGTGTGTGTGAGCTGCTCTGTCACACGTGTGTTTGGTGCTCTGTCACACGTGTGTTGGGTGCTCTGTCACACACGTGTTTGGTGCTCTGTCACACATGTGTTTGGTGCTCTGTCACACGTGGGTTTGGCGCTGTGTCACACGTGTGTGTTGGGTGCTCTGTCACACACATGTGTTTGGTGCTCTGTCACACATGTGTTTGGTGCTCTGTCACACGTGTGTGTTGGGTGCTCTGTCACACGTGTGTGTGAGGTGCTCTGTCACACGTGTGTGTGTGGTGCTCTGTCACACGTGTGTGTGAGGTGCTCTGTCACACGTGTGTAAGGTGCTCTGTCACACGTGTGTGTGAAGTGCTCTGTCACATGTGTGTTTGGTGCTCTGTCACACGTGTGTTTGGTGCTCTGTCACACAAGTGTTTGGTGCTCTGTCACACAAGTGTTTGGTGCTCTGTCACACGTGTGTGTTGGGTGCTCTGTCACACGTGTGTGTTGGGTGCTCTGTCACACATGTGTTTGGTGCTCTGTCACACACATGTGTTTGGTGCTCTGTCACACGTGTGTGTGGGGTGCTCTGTCACATGTGTGTGTGTGAGGTGCTCTGTCACACGTGTGTTTGGTGCTCTGTCACACGTGTGTGTGGGGTGCTCTGTCACACGTGTGTGTGAGGTGCTCTGTCACACGTGTGTGTGTGAGGTACTCTGTCACACGTGTGTTTGGTGCTCTGTCACACGTGTGTTTGGTGCTCTGTCACACGTGTGTGTGTTGTGCTCTGTCACACGTGTGTTTGGTGCTCTGTCACACATGTGTGAGGTGCTCTGTCACACATGTGTGAGGTGCTCTGTCACACGTGTGTTTGGTGCTCTGTCACACGTGTGTGAGGTGCTCTGTCACACGTGTGTTTGGTGCTCTGTCACACATGCGTTTGGTGCTCTGTCACACATGCGTTTGGTGCTCTGTCACACATGTGTGAGGTGCTCTGTCACACATGCGTTTGGTGCTCTGTCACACATGTGTGAGGTGCTCTGTCACACATGTGTTTGGTGCTCTGTCACACGTGTGTGTTTGGTGCTCTGTCACACGTGTGTGTGTGGTGCTCTGTCACACATGTGTGAGGTGCTCTGTCACACGTGTGTGTTTGGTGCTCTGTCACACATGTGTGAGGTGCTCTGTCACACGTGTGTTTGGTGCTCTGTCACACGTGTGTGTTTGGTGCTCTGTCACACGTGTGTTTGGTGCTCTGTCACACGTGTGTGTTGGGTGCTCTGTCACACGTGTGTGTTGGGTGCTCTGTCACACAGTGTGTTGGGTGCTCTGTCACACGTGTGTGTTTGGTGCTCTGTCACACGTGTGTGTTGGGTGCTCTGTCACACATGTGTTTGGTGCTCTGTCACACGTGTGTTTGGTGCTCTGTCACACGTGTGTGTGGGGTGCTCTGTCACACGTGTGTGTGGGGTGCTCTGTCACACGTGTGTGTGAGGTGCTCTGTCACACGTGTGTGTGGGGTGCTCTGTCACACGTGTGTGTGTGAGGTACTCTGTCACACGTGTGTTTGGTGCTCTGTCACACGTGTGTTTGGTGCTCTGTCACACGTGTGTGTGAGGTGCTCTGTCACACATGTGTTTGGTGCTCTGTCACACGTGTGTGTTTGTTGCCCTGTCACACGTGTGTGTTGGGTGCTCAGGTGCCTCCTCCTGGCCTCACAGTGGGGTTCTCTCAGTGTGCTCTCCAGAGTTACAGCTTTGTACTGGTGGAAGGATGTGTGTCTGAAGTGACCCTGGACTGTCTGAACAACACACCTGTTTGTGGAAGGCCCTCGCTCCCATGCTGTGGGGGAATCTGATAGGGCCCCCATGTGCAGTCAGGGCCCCCGAGCCCCTCAGCCCAGGCTGTCCCAGGACTCATGAAAGATGAATGCATGGGTTGTAACATGCTTGGTGCTCCTGGGGGCTGTGACAGGAGCTGCTGAGTGAGTGCTGCAGTGTTAGATGAGGGCATTAGCAGTCTTTGTCCTTTTAATGACTGCAGGCTCTGCTTCACTGTGAAATATCACACCCCAGTGTGAGTGCTGTGCAAACTTTTTATGTCGTCATATTGAATGTTGAACTGTCAACTGTATTATTAAAGCCACAGTACATCACTACAACAGTCTTTGCTGTGAGTGGGCTAGCATCTCCACAAACCTGACTTGTACTTGGCTTGGAGGAGCCTCCTTCTGCTTTTATTGTTTTTTAAAGGAAAAACATTCTGCAATTTTCATACTGCTGTTAGCCTTCAAACATGCTCTTGAGTACCTTAAATTTGCCATTTCATTTTTTTAAAACAAACAAAGTTTCTTATCCACCCAATAGATGCCAGTGCTATGTACAATCTAGTGAAGTTAGCGCTGAACAGACATGTGTGGATTTGCTGCAGAAGTTATCGTGTTTAGACAGCAGAAATGCTCAGAACAAGACTTCCAATGATTTAAGGACTAAAAACAGCAGAAGATTCTCTGATAAGTGACTTATGAAGTCTGAAAATACGTCCAAAAATCCCGGAAGTTCAGCGGGACGTTTGTTTGACGCTCGAAGGGGTAGGATTTTCTAATATCAAAACAGCGTGAATCCAACTGAAGGCTACTTCAGGTATGTTTCTGATGACGGAACATTGTTAGAACATGGTTTAAAGCTCAAACAAGTCACTGTAGCAGAATCTGTGTCCTTTAAAGACATTTCTATATGGAATTTAAAAGAGGCATGTTTTGCTTTTTCATGTTGAGTGGAGGTCCACTCAACATGGCGCTGCCCATCTGCTGCAGCCTGAGCCTTCTCGGAAACGTCGCTAGGGTTGAGTGTTAGTGGTTTACAACACTCCAGTTGAGTGTTGGTGGTTTACTCACTTCTAGCCTGAGAAAAACTGTTCTAAAGCATTTGCACATGGATGAATAAATGAATGGAATGTGTTTTGTGCATGTGTGAATTTGTGTGTGATTTACCAGAGTGTTGGTGACAGCTGAGTTAAATACATACTTCTGCTTTAAGGTGTAAAAACTGAAGATGACCGACAGGGTCCTGTGTGACTGTGGCTACACTACACTCCAGACTACATGTGTTTTTAAGGGTGTGCTGATGAGGCCAGAGCGTATGGATGCAGCACAGAATGAGTGTAATCAGAGTGGACCTGTGGTGCTGACAGCCACTCTGCTCCAGTGTCCAGCGGTGACACGAGGCAGTCGTGTCCAGCAGAGTAAAGCAGCAGCAGTCTTGACTGATTGATCCTGTGGGAGGCAGTGTTACTGCAGCTGGGGTCTCCAAGGACCTGAAGGTGGTGTCAGACCCTCATGCTCACTGCTGGGAGGGGCGGGGCGGGGCTACTACACTTTGTTGAACATGTATCTGTCTAGGAGAATGTATGCTTGAATAGTAGGAATCTATTCAAACAGTCAATGGGTGCTTGGCTTTTTGAACTGTGCTGTGGCATGATTGAGAGTGTTCTCATACCTGCTCAAACAGCCATAACATCTGGTTACAATCTGACACAAACACTGGTCTGATGGTGGTCACTTTCCAGGACTTTACCCCCGCGCACACATGTTCACCTGTCAGAGCAGCAGGAGCACGCAGGACTGAGCTTCATTTTACCCAACACTAAAACGGATCTGTCTTGGAGCAGTCAGCAGATTGTACTGTTTCCTTTCAGCCCTGTGTTCTGCATGGAGCAAAACAGCAAGGTGGTAAAGGCAGCAGTCATCACCCTCAGAACCTGCTCCCAATTTTGTGAAGGTTTACTGGGTTTTTCCAGTGGTCTGGGAACAGGTGCATCCCTGCATTATTAAGAAGAACAGGATTTTTTTGTGCACAATTCTAAATGTATTTTATTAAAGACACAATTTGTTATATTGTAAAAAAAAACAGTTAAAATCAGAAAACATTTCAGACATTGCTTTACAATGAAGTATATTTCTCACAAACATCTCCAGGGAAATGTTTGATGACTGAAAGTAAATCAAATGTCCGGATATTGTAGATTCAGGGCACAATAAGCAATCTATAAACTTCCATCATACCCAGGACCAGGTGAGAGTGGCTTAATATTAAGTAGGACCGCCAAAGTTAGCATGTTTACTTACTCAGTTAATCATAGGAAATTTTCAAATGAATCATGAATTGACATAGATTAATCACACAGTATGGTTTGACCAAACACACTTTTTTTAAATTGCACCTGACAGAAGGTGGAAGATTCAAGAGCAGCGCTTATACGTTACTGTTACACGTTAAAAGTCTTCAGGTGGATGAGCACAGATCAAGTGGATAAGCTGTACAGCATTACTCCACACGGCAGAACAAATCATAGACTCAGTGGCAGTCTGGAGTTTAAGGATTATGGGCCAAATATTTTGCCAAACTACTACAGAACTCTGATAAAGTCAGGCCAACCAGAAGAGCTCACATCTGTCACTGTCAGAGCCAGGTACAGCCGCAAGCCCCCTGTCCCCGCCCACATCCCTGTATTTGGTTGTGATTATTTGAAAAATGAAAACTCAGATTGACACAGGTAGAGTTCTAAAATATCAAATAGACACTTTTTAAAAATAAAAACCTGTAAAGTGAAATGTCACTGCAAAGAGGCAGGTCAGTTCTGCAGTTTTGAAAACCTGTTCCTTTTAATTCAATACTGCGGTTTGCAATGTATAAAATGATGATCTGTTTAATGTTGTAGTCCAATATGTTTATTTTGATGACTCCAAAAACTCCAAAATCTGGCTCATTTCTACTCATCGCCTGTAATTCTTTCCTGTTAATATTGATCTGCAAATGTAAATGCAAGTAATTCCATGAAGTCATCCACAGGTGACTTTAGGATGTGATGTCACTGAAGTGTGTGTGTCTGAGGCAGAGCTCTCTCTGACAGATGTGCGTCCTCATCAGCGGGACATGTTTTATTGATGCTGTGAGTGAGCGGAGCACACTCTGCCTGTCACTCTGCTGTCTGCCCATGTGGCTTGGCTTGGGACATTAATCATTTACGATGGAGACTGGACGCTTGGCGGTGAGTTTGTGTGTCCACGACGTGTCCCGCGGGAAATCTGAGCGTCCACAGCAGCAGCAGCACTCCCGGATGCACATGCACTGTGGAGATCAGGTTTATATAGGCTGTGTGAGCTCCAGCTGATGGAAAACACATGATGGATGTTTTGGACAGAGGACGACAGATGGTGTGGCTGTTGTTCTTTAAATGAAGATGGGAAAAAGTGAGCATCAAAGACTTTCAGAATAATTTAAGTTTAGCTTGGTGCTTGGTTTAGAAAATGATGGGTTAAATATTTGGAAATGTCATATACAGAACCAATGAACTGGGCATTAAGAAAGGCCTGTTGTTGTTTATTTAATTAGTCTTATGTGCACTGAACTATGTTTGTAAAACACTTGACAATCGCCACATATTGTGTTCCAAATGGAGTAATATAACAAATGGAGGAATTCTCCCAGTGTTGTAAACACATGCTTTGCTAACGCTACTCATTTGATGACTTGCCAAGGTGCATATCAGCACATTCTGGGATTATTAAGTGTGACGTCATACCTCACTTCCGGGGTCTGAGCTGCTGCAGTAATTTCACAGTTGACTTTGTTTTGTGTTTGACTCTATACCACAGTCTGGCTTCAGTTTTGCTCAAATATATCAGCGATCAATACAAATAGGAAAGAGACGGACAACATGAGCGTCCTGACAGGTGCATTACAATGTGCTTTTTAGTTGCTAAAACATGAAAAGCAGAGCTAAACTGTTTGCAGTGGTTCAACGTTATTGGTCCAACGTTATTGTACTCAACTTTTTCAGTCTAACCATCCAAATGATTCACTTTTGAGTTTGTAAGCGCTTCCCACAACTTTCAGAGCGGAGTTTCACTTAATCCCATTACAACATCATGACCTACTGTTTATGTCCCATGTGACGACCCTCCCCAGGCTCCATGAGACGAGGCGTTTTTCTAGTTGAAAATTGCACATGAAAAAAAGTTGTGTCAAAAGCTGCTGCCCAACCTCCACACACTAAATGTTAAATGTGTGTGTATCTTTCTGTTTGCACCAGCACTGTGGCCAATCACACACTCACAAACAGTTTATTTTTGAATGTGTCACACTCCTATTGGCTGTTGCAACAGACAGCAGCTGTCAATGGTCCCGCTGGGATAATTACCAAGATTTCATCTATGTCCTCCTCCTGTTTCCATGTGGTGAGTGTTACGTCCTTCAGAGGCCCAGGACAGTGTCACTGCGGCTGAGGACGTGCCTTTTAAAGCAGAGTGATCCTCCATGAGAGCTGGGTGTTTGCAGCACTCTGCCGTACACAGGTCGGTGCACACAGTATTGATCTGTGACTGTGAGTGGATGCACCCACAGGACATCCTCCTCTGGAGTCCAACCTGTTGCATGCAACAGAAACACGTTGCACATTTGACCTGATCCACAACAGACACATGCTGTTGTCACCCGCGACACAAGTTTTACACAACACCTCATAACTTCTGTAAAAGATAAAGACTTACCGTTTCTTGGCCCTTTCAGCTCCTCCGTCCAGGGGCTTTGTAACAAGTCAGGAAGTCCAGGTTCCTCTCCATTATATAATCCAAACTGCGCCTTGGTGGATATTTCCCTCTTGTTTGCCATAAAAATGGTACCAGAAGTCAGGAATTAGTCCACTGGACGAATGCATCTTGCTTTGAATTTTTAGGACAAAGCACCCACAGGACAGAGCACCAACAGGACAGAGCACCCACAGGACAGAGCACCAACAGGACAGAGCACCCACAGGACAGAGCAGCACAGGACAGAGCACCCACAGGACAGAGCAGCACAGGACAGAGCACCCGCAGGACAGAGCACCCGCAGGACAGAGCACCCGCAGGACAGAGCACCCGCAGGACAGAGCACCCGCAGGACAGAGCACCCACAGGACAGAGCACCAACAGGACAGAGCACCCACAGGACAGAGCAGCACAGGACAGAGCACCCACAGGACAGAGCAGCACAGGACAGAGCACCCGCAGGACAGAGCACCCACAGGACAGAGCACCAACAGGACAGAGCACCCACAGGACAGAGCAGCACAGGACAGAGCACCCACAGGACAGAGCACCCACAGGACAGAGCAGCACAGGACAGAGCACCCACAGGACAGAGCAGCACAGGACAGAGCACCCGCAGGACAGAGCACCCGCAGGACAGAGCACCCACAGGACAGAGCACCAACAGGACAGAGCACCCACAGGACAGAGCACCCACAGGACAGAGCACCCACAGGACAGAGCAGCCACAGGACAGAGCACCAACAGGACAGAGCAGCACAGGACAGAGCACCCACAGGACAGAGCAGCACAGGACAGAGCACCCGCAGGACAGAGCACCCGCAGGACAGAGCACCCACAGGACAGAGCACCAGCAGGACAGAGCACCCACAGGACAGAGCACCCACAGGACAGAGCACCCACAGGACAGAGCAGCCACAGGACAGAGCACCCACAGGACAGAGCAGCACAGGACAGAGCACCCACAGGACAGAGCAGCACAGGACAGAGCACCCGCAGGACAGAGCACCCGCAGGACAGAGCACCCACAGGACAGAGCACCAACAGGACAGAGCACCCACAGGACAGAGCACCCACAGGACAGAGCACCAGCAGGACAGAGCACCCACAGGACAGAGCACCCACAGGACAGAGCACCCACAGGACAGAGCACCAACAGGACAGAGCACCCACAGGACAGAGCACCCACAGGACAGAGCACCCACAGGACAGAGCACCCACAGGACAGAGCACCAACAGGACAGAGCACCCACAGGACAGAGCACCCACAGGACAGAGCACCCGCAGGACAGAGCACCCGCAGGACAGAGCACCCACAGGACAGAGCACCCACAGGACAGAGCAGCCACAGGACAGAGCACCCGCAGGACAGAGCACCCGCAGGACAGAGCACCCCCAGGACAGAGCACCAACAGGACAGAGCACCCACAGGACAGAGAACCCACAGGACAGAGCAGCCACAGGACAGAGCACCCGCAGGACAGAGCACCCACAGGACAGAGCACCCGCAGGACAGAGCACCAACAGGACAGAGCACCCACAGGACAGAGAACCCACAGGACAGAGCACCCACAGGACAGAGCACCCACAGGACAGAGCACCCACAGGACAGAGCACCCACAGGACAGAGCAGCCACAGGACAGAGCACCCACAGGACAGAGCAGCACAGGACAGAGCACCCACAGGACAGAGCAGCACAGGACAGAGCACCCGCAGGACAGAGCACCCGCAGGACAGAGCACCCACAGGACAGAGCACCAACAGGACAGAGCACCCACAGGACAGAGCACCCACAGGACAGAGCACCCACAGGACAGAGCACCAGCAGGACAGAGCACCCACAGGACAGAGCACCCACAGGACAGAGCACCCACAGGACAGAGCACCAACAGGACAGAGCACCCACAGGACAGAGCACCCACAGGACAGAGCACCCGCAGGACAGAGCACCCACAGGACAGAGCACCCACAGGACAGAGCAGCCACAGGACAGAGCACCCGCAGGACAGAGCACCAACAGGACAGAGCACCCACAGGACAGAGAACCCACAGGACAGAGCACCCACAGCACAGAGCACCCACAGGACAGAGCACCCACAGGACAGAGCAGCCACAGGACAGAGCACCCACAGGACAGAGCAGCCACAGGACAGAGCACCCACAGGACAGAGCACCCGCAGGACAGAGCACCCCGGGACAGAGCACCGAGGACAGAGCACCCACAGGACAGAGCACCCGCAGGACAGAGCACCCGCAGGACAGAGCACCCGCAGGACAGAGCACCCGCAGGACAGAGCACCCACAGGACAGAGCACCCGCAGGACAGAGCAGCTGCAGGACAGAGCACCAGCAG
The DNA here is from genome assembly GCA_019453435.1 of Rhinogobius similis. Classification (NCBI taxonomy): domain Eukaryota; kingdom Metazoa; phylum Chordata; class Actinopteri; order Gobiiformes; family Gobiidae; genus Rhinogobius; species Rhinogobius similis. Next base: position 43,664,290 of record CM033622.1, read on the forward strand.
GACAGAGCACCAACAGGACAGAGCACCCGCAGGACAGAGCACCCGCAGGACAGAGCACCCGCAGGACAGAGCACCCACAGGACAGAGCACCCGCAGGACAGAGAACCCACAGGACAGAGCACCCACAGCACAGAGCACCCACAGGACAGAGCACCCACAGGACAGAGCAGCCACAGGACAGAGCACCCACAGGACAGAGCAGCCACAGGACAGAGCACCCACAGGACAGAGCACCCACAGGACAGAGCACCCACAGGACAGAGCACCCGCAGGACAGAGCACCCGCAGGACAGAGCACCCGCAGGACAGAGCACCCGCAGGACAGAGCAGCTGCAGGACAGAGCACCAGCAGGACAGAGCACCCACAGGACAGAGCACCCGCAGGACAGAGCAGCTGCAGGACAGAGCACCAGCAGGACAGAGCACCAACAGGACAGAGCACCCGCAGGACAGAGCACCCGCAGGACAGAGCACCCACAGGACAGAGCACCCGCAGGACAGAGCAGCTGCAGGACAGAGCACCAACAGGACAGAGCACCCACAGGACAGAGCACCAACAGGACAGAGCACCCACAGGACAGAGCACCCGCAGGACAGAGCACCCGCAGGACAGAGCAGCCACAGGACAGAGTACCAACAGGACAGAGCACCCATAGGACAGAGCACCCGCAGGACAGAGCACCCACAGCATCACCAAAGTGGAATGTTTTATATATATTTTTTTATATTTACAATTGAAGATTTTTTTTCACATCTGAAGCGCTTAATATCAAATATTCATGAACATAATCGTACTTTTTTAACAAAGGAAATGCTATTATGTGCTTGTCCTGGGGCTGTGCTAATTAAAGTAGTCGACAGTCAAACGATTACTTCTATTAACTAACAACCAAATAAAGGTTGAAATATGGTGACTGAAGGCTTCTACAGAACAGTGTCCTACTGATGACAACCAGAAATTGATCTAATAATGCCACTGTCTTTGTTATATGTGTTTACATACTATCTGCCAACTGTACATTCTGTATATAGTCTATCTTAGTCTATTTTATTCTTAATTTTATGCATGCCTTTTTATATATTTTTTATATTTTATCCTTTGCTTTATGTTGCACCTACGCCGAAGCAAGTTCCTACGTTTGTGAATTTCACTGACAATGGCAATAAACAATTTCTGATTCTGATTCTGATTCTGATTCTGATGTGTTTCAGAGTCTGTATAGTCCAGAGAACAATTACCATTATTAAAATAGTCCTGTGTTTATGTTTTATAGTTGACTAGTCATGATTAGTTGATTAATTGTTGCTGTCCTATAATGATCCTTATAATGATGATGATGATGATGATGATGATGATGATGATGATGATGATGATAAAAGGGCGCTCATGAAATGTTTAGTAATGACTCTGCAGGGCCAATCCTGTATAAACAAAATATACAAACGCTAAGATCATCATCAGGGGTTACAATCTATCAAACACCTGAACTAAACAGAAGAAAGTCACACACAAGCATGTATGAGTGTAATATATATTACACATTTGTGTCAACCTGCCAGGGATCAAGACACACATTATGCAAAAGTGACTTTTTCTCTCTTTAAATCATTTTCGTACATTGTTCCCTCATCCAAAACACAGCTGAAGTTGTATTTAGCTTTATCCAGCTCATTTTCTCTGCTCCTTCTCTGAGCCTCACAAAAACACTCAATTTTAAATTTCCCAGATTTGTGAAGTCAAAGGTAGAGCTCTGAGGTCTTCTGTGCCGCTTTTAAGTCCATAAATCATCACCAGACTCATTCAGATCATGTCGAGACAAGCTACAGAAGCTTTTTGATTTTTCCCCATGGTAATGTCCTCTGCTGCCAGTAGATGGAGTGCTAATACAAATCCTGAGAGAAGTCCTGTGTGGTTTCAGTACAAATATTATTTTAAGTCCTGAAACATGAGACACAGAAGTAAAGGTACAAGAGCAGGTTTAAAGGACAAGATTAAGATAAATAATGCAGAATATGTGGCATCTGTAAAGGCTCAAATCATTTATATGCAATGTTCACTATTTTTTTCTCACAAACGCAGTGGAGGTAATTGTCAGACAAAATTAGAAGAAATCCTTAGTCTTTCCACGATGAGGGCTTGAGTAACTCTGAGTTAGAGTAACTGTAATTGTGAGAAACTGTTATGTGGGGAATTATAAGTCAGCTAAAAGTGCTCCTGTGGAGCTTGTGTCTGGTGCTCTGCAGTGGGACAGTGCTGTCCAGCGCCCATGCATCACACTGCTCTTTGTTCCCGTATAGACTTGTTACAAATGATTGTCACATTGTGATCGATAAGAGCGGCGCAGCTTTGTGGCCTCATGCATCTGTCTCAGTGTTTAATATGTGGACGTCAGCAGGAATGGATTTTTAATAGAGCGGTGGCGGGCGGTCGGCCTGAGCACAGCAGACCTGAGCATCGGTCAGAGGAGGAAGAGGCAGAGTGAGGCAGAGCGAGGAGGAGAAGGAGGGCAGGAGCAGTGACGGATGGCTCTGTGTCAGCACCGGCAGGAGCAGTGACAGGCTCAGGTCCCTGTGTGTGGAGATCACAGGCTGCTCAGGACCTCAGCTGCAGGGTTACACTGCATGTTCTGCTTGTCTTAGATGAGTGTGTTACATGCGCATGGATATCCTGGTCATGATGGTGGTTTTAAAGTGTCCTGGTTTTATCTTTGTCTATGTCAGTGCTTCTGACATAGGGGGGGGCGCGAACATGCTTTTTTCCGTACTAGAGTGACGTGTAATTGCCCAAAACAATAAAATAAAGAGGAATAACGGCACGGCAGCAGGCTGCCCCACGCGGCCTGTGATCCCGGTAACGAGTCGCATCCCGGGAGGTGGGCGTCCCGCAAGGACGAGGTGGCCTAGACGTTTTCTAGTTTAAATAAGGATTTATTTTTATTTTTTAGATTTGACTAAAAAACATATTAGAAGGCTAACGCAGAATAAAGCACAATGCACCACAACGCGTTGTCTGACGCGCTTCAAGCACACGCGTCAACACAAAAAGGCGATAAAACAACTCTCGAGACGATTTGAATATGAGTAAAATGTGCAGATTATAGACAATATGAGAGACAGAGCGCGAGGAAAGATGGTGACTTTAGCAAGAGATGAGAGTTTTCTGCAGGAGGAGCAGGTCTCTCTCTGCGGCGGCTCTCGTTTTTAGCTCTGTTGCTGTCGGTCACAGAGCACAGATCTGTCTGTGCTCATCGGAGAAGTGCAAAAAGCATGTGTTTTCAGCCGTGGCGCCACTTCCCAATTCAACAAGTTCCAATTGCCGGCGCACTCCCGGTGTCTGTACTCATCGAAAATAATGGAGCCACCTAATTTGCCGTTGGCCTTAATAAAGTTATTCTTCGTAAATGAATCTATATTCATCCTTTTTTTCTTTTGTTTTATTTACTGTTAATAAGGATACATGTTATGCAGAGATGGACATATAGAGTGGAGTGACTCAACCTTGTACCAGGGCTTTTTAATTTGTATATTTATCATCCTAAAATATTAAAGTTGGCAACTGTATAATATAGGCAACATCATTAGCAAACACACTGCAAAAAAAAAGACTTTTAGTGAAGCTATGACTGCGCTTGAGAGATTGATGCTCTTCCATGGATCTATCTGGTTCCGTCCCACTATCGTCGGGTCCCCATCTAGATTTTTTGTTTTATTTTTTATTTCATGGGTGGTCCAAAACATCAACTAACATACAATTTATGCAAACATTTATATACATTTAATAAAATAAGTCTTCTTTTTTTCCCTGATATGAAAACATATATAGCTCTTTGACTAAATGTGCTCAAACGAAGAGAGCACGAGGGCTAAACATGGTAAAAAGTAAGTTAGCAAAGTTGGTGACATGTTAAACTTCTGTGACTCAGTTTCCATAGTTACTGCTCTAAATATCCAGAATATTCAGATTCCGCACGTAAAAAGAAACATGAAGAGCCATGTTTTTCAAAGCACATGGAAACATCAGATACAGAACACAGTCATAACCAGGACCACAACAGACAGGAGAGACATGCACTCCACACAAGAAGGATTCAAACTTGGGACCTTTTTGTTGTTTAGAGAGCTCATCACCAGAGACACAAGAATACAGGCTATGCCCCTCCACATTCTACTATGAGCTGATAAAATGTGGGGTTTTTTTGCCTCATTTTTGTGTGGAGCTTTTGCTTGACTCAAATTGTATGGCAAAATGTAAACTGGAAATAGTTTCTCAGTTGTTGCTGCGACTTTGCAGAGCTTTGCTAGCTTGTTTGCGATTAGCAAGACAGGTAGAGACACTTCAACAACATTGATTATTTTCCAAAACAAATGGGCTCAGAAAGATCTTATTTAAGGAGAGAAAGCTAATGAGTTCAACTGTGTGTGATCCCGAAGTCTGTATCAGTGACAAATGTGAGCACAGCTGCAGAGTTACGCTGGAAATCTGGTTTTATACTTTTTTTGTTTACTTGATTTTCCTCTTTTAGATGTCAGGTACAAATTTAAAGTAGAACTAAGTAAATGTCTTCGTAAGTCTATGTGGTGGTTGCAAATGGCTTTTGAAGCCCCGCCGTCGGCCCTTGCTGTCTCCAGCTTTGCAACTTTCCTGACGCTGACCTGAAGACAACTCTGGCAACTGAAGAAAACCTCTGTTTTATATTGGCTTTATTTGGTAACATGAAATGTTTTTGTACGTGATTGTACATCCTTATTACAAAAGCTATTCCCTCTTTTTACTGGCAGTGTATGTTCATGAAGCTCTGTCGTTGAAGTTACTTAGTCTTGCTGAGAGTAGACATTTGTAGCAGCTCTTTCCCATTTTAGTTGTGTTTTGAGCTCTTACAGGAAAACATTTCACTGCTTACCACTGACTTGCATATAGTTTTGCCACTCACTGCTAAAAATCTGAATGTGAGGTGTTCTTCTGTTCTCTTCCTCAGGAGCACATGTGAGGTGTTCTTCTGTTCTCTTCCTCAGGAGCACATGTGAGGTGTTCTTCTGTTCTCTTCCTCAGGAGCACATGTGAGGTGTTCTTCTGTTCTCCTCTGCAGGAGCACCTGTGAGGTGTTCTTCTGTTCTCTTCCTCAGGAGCACATGTGAGGTGTTCTTCTGTTCTCTTCCTCTGCAGGAGCACATGTGAGGTGTTCTTCTGTTCTCTTCCTCAGGAGCACATGTGAGGTGTTCTTCTGTTCTCTTCCTCAGGAGCACATGTGAGGTGTTCTTCTGTTCTCTTCCTCAGGAGCACATGTGAGGTGTTCTTCTGTTCTCTTCCTCAGGAGCACATGTGAGGTGTTCTTCTGTTCTCTTCCTCAGGAGCACATGTGAGGTGTTCTTCTGTTCTCTTCCTCTGCAGGAGCACATGTGAGGTGTTCTTCTGTTCTCTTCCTCTGCAGGAGCACATGTGAGGTGTTCTTCTGTTCTCTTCCTCAGGAGCACATGTGAGGTGTTCTTCTGTTCTCTTCCTCAGGAGCACATGTGAGGTGTTCTTCTGTTCTCTTCCGCAGGAGCACATGTGAGGTGTTCTTCTGTTCTCTTCCTCAGGAGTACATGTGAGGTGTTCTTCTGTTCTCTTCCTCTGCAGGAGCACATGTGAGGTGTTCTTCTGTTCTCTTCCTCAGGAGCACATGTGAGGTGTTCTTCTGTTCTCTTCCTCAGGAGCACATGTGAGGTGTTCTTCTGTTCTCTTCCTCAGGAGCACATGTGAGGTGTTCTTCTGTTCTCTTCCTCTGCAGGAGCACATGTGAGGTGTTCTTCTGTTCTCTTCCTCAGGAGTACATGTGAGGTGTTCTTCTGTTCTCTTCCTCTGCAGGAGCACATGTGAGGTGTTCTTCTGTTCTCTTCCTCAGGAGCACATGTGAGGTGTTCTTCTGTTCTCTTCCTCTGCAGGAGCACATGTGAGGTGTTCTTCTGTTCTCTTCCTCTGCAGGAGCACATGTGAGGTGTTCCTCTGTTCTCTTCCTCAGGAGCACATGTGAGGTGTTCTTCTGTTCTCTTCCTCAGGAGCACATGTGAGGTGTTCCACTGTTCTCTTCCTCTGCAGGAGCACATGTGAGGTGTTCTTCTGTTCTCTTCCTCTGCAGGAGCACATGTGAGGTGTTCTTCTGTTCTCTTCCTCAGGAGCACATGTGAGGTGTTCTTCTGTTCTCTTCCTCTGCAGGAGCACATGTGAGGTGTTCTTCTGTTCTCTTCCTCAGGAGCACATGTGAGATGTTCTTCTGTTCTCTTCCTCAGGAGCACATGTGAGGTGTTCCACTGTTCTCTTCCTCTGCAGGAGCACATGTGAGGTGTTCTTCTGTTCTCTTCCTCTGCAGGAGCACATGTGAGGTGTTCTTCTGTTCTCTTCCTCAGGAGCACATGTGAGATGTTCTTCTGTTCTCTTCCTCAGGAGCACATGTGAGGTGTTCTTCTGTTCTCTTCCTCAGGAGCACATGTGAGGTGTTCTTCTGTTCTCTTCCTCAGGAGCACATGTGAGGTGTTCTTCTGTTCTCTTCCTCGGGAGCACATGTGAGGTGTTCTTCTGTTCTCTTCCTCTGCAGGAGCACATGTGAGGTGTTCTTCTGTTCTCTTCCTCAGGAGCACATGTGAGATGTTCTTCTGTTCTCTTCCTCAGGAGCACATGTGAGGTGTTCTTCTGTTCTCTTCCTCTGCAGGAGCACATGTGAGGTGTTCTTCTGTTCTCTTCCTCAGGAGCACATGTGAGGTGTTCTTCTGTTCTCTTCCTCTGGAGCACATGTGAGGTGTTCCTCTGTTCTCTTCCTCAGGAGCACATGTGAGGTGTTCCTCTGTTCTCTTCCTCAGGAGCACATGTGAGGTGTTCCTCTGTTCTCTTCCTCTGCAGGAGCACATGTGAGGTGTTCTTCTGTTCTCTTCCTCAGGAGCACATGTGAGGTGTTCCTCTGTTCTCTTCCTCAGGAGCACATGTGAGGTGTTCTTCTGTTCTCTTCCTCAGGAGCACATGTGAGGTGTTCTTCTGTTCTCTTCCTCAGGAGCACATGTGAGGTGTTCTTCTGTTCTCTTCCTCAGGAGCACATGTGAGGTGTTCTTCTGTTCTCTTCCTCAGGAGCACATGTGAGGTGTTCTTCTGTTCTCTTCCTCAGGAGCACATGTGAGGTGTTCTTCTGTTCTCTTCCTCAGGAGCACATGTGAGGTGTTCTTCTGTTCTCTTCCTCAGGAGCACATGTGAGGTGTTCTTCTGTTCTCTTCCTCAGGAGCACATGTGAGGTGTTCCTCTGTTCTCTTCCTCAGGAGCACATGTGAGGTGTTCTTCTGTTCTCTTCCTCAGGAGCACATGTGAGGTGTTCTTCTGTTCTCTTCCTCTGGAGCACATGTGAGGTGTTCTTCTGTTCTCTTCCTCAGGAGCACATGTGAGGTGTTCTTCTGTTCTCTTCCTCAGGAGCACATGTGAGGTGTTCTTCTGTTCTCTTCCTCTGCAGGAGCACATGTGAGGTGTTCTTCTGTTCTCTTCTTCTGCAGGAGTGTCCTGAGCACTTTCTGATCTCCACAGTCGTCTGTAGACCTCCTGTAGACTGTTCTTTGTGTCATTAATATCATTAAGTCTGTGATGGCATACTCCAAATCTCCTCTGAAGTCTGCGTCTCATTTTTCAGCCACAGCTCAGCGCTCGTGCCACACAACATTAATAACTTTAATTAAGCTCTCTGGCAGTTCATTTCAGATCATTAATACAAATACTAATATTAGACAGCACGACTGAAGCCAAGCAAAGTTAGGCAGGTTAGCGCTCCTCTGTCGACAAACGCGTTCCAGTGGAGCTTTTCGAAATACCTGCACATGTATATTTCATGAGTGCTGTCAGAATGCCTTCGTGACTGTGGCTCTTCTCTGTGGGAACATTGCCCATCCTGGAACATCCTGGAGCTTGTCTTCAGCTCCACAGTCCTGCTCTACGCGCCGGACTAAAGTTCATTAACTGGTGCCTATTAGATCTGTTTATAACCCGCACTCCATCATGCCTCGCCGTAATGAGGAAGTGGCTTGTCTTCTTATAGAAAAATGCGAAATATCAGTGCGCGCTCGCTTTGCCTGAGTGCTAAAACGGGCCGTCCAGATGGTCTGAGATGGCTTTCCGCTGAAGACGGACGAGGCATAAGTCAGTGTCAGCTCTTAAGCACCAAACACATTAGAGTCGCTGGGAGGGCAGTGCAGCCTCATTTGACCACGGCTCACACACACAAACGCACATACACACACAAGGCTGAGGATCTGCTCCCGTTACATCATTGTAAAGTTCTTTTTCATGTTAAAGCTGCAGTTTAAAGGTTGCATGTGGCTGTGCTCATCCTCTAGTCTCTCAAACTGTGCTGGAACAAGAGCTTGATTTTGTTATTTAAGTACAGATTCATGAGCAAAATAATATCTATTACATACATTTCTGTCCACATTTTTCAGTCATAAAAACATCCAAAACACACACACAAATCGTTGTACTTTGATGAGATTATTTAAAAAATAAGACTCTGAATGTCCTCCCTAGCCCCTAACCCCTCATTCACTACATAGTCCTGCACTCTTGAGCAGACTGATACTGAGACAAATACTGTAGTGCCCTCAATCCTGGAGCGATTTGAATACGCAGCTCACTACCTTTCTCCTCACCGCACATGACTGTGGCGTCTGGGAGGAAAATAAAGTCTGCAAACTCCGATAAAATGTATTTCTGTAATGAATATAGGTCAAATCCGCCTGACACGCACATATTTATGGACTAATAATCATCATACAAGTTTTATTCATCACGGATCACATGTTAAACGTCAAACATATTGGATTATTCAACTTTTTGCTGGAGAGTTGGGATCTATTCACAGCTCAAGATAAGGTAAGTGGTAACGTGTTTTGTGTTTTGTTCATAATCTCGGCTCAACAGTTTGTTTAAACAGCTCCTCTTTCTGCTTTCATTCAGTCCAGTTAAAGACTGACTCTCGCAATGCATTGTGGTCAGTATTGGCTAGTGACCATCGCTGGACACCACTTTTCAAGATGCATTGTTCAAAATTCAAAATTTGCTTGATTTTTTGGGGAGAGTTGAAACCATACGTCTGGCTTAAGCAACAAATCCTTCTGTACAATCTGTCAAAATCATTTTCTAGAAAACTGTACAGTTTGTGCTGCCTGGAAAAATCTTAAAATCTTAGTCAATTCGATTTCTAGGGCGTGGCAAGCCCGAGCAAACAGGAAGTGGATGTGAAAAGGGTGGATGTGACCAAAGTGACACGCGAGCCTAATGAGAAGTAAATAAACGGCCTGGGACAAGCACGGAGAGCTAATTCAACATGGCTAGCACTAGAGAGAGCAATGTCAATGACTTGTGTCAATGTTGCGGGAAGAATTTGAGAATACTGTGTCCGAATGTCCATACTCATTCCCTAACCCCTCATTTATTACATAGTCCTGCCCTCTTCAGTGGACAAAATAGTGCCCTCAATCCTGAAGAGATTTGGACACGCAGCTCACTACTTTTTCCTCGCCGTGTGACTTTAGCATAGGAGAATAAAAAGTCAGCAAAACTCCGATAAAAATGTATTTCTGTAATGAATATGGATCAAATCCGCCTGACACGCACATATTTATGGACTAATAATCATCATACAAGTTTTATTAACTATGGATTGCACGTTAAACATTAAACGGGTGTTTTGTTCATAATCTCGGCCCAACAGTTGGTTTAAACAACTCTTTCTGCTTCATTCAGTCTGTTGTGACGTGTCATTCTCCACTGTAGTTTTCCCGACCCTCGCAATGCATTGTGGTCAATATTGACCGGTCTAGTGACCATCGCTGGACGATACTTTTCAAGATGCATTGTGGGAAATTTTGAGTGCACAACTTTTGCTGGACATTCGGACAGCACTAAAAATGGCATGACCACTATTTAGTGCCCTATACAGGGAATAGAGTGGACATTCGGACACAGGTGTTATAGCCGACTCTGCTACTTCCGCCGCGCAAGAATGATGGTGTTTGCGTCACTGAAATAAAGGAATCTGATTGCTTGGTACGTTTTGGAGGGCAGGGCGACCAAACTGATATATCGTGTGTAAATAATACATGGATATCATTCTGGACTTGCCAGGCAAAAGTTTGTGTGTGTAAGAGCTACTTGGACTGATCTTTATGTCTCAGGGAGAAAAATGCATTTGTCGGGCGGCCCTGGAAGTCACAATGTCTCCGAAAAATCTATGGATAACTGACCCAATCCTTTTCTGCTTTAGTTAGAGCCTTGACTTTCAACCAGTGTGCCGGAGAACACTAGTGTGACTTGAAGTATTGCTAGGTGTGCCTTGAAAAACATTCTAATTTGGATGTACTCATGGATTCAATGGAATATTTTACCATTTTGGAGTGTCCTGATCATACTTTTGTTCCAAAAAATAAAGCACAACAGTCGCAAATGTCAAATGTATACAACCAGACAGTGGCAGAATCATTTATAGCCATATTATAACCATATTTTGCAGTGTACCATGGTATTTTTTCAACTAAAAAAGTGTGCCGCAGCTCAAAAAAGGTTGAAAAATACTGAGTTAGAGCACAGACACGGGGGCCCAGTGTGGCCCCTCCCCAGGCAATGGCCCTCACCTGTGTTCATGGTTTAATTGAATGTGCAGTGAGTGAGAGCATTAGCAGTGTGCTTAGTGTGTGCTAATGAGGCTGTGCTCGTTAGCACTTCCACGGTTCATGTGTGACAGTGTGGCTTCTGTAAACATGGCCCCGGGGGACTGTTGTACTGTCACAAACACCATATGGCCCCAGACTAAGGCCCGGGACTGAGGTGCAGGCCCTGGAGTCCAGCAGTAAAGTCTGTAATCTGTGTTAGAGAACTGCTTTGGTTTCATGAACTGTTGCTTTGCCACTGTCCAGGACGAGGCATCAGCCGGCAGAAGGTTCAGTTTGTGCAGGGAATGGACCACCAACCCTCTACTGTCGCCCCGCCTCACGCCCAGAGCCTGTACCGCTCTGCTGCTCTGCCTCTGCGTGTATCCACTGCACTGCTCCAGTTAGAGCTGCTCTGACACCATGAAGCAACACGCCTTGGGCTCGTGCCACAGGGCTTTAGGCTCGTCCCTAAATGCTCAAAAGTGCATCTTTATTGAAACAGTGATCATTTTCCACAGTTTTCCTGCTAACCTGAGACATCACAGTAAAGTCAGCATAGATTTACGAAACGTGGTGAAAGATATTTACCTGGTCCTTACGAGACAACCAACGCAACCTGTAGACGGAGGTGGCAGAGAAACAAAGCAAGAGATACTAGGGCATTTTTATAGTAATCTGCCGGCTTGATGGGCACACTGCTACATTTGCTCACGTACAGAACTTTGCCTCTGGACCCAGAGGGGGCCCTAACCATGGAGACGCACCACTAGTAACAGAACCATTCTGAAGCTTCAATCTGTCTGGAGAAAAGTGGAAAACTGACAGATTATAGAACTATGAACATGACCCCAAGTGCCCTGCCTCTAATCCTCCTCTCCTCTTCTCACCATCAGACTCTTTCATATGCTCAATCATAATAACAGAAGGGCTTGTCAGCTAAATGCTAATGATTTGTAAGCAATAAAGTCACGCGGCTTTTAGCTGCAGCCTCATTTCCCTCACATCAATTAAAGGGGCATTACGCTGTGTTTTTCCCAGACTGACTCTAATTAAAATTGTGAAACATGGAATCAATAAATGTTGTTGCTCTGAGTCAGACCTCTCTCTCCTCTCTCACCTTTACTGCTTCTCCTTCCATAGGTTCTTCGTCTGCTCCTCTTTCTGTCCCTCCTCTCTCTCTCCCACTTTGCATTTCTCTCTTCTTTTCTCACCCAAAAGTGAGCTGGAGCAAAAGCAAGGTCATTATGCTTGGGGAGGGACTAGCGTAGGGCATGGGAGGTTTTAAGTACACCGCGTTCCAAATTATTATGCAAATTGTGTTAAAGTTAAGTTGAGGTTTTTTTGTTTTGTTTTCCAGTGAAACTCATGGATGGTATTGTGTCTCAGGGCTCTTTGAGTCCGTGAAATCAATCTCAGACACCTGAGACCATCAGTTTGTAAGGCAAGGTAAGTCCAGTTAAAGAAAAAACTACTTTAGAAGGACGTTCCACATTATTAAGCAGACCACCATTTTCAAGCAACATGCCTTGGAAAAGGTATGTCCTTAGATATTTCATGAAAACTTAAGTGCGATCATCGTACTATTAAGAGATGTGTAGCTGATTCTGATTCTGATTCTGATTCTGATTCTGCAGCCTGTCCGTCCGTGGGAGTAGGATCTCTCCTTCACTGTGGTTCTCCCCGAGGTTTCTACTTTTTCCCATGGGGTTTTTTGTAGTTTTTCCTCGCCGCGAAGGAGGGTCAAAGGACAGGGGCATTCTGGGACAGTTATCTGAACTGCTTTTACCTGTGGCCCATCGAGGCAACTGTTGTTGTGATTTTGGGCATTATAAAAATAAATTGATTTGATTTGATTTGATTTGATTCAGAGCACACATGGATTCCTGCAGATAAAGGCACAATGAGGAAGGTTTCTGCCAGACAAATACATCGGATTAAGAGAGCAGCTGCTAACATGCCATTACAAAGCAGCAAGCAGGTATTTGAAGCTGCTGGTGCCTCTGGAGTCCTGCGAACATCAAGGTGTAGACCCTCCAGAGGCTGCAGTTCTGCATAAACCTTCTATTGGGCCGCCCTTAACCAACGCTCACAAGCACAAACGGCCCAGTGGCCCAGAAATACATGAAGACTCATTTCACCAATGAGTGCAGCCTGGATGGTCCAGATGGATGTGGACGGTTGGTGGACGGCCACCATGTCCCAACAAGGCTGTGGCGTTAGCAAGGAGGGGGCTGAGTCATGTTTTGGGCCAAAATCAAAGGGATAGAGTTTCTGACCACTGACCACTTTCTTCCATGGTACAAAACGAAGAAACATGCTTTTTCTATAACAAAATCATCTCCCTGCTGATAATGCACCAGCTCATGCTGCAGGAACACCTCTGCATCACTGTCTGCTCTGGGCATAAAAGAAGAGACACCCCCATCCTCCCCCAACCTCAACCCTATTGAGAACCTTTGGAGCCTCAAGCCAAAGCTCTATGAGGGCGGGAGCAGGTCACATCCGAACAGCAGCTCTGGAGGCTGTTCTGATCCTGCAAAGAAATGCAAGAAGAAACGGCCCTGGGATCCCCAGGCAGTGCTCTGGTCTATCTGGCCAGTGGAGGGGTGGCCTTCAGGCTGCAGTTTCTCCAGAGGCTCCTGACAGGTCCAGAGAAGCTGATATAGAGTAGTGTTGGGAGATACCACTCATTACTGATTTGATCCGATAGCAAGTAACATGCAAATATCACAATTTTTTTTATACTGATTCTGATGAGTTTCTATTAAAATGCATTGAAACTCATAGACTATGAACAAGTTTACCTTGGTTATACATTTTTTCTGTCAGCATCTGCTTGAACTAATATGAATATAAATCTAAGATATAAACTATGTGTTACAAGAAATGAAACATTCATTCATTCATTTTCTACCGCTTATTCCCGTTAGGGGTCGCGGGTGACTGGAGCCTATCCCAGTGACTTTGGGCCTTAGGCGGGGTACACCCTGAAGAAGAAGAAGAATTTTTATTTATAGAGCGCTTTTCCACCCTGGACAGTGGCCAACTCGTCGCAGGGCTAGAAATTAAACAAAATTATTTAAAAGCCTAATTCTTTAGAGAAATTTGAAGGACTAACTTTATAACATGGTAGAAAGCTACAAAAAGTTGATTTTGCACAATACCCTTTCTTTAAAGTGTATTGATCATTACAGCTTCATTTAATGACAAAGATAAACTCCAAAAGTAAAATTTCCGGCTCAGTTGCCATTCATCGTTGCTGTTTCTTCCCTGTTGTAATGGCGTCCTGAACCACTTTAGTGACGAGGTGCAAGAGCTCTACAGCAGACAAAAAAAATATTATGTCTTCCTTAAAGGCACGATGGTGAAACCCTAATTCTAATATTAGAATTAATATAGAGTAATATTTTTGCATGAATATTGATACTATTCGATACGTCCATCAGTATTATAATATTGATATTTGGTATCGATCTGTTCATAATTGCTGTGGAGGCCTTTAGCCTGTCCATCCTACAGAGGGCAGGGCCTTTATCACCTCCACAGTCCAGACTCCCTCCCTCCTTTCTTTCACAGAGACAGAAGAGCACCTCTCTGCACTGGCTCCTAAAAGGGCCCCTGGACTATCCTGCTGTAGCAGGGCCTGTGCTGTGTGACTGCTTCACAGACTGTGCCAGTCCTGATACTGAGTGGAGGACACACCTGGGCCTGGCCCCCACACTCAGGCCGAGCTGGGGCTTCCTCTGACAAAAAGACTGGGACCTTTTATAAATACTGTAGATATATGCAAATACTATAGTACTATAGTTTTCTTTTTTTTTGTAAATAGCACGGGGTGTGAACGATGTAATGGCAAAACATTTTTGACAGACACAGTGAAGGTCTGTTGAAAATGGCTTCTCCTCTTTCCTCGCTCCTCTTTTTGCTCTCTCTTTTTCTCACTCCTTTTCTCTTTCTTTGGTTTCGTGTGGCACTTCTTTTGTCTCTCTCTTTCTCTCCCCCTCTGTTTTGTTTAGTGTAACTCCTCTTCTCTCTCTTTCTCTCCCCTCTTCTCTCTCTCTTTGGTTGAGTGTAGCTCTTCTTTTGGCTCTCTTCCTCGGACGCTCTCCATTGGTGCAGAATCAATACCCAGGCCAAAGTTGAGTCCAGACAAGATTTCTTTCTGTAATTTACTAAATTAAATTGTATTTATGACGCACAAATAAAAAATGTCCTTGGCACTGAGCTTGATATTTTATTGTTGCCGTAAAATAACATATTTTCAGTGTACACTGGTTGAGGAGACATGCATGCAAACAGTGACCAGTGTAGGACATGTGCTTTGACCCTGAACACCAACATTATCCAAACACAGCAGCAGGTGTGTCTGGGAGATTGTCAGAGTGAATGAGAATGCACAATCAAATAGGCTAAAATGTCTGTAACAGGAATAACTTCGCCTTAAGGATGAATAAAAGTTATTCTGATCATAATTTTGTTGACTAAAGCAAAAAATAAATGCTATCAAATAATTAATTTGTAATATTGAAAACTATGACTAAACTACAGATTATTGTTTACTATTCAGACAGGATTAGTTTCACGTCGGGATGTCTGTCAAATTGAAATACCCCATGACGTTGGTGGCTTTTAGTGAGCATTTGCAGGATAAGAAATGTGAGTAATCCACTTGTTTGTATGGACTTCATTCTGGAAATGGCATCATACAAAAATGAGAAGAACTGTGCTATGTGCCAGCACTGTATTGTGAAACATTGATCCTTACCACGTTGTTGCCATCAGAATCACATCCACATGATCAGATTTCTTATAAAAAACGCCGTAGCTTCTCTCTTTTAATTCATTCTGCTGACAATCCCCTTGATCTAAACTTTGCACCAAAATCATCCAAACTTTCCCAAGAGCCTCCATGCTGCTTGGTCCTGCGTGTTGTCACACTGATGTCAAACCTAATCCTATTCTCATTAACCTTCTGCTCCAAAACTCCTCTTTGCTGCTGAAACTCAGGACAGTACATAATGACATGCTCAACAGTCTCCTACACTCTACTCACACGCCCCTGTTTCATGCTTCCATATTATTCAGCCTGGAGTGACCCAACCATCGACGCAATAGCACATCCTCGTCTGTGTGACTCCTACAGCTCCACTGCCTTATTTTCCCCTCTGCTCTCCTTTGTGCGGTATAATAAAACCGGCCTTTAGAGTAGGCATCCCATCTCGTCTGCCACCGTTTTCTCATTTCGTGCTTGATTATGGTTTTAACTTCTGCTTAATAGAGAAGTCCATCTTTGTATCCGCTCCTTTTGCATGTTTGTCTGCCAGCTCGTCAACTGTGCACCAAGACCCACAATAAAGTTTTCCCTGCCTGCATACTCTTTCCTGTACTTGTCCACACTCACAACTGATGTCTTGTCTAGTTTCTGAGCTCAAATTTAAAATACTTGTCACCACACTACTCGAGTCTGAGGCAGCCACACTTTTCACTGGTCCATTCAGTTTATTTAATGCCAAAAGTACTGCCATCAGTTCTGTTGTATAAACAGATATGTTATCACTTGTTCTCTTCTTAACAACAATGCCTATATAAGGAATGTCAAACAATATTCCAACAGTAAATTGTAAAGAATTTGTGTAAATCACTAGAATTTAAGAATATCCTCACTAGATGTACTCATTCACATTAATACTAGAGTCCTTCCTACACTTCTTCCTTTTCAGCAGATCCACCACAGGCTCCTTCAGAAACCATGAAGACCAACAGCAATCGGAATTGTAGGGTTCAAGTCCAACTGATTTACTTCTGTGGGGCACTTTCATGCCACATTCTCTGCTATCCATCCAAAGCTAGTGAACTGTGCCCTATCTTTTTTCTGATAAGGCTTTAACACATTCAAACCTGGGTGAGACGCTCCTTATGCCCTCGTAGGTCGTCAAGAAGTTCCTTCTTCAGTCCAAGGGCATCTCTCCCAATTCCACCTGGAGACAAATGATCAGAATCACATACATTGTCAATAAAAAGCCGAAAAGTAGCATAAATAAAGTTTGTGTTGTAGCTCAGTAGCTACGATCTGCGTGAACAGAATACCTGAGAGAATACGCTCAGACACTTCCTGGTTACGTAAATATGTGGGTGGGACACTGAACAGCTTGTAAAGAGGACTTGAATGGTTTTCAAATAGTGCACAGGAGAAAGCCAAGATTACTCAAATATGCATGAGATTACATTTAAAACCACTTCGCATGTTTCTGATGAGGGACTAACTTTATAACATGGTACAAAGCTGCAAAAAGTTGATTTTGCACAATACCCTTTCTTTGAAGTGTACTGATAATTACAGCTTCATTTAATGACAAAGATAAAATACAAAAGCAAAATTTCGAGGTGCAAGAGCTCTATAGCAGACAAAAACATGTTATGTCTTCCTTAATGGCATGATGGTGGCTAACCGGCTAGATGAAAACAAATGTCCATGAAACAGCGTATTCAGTACAAAAAACACGTTTAAAACTTACAAAGTCTGAAGTTGGCAATCGATCAATGTTGAGCTCCATATCGTTTTCAGACGAGTTCATGCACAGGACTCCAGTGTGTGAAACTGGGTCCTGGTGGAGAGAGAAGGTTTAAAGTGTGCTCCACTTCTCAGACCAGCCCTCACACTCTGAGCTGCAGACTGCTCACCGCCCCAGGGACACACGTACACCAGCGCAGTGTCTGAAGTAAGGACGGGACAGCGTTCTCCTTCATGTGCAAAGATCTGAGCGCTACAAATGTCATATATGGCTCTGTTAAACTCAAAGGGCATGGAGCATCAGTGTGAATATGAGATGTGTATGCAGACTGCTCCTCAGATCTTCTGTCCAACACGCTGCGGCTCACTGATCTTTCCCTGACCACCTCTGGACACGCGGCAGCACAGACCACACCACTGCTGCGTCAGAGCTTCATCCTTGCAGCTTCCAGACTCATTTACATGTACAGTAAAAGCGCACTGACGAACCTCCGCAGATGATAAGGAATAAAATATGCACCCAGCGTCTTTCAGAAGTCTTCCTCTCTCAGAGAAGGAGGATCTGGGAACATGGTTGTGGTTTTAATGAAGTGAGAGTGTAAATTCAACCATGGAGAGCGTCTTTCCACCTCGTTCCTACTTCACCTACGTCACCTCTGCCCCGCCTCTTCTTCTCAAATCATATGAATGCACACTCATATTGCTGTGAAAATGTCAGTACAGTGTTCCTCGTTTGCTTGCATGCCAGGAAAACCAAATGTCTGGCCTAGTCCAATTTGAACAGGATTTCTAAAGAGGCATTTATTTAGAGCACTGCTGCATGTTTACAGCGCACTCAGATGATTCAAGGAGAGGAATTTAACTGCGCAGGGCCAGAGGCAGTCAGGCAAATATATATATATATATATATATATATATATATATATATATATATATATATATATATATATATATATAATGGTAATGGCAAACCAACCAGACATGGTGGTGGTGGATAAAGAGCAGAGGAAGGCCGTTGTGGTTGATGTGGCGATACCAAGTGATGGCAACATCAGGAGAAAGGAACATGAGAAACTGGAGAAATACCAAGGGCTCAGAGAAGAGCTGGAGAAGGCCTGGAAGGTGAAGGCCAAGGTGGTGCCCGTGGTGATCGGAGCACTTGGGGCAGTGACCCCCAAACTGGAGGAGTGGTTACAACAGATCCCTGGAGGAACATCAGACATCTCAGTCCAGAAGAGCGCAGTGCTAGGAACAGCTAAGATACTGCGCCGAACCCTCAAGCTCCCTGGCCTCTGGTAGAGGACCCGAGCTCAGAGATGGATGTGACCACCCGCGGAGGGTGAGCAGGGAATTATATAAACACAAAGCTAGCAAAGCATGTTAGCATCAGCCGTTTCCTGTTTATCGAAGCACGTCACTCGATTTGTCAAGACCCAAAATATGATATTTCCAGTGCATAATGCTGACATTATCCAAAGCATTTGGATTGCATTACAGTACATAAAGAGAAGTTACAGCATAGAGGTTTTGCAGAGAAGTAAAATTATGAAGATAAAGCAGAGGATAAACCGTAAGTAGTTTCCTGTTTACTCTAGCTTTAGCCACGTCTCACAGCGCAATAAACTTTCAATTACTAAACATCTTTTTGTGAATTCCTGAGGCCTTGTGATTAAAAGTATAATTCAGATCTGATTTAGATTATACGCAGCAGCTGACGTTGCCAAAACACTTATGCTTAGGCAACGTCAGCTGCTCCTGGAGCAGAGCTCTGACCTGAACATGGAGTAGAATATCACCAGAATAGAACAGAACCATTCCAATGCGCTCTAAAGTGAGAGTGGCGAAGTGAGACACCAGGGCCAGTCAAAACATGGCTAAAAGAAAACATGTGCATGTGTGCTAGAAAGGACAACATCATTTGTATACAGACCATAATCAGAGCATATACCCCATAGAAAGGCTGGTTGAATGAGGGGCCGGTGGGCTGGTTGAGGGGGGCTGGCGGTCTTTGTGTGGAGTTGAAGGGAGCAGACCTCCAGACAAGAGTGAATATTTATCATTCGGTCCGTGTCTGTAAACAGCAGCCGCTAATGAAGGTTTAATTAAAAAGTTTGTGGCAGCGCACTTTGGGTTCATTCAGAGCCGTTCTGATTCTCCGCAGAGTAATTATTCCCTATCTGTGTCCAGCCGGAGCCATCTGTGCTACTGGTGCGCCTGTGCCGTGTGCTGCTCACTCCTGGTCGAATCCCTGGCTGCATTCACTAATCATCCCAACATTCTAAACTCTATATAGTTTAAAAACTCTTGCTGAGACAGGTTAGAATGGTGGCAGTCACTGGGTAACTGTCAGATTGCATTTTATCTTATTTTCCTCCAAATACATTAAGCGCATCCCAAACAGCCTCTTTTCCATCTGACATTTTTGTCAAAATTGAGTTCTTCATATAATCTTGTTTCTATGTTACGTTTGTAAACTTTATCAAAATGTCATAGAGTTTGTACAATTTTAAACTGCAAGCAGCCTGATTACAGTAATTATTAAACTTATTAAACTTTTTTTTTTTTTTTTTTTTGCCAATACGCAACTTTAACCCTGGGTATATTCCAGGCAAGGGATAAACTTAAGCTTGCTACACCAGGTCTAAACCTGGTCTAACCCTGTCTTGTCAGGTGAGTCCCTACTGGGTAACTGTCTCACCAGAGAATGTTTGTGTGCCGTGTGTGGAGGCCGGCGCAGATGAATTGTGTGAGTGGACTGCAGAGACTGTGTGCTCCCGCTGTGGGCTGCTCTTCCTGTCTCCTGCCCATGATGGAGCACCCAGGAGGGGGGTCTGTCAGCGCGTAAGTGGCTGAGGCGCGGGCTGCTCTCCCGGGGCAGGCTGACGGATGGTGGGGGGCCCTGCTGGAGCTCGGAGACAGTGACAAGTAAAGGGCTGAGCTGTTACCTGCTCCGCGTCGCTCCCCAGTCCCTGGAGGAGACAAGCTTTCACTGCTGCTGATCGGCCCCTGAAGACTGGACACAACCAAAAACTCTACACATGAGCCTTCTGTCGGCACAAACCTTTATTACTCTGGTAGACAGAAATTATCCAAACATTTACTCAAGTAGGAATATGTTAAAAAATTGTATTCACATATTTGGAGACTTTAGATTCACTGTCCAGGCCTAAAGGGTTCGGTTAAGCTCAGCTCAGTTTTGCATCGGGCTTTTAGGTCGGGTTTTGATCTGGCTTAGATCAGGCTCAGGTTGGGCTCGGGTTGGTTTTTAGTTGGATTCTGGTCGGCCAAGGTCAGGTAGGGCTTGGGTTGGTGTTGGGTCTTTTTCAGATTTGGCTTGGGTTGGTTTTTGGTAGAGATCAGGTAGGGCTTAAGTTGGGCTCTGGTAGGGTTCAGGTTTAGCTCAGGTCAGGCTAAGGTCGGGCTAAGGTTTAGATCAAGCCAGACTCAGACTTGACTCTGGTCGGGCTCAGGTCAGGCCTGGTCTGTAGACTGCAGGGCCAGGCTGCACACCTGATGCTGCTTCACTGCTGATGAAGGAGAGAGGTTGTTGCTCTGACAGAGCAGAGCCTCTGAGGGGAGGGCACAGGGCAGCTGGGGACAAGTATGCTACCTTCAACCGCAGGTATTACATTTCAAGCTCTTCCAACCAAATTCTGCAATTTCAAATGAAGAAGGAAGAACTTTTTTTTCCCTTGTGATTTATGACAAAAAGCCTTACCTGTTGCTTCCTGAATCAGTTGTATAGCCTGTGGGTAGAAGAGGCAGAGCGTCGGTGTGAGGCATGAGAGTGCTCCTCCCTCTGTATGAGAGCAACTGTTTGTGTGCGCTGATGCAACCTGCTGCAAACCTTGGTGGCAGGTCTCTGAGAAGCGAGGAGGCCTCCCTGGTCCTCACACCTCTGGGACAGTCACAGGACTGTGAAAGTGTGTGGTACTCCAGAGCTGGATCACACCTCTGGGATAGTACCAGAGGGAGGGGACAGGGCTGAGAGCGATCACACCAAACCTTGCCAAAGTTTACATCAGAATGACAGTGACACACAGGTACTTAACCAGCCCCAACACGGCTTTGGAAACTCTCACTGTTGCACCGGACATTGTGGGACAGGGGTTAGCATTGTTGGGAAGTAACTAGGTGAATTGGAATTACATAATACATCAGTCGGCCCTAGGGCAGTTAAGGCTACAATTATAGCCTACAACCACCAGGTGTGGGGTGAATGAATAATACAATGTCAGGGGTTTTTGAATGTCTTGCAAGGCACTTTAGCAATCCACTGATTACTACATATAGTTCTGGTTGATTTTCAACCAGTGTGCTGGGGACACTATTGTGCCTTGAGGTTTTACTTGGTGGACCTTGTCCAATTTGAGTTAACAGATTAACAAATTTACTAATTTACCTTTTTGTAGTGTCCAGAGCAAAAAACCAAAACCATCACTGTTGCCACATTTAAAGAACCAGGCAGTAGCAGACATTATTTACCATATATCAATTTCTATGTATATTTTAACCCATAAAGTGTGCCACAAATCAAAAAAGGTTCAACAACACTGGTTTAGAGGCTGAGGGGTTTCAATAGTTTTACCCTGATTTGACACTACACATGTAGACGTTCAGTAGCACATAATGCACCGTTTCAAACCAGGATGAATGAAGCATTTGTGTTAGTCAAGCAGTGATTGAGATTAAGGTTAGGATCAGTCTCAAGGAAATAAATGGAGTGTGAAAGAATGAAAACCTAGCGTGTGTGCAGGTCTGTGGGTGTGGATTCATTATTTCAGTCCTGGTCTTTTACAAATTCATTGAATCGAAGAAAGTCGACTTAGACACCTTCATGCATTTGTTTGTTGGTCTGATCTCTGACTGTCCAAATGATGTGTTTCAAACTGAAATGGCCTACGGTCATGCTAATACAACTGTCAAACACGCTGCAAACATGAGCTCTGAAGCTAATTGAAAAGCGTTTGCAGTTGATCCTGGTGTTGTTGCCCCTTGGCTCTGGTGCGCTGCAGGATGACAGCGCTCTGAGATGGGGTAAACAAGTGCCGCGGCGGTTCCCAGTTGGGTTTGGAGGGCCTCTCCGCGGAGCCGTTTAGCCTTGAGGTTGAATCTTGATCAGGAGCATGTATTTTTTATGAGCAGTAATCGTTAGTTTGTTGCAGGTTTGTAACAACATTGAGTGGGAACTGTGCTGTCAGATCTGTGGGCCACTCTGCTCATTCAGCCTGATGGGCTCGGCTAAACAAAGTCGGGATTATGTTCACGTTGTATTGATTAGTATTGTGGTTACAGCGAAGGTCAGGAGGGGGCGCTCACGTTTCTTTTGTGTCCACATACTGAAGGGCACAGCAGACAAAACAGGAATCTAAAATTAGGCCAGGACTCACACTGGTTGAATGGGCAAACTAGGACTGAACAATTTGTCTCTACAATGAGAGAATCCATCATCATGTTTAAATGCACGGATCATAATTATGCATGCAAGTCAGCCAATTCACAACTCGTCCATGCCCCCTTTATTATTTTTAATTAATTTTATATGCAGAATGTGAGATGAAACAATACTTAAGGACAATACTTAAACACTATTTCAGTTTTGATAGTGAGTGTTGTGTCTTATAATCTGTATGTAACAAAGTGAGACTGTGCCAAATATGAACATTCACCAAAGACGTCTTCATATCATGCAAAAGTACAATCTCATGAAAGCTCCCACAAAACAAATTATCTGCTCTGTAAATGATAATTAAATCCATCTCTTCTCTCAGAGCTCCACACAGACAACTAAAAACCAGCGCTCCTATGAGACTGCCAATGCTCCTATGAGACTGCCAATCAGCTGTTTTTTTTTTAGCTGTGAGTCAGATGTTAAGTTGAGAGCAGCCAATAGCACCCGACTTACAGAGCGTCCTACCCACCCCTGCCCTACGCACTCACATGAGCCGCATGACGTCCGGGTGGAATCTTTTTGGTGTATATTAATCACGAGTGTTTGTTTTTCCACGGCTCTGATCTCACACTCACACTTGACGCTGGAGACTGGGCTGCAGTCATGGATCTATTCAACTAAATTGCGCCAGTGGCCAGTCCATTTGAACTGCAGCTGAAAAATCCTCTGCAGCCCAGAAAGAGTTTTCCTATAACGCTTAAAAAATTAAACAAACTGCTCGTGTTTGCTGACAGGCTTCCTACAACTTTCACACAGGTCGGATTTTGTGTACCCATTTTCAGACCATTAACTTTTTTCCAGTCCAAATCCTTTTTAATCTTTACCATCGACTTAAGGTCTGTTTTGCGGTCATCTGATTGGTCAGAGCGTTCATATGGTACGTGTGCTCATGTCACTTGATGCTACTTCTGGGTCATAGCTTCACGATATTCCGAGCTTCTAAAGGCTAAACTGGCAACATGCGCCAGCAGGGACAACCCTTTGATTTCAATTGACAACAGCTTTAGTATCCAACCAAGGCTAAGGTGTTGTTAATGCACCCAAAGAGCAAACAGATTTAGCAAAGAATTACTATTACACGAGTCAGGGAGCAGGCAGTGTTTGAGAGGAGGGCTACGTTTGGAAACATTGTTGTACAGGACACTGCGATTTTATTTATTTTTGTAATCGCAGGTTTGTGTGTGCTGTACAGAACACAGAGAGTAAATAGAGATGTCGGTGAGGTCTCACTTAGCTGGGGAGGTCAGCCGCCCCAGGCTCTGTGACCCTTGACCCCACAGCTCCACTAAGAAGCTTGCATAATCCTCCATAAACTGCTCTAATCTTTTGTTTGACATTCCACCATCTTCAGTGTGTCCACATGCAGTGTCAGTATACGCCTCTGCTCTGGCCTCATCACAAGCTTTTCACATCAAGTTCAAATGAAAGGCTAAATATGGACTCATAAAGGAACACATTGGGGGATGGGAGCTTTGGCACTGGCTAAAGTAGGAGTAAGAATAAGTTGCTCATACCTACTGTTTATTCTGCTGCATTGTACTGAACCATTTATTGTACTTAATAGTGTTGTAGGCTATTAGTTTCACTCTACTTGCACAGTATGTGTTTGTTAAGTTTCTTTTTTATAGTTAAATTCATTATTATTGATCATTTGATGTATATAGTGCATTTTACGACACTCAAAAATGCTATACAGTGCATTTATCATTCTGGTGGTAGTAAACTAGGAAAAGTGGGGCTGTCAGTCTGCACCATCAGCTCCTTGCTCCATCACCAACCATTCACACACAGTTTACACACGCAAAAGTTGTGAAAAGCTCTTAATAACTCATCGGTGTGAATAATTTGAGTCTCAGAATGTTTTAGGTAAATTAGAAATTACATATGGATTTCTGCAAAATATTGGACTAGTTCTGTTTTTCTTTTTTTATGTTTTAAGGTACAGTGCCTTTTACTAGTTTTTACATTCGCTTTAGGTTTGTCATCGGGTCACTGCTTGTGTGGTTGACTGGTCGGTGCACATCTCTAAGCAAACTTCTCTGTTATTTATTATTTTTGCACTGTATTGTCTGTGCTTTTACTGATGAATGTGAGTGTGTTTTTGTGCTTTTTTAAAGCCACTTATGACCTTTCAATTGTCCCATGAGGACAAATAAAGTTGTTTGATTGATACCTCCAAGCCAAATGCTTCCAAATGTTTTACACACAAAGGCATGGCTGTAGAAGTATATTAAAAAGCCTCAAGCTGTTTTAGACCTCAACCTGGCGCTGTTTGGAGTTGCAAATCTAAACTGTGCTGTGTAGTGAGCAAAGATGTGCAGAGGACACATTGGCTGACACGGGTTGCATTTGTTGTTGTTCAGTTTGACAGAGACGCCACTGTCAGTCCCTCCTCCTCCTCCGTCTGCGCTGGGCTCGTTATGAACAGGTAATGAGCAGTCCACAAGCTGTTGATTACCTCGTCCTCACGTCGTACAGATGGCCCTCATTGTCTGCACTCAGGTGAGTGTGTGCGGCATCTGTTTGTGAGACGAACTGAGGACACTATCCATGACACTTTCCATATGAGGCAAAGTCGTCTGCAAACAGCGCCCCCTGGGGACAAATTAGGCGCTCCTTTGTGCAGCGGTCTAATAAGGCCAGAGGACAGTGATGGATGAAGCTCTCCTGGGGCAATGACAACCCGATTGTTCTTTCCATAATAGTTTCCCCTGGACTAAATCAGAGGAGGTTTTCTGCAGCGCTGTGTTCACAAGTGAGAGCACAGGAGCAGCACATGTGAGGAATGAATCTGCGAACATTCATTTGTCTCGCTATCCAATCATTTCACTCTAAAACAAACTGTTTTTACACTTTACTTGCCCGATGTTAAGCATACATATCAGCCTGTACCTCACAAGTGTGTGATGAGTGGCTCAGTGGTCACAGCCGCTGCCCAGCAACCTAAAGGTCAGCAGCTCAATCCTGGCACCTTCAAAACAACATACACCCAGAGTCTTCACCTGAAAGCAGTACTTAAAAATGCTCAAGACTGTGACTGTTGCTTCCAATTGTCTGGGCCTGAAGCTGCTCGGCCTGAAGGAGATCTACTCTGAGAGAACGGCAAACAAGGCCCTATTCTCTTTTCTCTGAGTTTGTCTATCTGCCACCAGCTTCTGCTCCCTTCTGCTCTAGACACTTATATCTACGACAATAACAATAAAATTAACAAAACGTGCTCATTCCAGTGTGCAGTAGGAGGCTACTGCCTGTAAGTGACCGTAATGGGGCTGTTCGGTCCTGGGGATCTTACACGATCTAATAAATGAACTGATTGGCACTTCTATTTATTGACAGAAAGTCAATGGAAGGATCAGTGGAAGATAGTGATATGATTATTCATGCCTCTGTTTCAACTACATTTGCAACTTAATATTGAATAAATTAGCTTAGGGTGCAATTACAGTATATTACTGTCTCTGTCCCTTTCCAATCCATGCCCCTGTATGCCCTCTGTGTGGGCAGAAAGTCACTTAGATCTGGTTTCCCTGGCACCAATTAAACTAGGGTGGTGTTGTTGACACTGTTTGGTGCACGTTAGAATTAAAGCTAAATTGTACAATTTGAATCCCCATCCACCCTTGTACTACCACACAGATGAGAGGGTCCGAGGATGTGGAGGATGGACAGATCTGAAGAGAAGAGCTGAAGAAAAAAATATTGAATCTACCTTTACTTCTCTTCATCACCTGAAGTGACGACAGGGACATTTGTGGTAGAAATGAGAACAGAGAAGGAAAAGCTGGAGAAAAAAACTTTAAAAGCTCAGTTTAATCCTGAGTATAAACAACTGAGCGGTCACATTCCACCAGACGAGCTGTTTCTGTAGCTCTCTCAAAGCCAGGCTCAGAAACTCCACAAATATTGACACATTCAGATAAATCCTGAGAACAAAGGCGGAGTTGGTGCCAGGATGTACGCTGTAAAACAAGAGCTTCCTCTGGCACACGCTTGGCTCGGACGCATCCAGCAGATATGAATCAGTCATGAAGATTAGAGGGCTCTGATCAGAACGGAAGCGGAGAGCAGTAAATAAGACAACGCATACATGTATTTCCTCTCACACCTGCACCAGGCAGAGGTAGAGCTCTGCCACATGAGTGCTGACGTCACTGAAACATAACAAATGTTTTCTAAATAGATCAAATCTTACTCTGACCTGGATTATACTTTTTTTAAATCATAGGGCCGATGTAGTAATTCCAAGTTTGTGGCTGTGAGAGCTAGAGTAAACAGGAAACTTCTTCTAGTTTATCATCATCTGCGGACAACACGACCCTCATCGGACTCATCTCGGACGGCGATGAGTCTGTCTACAGGAGGGAGGTGGACCGGCTGGTGTCCTGGTGCAGCAGCAGCAACCTGGAGCCCAACGCCTAGAAGACAGTGGAGATGATCGTGGACTTCAGGAAAGTCTCACCCCCCTGCCCCCCTCACCCTGACAGACTCTCCCATCGCCACCGTGGACTCTTTCCACTTCCTCTGCACCACCATCACTCAAGACCTCAAGTGGAAGCCAACCATCAGCTCCATCATCAGTCAGGCCCAGCAGAGGATGTACTTCCTGCAGCAGCTGAGGAAAGACAAGCTGCAGCAGATGACGGTGCAGTTCTACACGGTCATCATCGAGTCCATCCTCACCTCCTCCATCACCGTGTGGTCCATCCTCACCTCCTCCATCACTGTGTGGTCCATCCTCACCTCCTCCATCACCGTGTGGTCCATCCTCACCTCCTCCATCACCGTGTGGTCCATCCTCACCTCCTCCATCACCGTGTGGTCCATCCTCACCTCCTCCATCACCGTGTGGTCCATCCTCACCTCCTCCATCACCGTGTGGTCCATCCTCACCTCCTCCATCACCGTGTGGTCCATCCTCACCTCCTCCATCACCGTGTGGTCCATCCTCACCTCCTCCATCACCGTGTGGTCCATCCTCACCTCCTCCATCACCGTGTGGTCCATCCTCACCTCCTCCATCACCGTGTGCTACAGGAGCCACAGCCAGGGACAAACAGAGACTACAGTGCATTGTGCCTCTGCTGAGAAGGTGATCGGCTGCAGCCTTCCATCTGTCCAGGACCTGTACGTCTCCAGGACTTGGGGACGAGCAGGTCGGATCACAGCTGACCCTTCTCACCCTGGACATGGACTATTTGAGCCACTCCCCTCGGGCAGGAGGCTACGGTCCATCCGGACCAGAACCTCCCACCACAAGAACAGTTTCTTTCCCTCTGCTGTTGGATTCATGAACACGTTAGAACATCTACCACTTTAACAATATATTACAAAAGAGTTGTCTATTTGCACTGCCACATTTGCACTACTGTCCGGCTACCCTGTACATTGCTGTATATAGTCTAAGTCTATTTTATTTTATTCATTCATTCATTTTAATTTATTCCTAATTGTATGAATGTCTTTATATATATATATATATATATATATATATATATATATATATATATATAGTGCAGTCGGATGGTAACAAAGAGAGGGAAGGTAGTCCACACAGAAGGGGTCTCACTCCCAGAGGGAACAATAGCAGACATTGAGGATGGGTACAAATACCTTGGAATACCACAGGCAAATGGCAACCTCGAAGGGGCAACGAGGAAAGCAGCAACTGCCAAATACCTCCAGCGAGTAAGGCAAGTCCTAAGAAGCCAGCTCAATAGCAAGGACAAGTCTCGGGCGAGAAATAGCTATACCCTGCCAGTGCTCAGATACCCTGCAGGCATAATAAGATGGCCAAAGGAAGAGATACAGACCACAGACATTAAGACACGAAAGCTCCTGACCATGCATGGAGGGTTCCATCCCAAATCCAGCACCCTGAGACTGTACACTAGCCGTAGGGAAGGAGGCCGTGGACTAGTGAGCGTGAGAGCCACTATCCAGGATGAAACATCCAAGATCCACAAGTACATCAAGAATAAGGCCCCAGATGATGATGTGCTCAGTGAATGTCTCAGGCAATGGGGAACAGAAGGTGAGGTGCCGGAGGAGGGACCATCATGGGAGGACAAGCCCCTACATGGGATGTACCACCGGAACATAACTGAAGTGGCTGATATCAAGAAATCCTACCAGTGGCTAGAGCGGGCCGGACTAAAGGACAGCACAGAGGCACTCATCATGGCTGCACAGGAACAGGCCCTGAGCACCAGAGCGATAGAGGCCCAGATCTACCACACCAGACAAGACCCACGGTGTAGGCTGTGCAAAGAAGCTCCTGAGACAGTCCAACACATAACTGCAGGGTGTAAGATGCTGGCAGGGAAAGCATACATGGAACGCCACAACCAAGTGGCTGGTATAGTGTACATAAACATCTGTGCGGAGTACGGACTGGAAACCCCAAGGTCAAAGTGGGAAACACCTCCAAAGGTGGTAGAGAATGACCGAGCGAAGATCCTGTGGGACTTCCAGATACAGACTGACAGAATGGTAATGGCAAACCAACCAGACATCGTGGTGGTGGATAAAGAGCAGAGGAAGGCCGTTGTGGTTGATGTGGCGATACCAAGTGATGGCAACATCAGGAGAAAGGAACATGAGAAACTGGAGAAATACCAAGGGCTCAGAGAAGAGCTGGAGAAGGCCTGGAAGGTGAAGGCCAAGGTGGTGCCCGTGGTGATCGGAGCACTTGGGGCAGTGACCCCCAAACTGGAGGAGTGGTTACAACAGATCCCTGGAGGAACATCAGACATCTCAGTCCAGAAGAGTGCAGTGCTAGTAACAGCTAAGATACTGCGCCGAACCCTCAAGCTCCCTGGCCTCTGGTAGAGGACCCGAGCTCAGAGATGGATGTGACCACCCGCGGAGGGTGAGCAGGGAATTTTTTATATATATATATATATATATTTAGCTAATATTTTATTCATTGTTTTATGTTGCACCTTAAATGTTGCACCTTAAATGTGAATTTTCATCCTTGACAATGGCAATAAACCAATTCTGATTCTAAC
Organism: Rhinogobius similis; assembly: GCA_019453435.1. Lineage (NCBI taxonomy): Eukaryota > Metazoa > Chordata > Actinopteri > Gobiiformes > Gobiidae > Rhinogobius > Rhinogobius similis. The sequence goes on from CM033622.1 coordinate 43,693,916, forward strand.
CTGACTTCTAAAGTCCATTTCGCTGAATATGTCTCCTTTAAATGTTAAATAATTGGCAGATAGGCGATCATTTTGATGATAGTTCATCGTTTCAGATGCGGAGACTATGGGCTTAGGTTTCGTATGCATTATTGTGCCTCCACTTTTCACGTAAATTAAAGTGTGTCTAAAGCTGGTGTCACTCTGCAGATCTGTCCAAAAATAAGATTACAATTACAATTACAATGACTTGTGGGTGTTTCCACAACTAATTCTCTTTAAAAAAGAAGTAACACAAATGTTGAAATCACATGATTTTCTTGACTTGGTCATCATGACAGAATAACCAAAATGTATACTGATGTAAGAGTCCATTTGTTACAAATAGAACTGGATGAAGAACCATTTCTTCAAAAAAACTGACTGGAGCAAATGTGACTGATGACTGGGCCCTGCGGATGAACCTGCTGTAAACAAACCTGCAGACAATCCTTGTGAGCAGACCTGTAGTTGTTTAAAGCTCCAGGCTAAATGTCCTGGAGCTAGCAGTGTGTTCCCTCGCAGCAGTTAGTCTGTTAGCATTTCTGTCACAGCCAAGGCTTCGCTCGTGTGGCCGGCTCAGGGCCTCTGCGCGGGAATCCACTGCAGACGGTCCACAGCGTCTGGTGGGGCGGAGGACAGGCCCGGGATTAGCTTTGTCCCATATTGCCATTACTTAAGCCCATATGCTCAAATGCAGATCTGCGGATCCAAGATGAAGATTATCTGGAAAAGCTGCTGCACATTTGCCCCACAGTCTGAGGGCTTATCCGGGACAGGAGCAAGCTCATCAGCGTTTCTTTTATGCATTTGTTTTTTCTTCAGTTACATTAAAACTACATTTGGATTTTAATGCTTTAATGAAGTGATTATCCATACTATATAACAACCATTTTTGAAAACAAATTTAAGTCATTCCATCAGAAATGGTTGCAGACCGGCTAGAGCTTCTGCCTCCCGATAAGGAGATTGTGGGTTCAAATCCCGGACCACCCCAACATCACACAATCTCTTTGGGTGGAGTCTGCATGTGTTGCTGTGGGTTCTCTCTGGGTTCACATGACTGTGTTCAGGTTAATTGGAAACTCTAAATTGCCCCTAGTGAATGAATGTGAGAGTGAATGGTTGTCTGTCAATGTCTCTGTCTCTGTGTCAACCCTGTGACAAGTTGGCCACTGTCCAGGGTGTACCCCGCCTAAGGCCCAAAGTCACAGGGATAGGCTCCAGTCACCTGGGACCCCTGACGGGAATAAGCGGTAGAAAATGAATGAATGAATGAATCAGAAACAGGTTTATTCCCATTTTCAGTAAACAAAAATCACAAACTAACTAGCTTCTGCTGCCTCCTCTGGGTCCAGGACGAAGAAAAAGAGATTCTAAATCTCAGTGGGACTTTCCAACTTCTCCAACAAGAATTCAAGAGGGAGCATAAGGTTGGGTCAAGTCAGAGAGGTATGAGGGAGCTAGGCTGTTCAAACGTTTAAAAGTAACTAAAAGATTTTAAATATAAATCCTAAAGCACACTGAAAGCTAAAGTTGGCTGCAACAGAGAAAGTGCATTTTGGCTGACACCAGCATAAAGTGCATTATAGTCCAATCTGGTTATTGTGAAGGCATGTATTTCAGTTAAACAATATAAATGTCAACAAATAAAATAGCAAACTATAAACTATGATCAAATAAGGCAGTGGTTCTCAGTCATTTCTGGGATAGAAAATAGAAAATAGAAAATTGACATTACTTGACAATAGTTTTAAACAAGGCTTGAGACCCTTCAAATGCAGTGGTAAATGTAGATTTGTATTTATTGATCTACCAATGTTTTCTAGATCTATATTCTCAAAATAAAATCAAACATTAGACATATGGCTACTCACTTTGTGGGTTGCCTATGTTTTGTGTTTGTGGGTCACCATTGCCAGCAGTTGTTGGTTGAGAAGCACTAAAACAAGGCATGCATTAAACAGGAAGGAGTGCATGATCTCCTCCACTGTCTTCTGGCCGTAGAGCTGCAGGTTGTTTCCATTGCAGCAGGACACCAGTCTGTCCACCTTCCTCCTGTAGCAGACACATCACAGGTTGGTGTCATCCACAGACTTGATCAGTTCCACAGAGTCTTGGCTGGAGATGCAGTGGTTGGTGTACCGGGAGAAGAGTAGAGGAGAAAGTACACAGCCTCGTGGAGTTCCTTTCACTCTACATTCTGTGGTAGTGAGCCATTTATGCTGCCACAGCTGTCCAGGGGTTGATAAACGGAAGCGAGGCTGCCAGTCTGCACAATCGGCTCCTCCGACCACCGCAAATAATTCACACACACAGACCTGACGAGATTGGGCACTGACGAGCAGATTTGGCCATTATTTCCTCGGTTGCTTTCTCACCCGACCGATCACAGCTTTAGTTAAACTAAAACAGTGGAGATGGCGGCTGACTTGTATCAACTGTTTGCATTTGTACTGCTCCTGTTTTAGATAACCTGGACATTAAAACATGAAAACTACAGTCCAGCTACTAGAAGTTTTCTTCTTAGATTTCTACATTTGATGTCCACTTGATCAGGTGTTGACATCCACTCACAAAGCACCAGGTTGGTCTAGTCCTGGTCAGGCCTGTGCACACTCCAGATCCAGTCCAGCCCTAAGCATTTTAGCCCTTTACACATTTTTATTGCAATCTATTGCATGTTATTTTGTACTTATTGTGTTTTTACTGTTGCTTGTGAAGCACTTTTCGACTCGATCTGTGAAAAGCACTATACAAATACAGTTTACTTACTCTGAAAACAGTCTCAGGCCTGTGAGTAGTCCTGGTCCTGTCCCAGCCCTCTGCACAGTCCTGGTCTGGTCCTGCTCCGGTTTCAGGCCTGTGCACAGTCCTGCCCTATGTTCTCATAACACCACAGCTTCACTGCCCCCTTCGCTCTCTGCCTTGGCCAAATGCTGCTCCAACTGCTGCAGGAAATGGAGGTGAGCGCGTCCCCTGCCCGGGGCCCGGGACTTGTTAGTGCTCACTGCTGCATCTGCTCAGACATAAGACTGCTTGCCTGGCTGCACAGCCTCGCACACAGTCCCGAGTGTGGACCAGAGCTTGGTGCCACCCACACAGGTGAGAGTGAGTTTACCAGGTGGAAAACATGCCACGGATATGTTCTCCCCATTGCATACTGTGTTTGTAGTTTGTACTGAGTGAGGCCTGAGCGCAAAGGAGACAGAGCGCAATGAACTGTGTGTGTGCGTGTGTGCGTGTGTGTGTGTGTGTGTGTGCGTGTGTGTGTGTGTGCGTGCGTGTGCATGTGTGTGTGTGCGTGTGTGTGTGTGCATGTGTGCGTGAGTGTGTGCGTGTGCATGTGTGTGTGTGCGTGTGGGGGTGTGTGTGCGTGTGTGCATGTGTGCGTGAGTGTGTGCGTGTGCATGTGTGTGTGTGCGTGTGTGTGTGTGTGTGTGTGTGCATGTGTGCGTGTATATGTGTGTGTGAGGAGGGTACAGTGGGGTCTGCTCTGTGTCAGTCTGGACAGCTCAGATAAGGCTGGATCTGCTGATTCCACTTTTCCATCCATGGCCCAAATGTCAGACTGAAGCCTGGGACAGCGCCTGAGTCCTGCATGTTCATGTTTGTATGTGTACATAACCTGTGCACAGACTGTGGCTGCAGCACAGCGCTGGGCTCTGTGGGAAAGATTAATCTGCTGTGGTGGATGCACCATGTGTAAATACCATCATCTATGTGGATTACACACATCACACACACAACAAACAGGCCAGTGGGCCACCCGCACTGGCACAAGTGGATTACAGCCCCGGGCCTCTGCTAATCGCATATTTAGGTCAGCTACAACATTCATAATTAAGTGACCGTGCTGTCAAAATGCAATCAGAGCTGGGAGGCAAAAGACACTAAAGTCCATTGTAAAAGCTCACGTCAACACTTCTGTGTGTAAAGGTTGAAATATGGTGACTAAAGGTTTCTTGATAGTGAATATTTACAAATGTAGTCTGTTATTGATGAAAATCACAAATTGTTTATTCTTTTTTGACATTTTGATTTAGGAATGTCGCTGTCTTTGTTATTAAAAAAAAGCATGTGGGCGAGTGTTTTTGAGTCTGTATAGTCCAGTCCAACGACAAAGATGACCAAAATATTAACAGTGTAAAAAATGTTGTTTCTAATAATGATAAAATATGAAATGCAAAGATTAATACTAATCTTTGCAGTCCTATAGTGGACACAGATGGGTTTGTCCCTGGCCAGTGCTGATACAGATTGTTTTAGAATCTAGATAAACTGATGGCCAATAAGCCCTCCTGATACTTTGACACTGTTAAGCCTATTTTGATGATTTTCTGCACATTTCACTAAATTAAAAAAGTAAACTCCTTTCTTTCAGATGAACCTACAACACTAAGTGACAGAGATTTTAGTGTGGCTGTATGTGTGCCCATCCAAACAACTGTCTTTTATTCCCATCCAGACATGAGACATGATCTGAAGAGAGAACGAGTCAGAGTAAATGATAGAGGCGGGTCATGTCGGAGTAATATATTTAACAGTGTAATAGTATTCTAACTTGAGTAAAAGTTATAGGCCTTCTTCCCACTATGACTAAAGCCACATTTCGACTGGCCTTAGCCCCCAAACCACTTCACTTTAGAGCACTTTGGAACAGCTGGCGTAATCCAGCCATTTATTTTTGATTTATTACAAATGTTATTTATCGAATAAAATTTAAATTCTATCTGAATTTTCTTTATAAACCCAATCTCAACAGGAAACTACATCTGGTTTATCTTCAGTTTTTTGTGCATTTATTTCACTTCTCTGCAAAGCCTCTACGTGGTGTTTCTCCCTCTTTATGTTACGTGCATTATACACTGGAAATATTATATCGTGGGTCTTGACATGAGTGCCGTGCTTAATGGTGTGCTAGCTTTTGAATTCTGTTAGCTCAATAAATAAAGTTAGCATCAGTGGAAAAACGGCAGTTCATCAGAATATCAAGTCAGAAGAAGAAAATTGTTTGTTTGTCACCTGGGACTAGATTAATTGGTCTATCTTGTTGATTAATGGTTGGCCTCACCTAGTTTCACCTGTGGCTAAAGGTCTATTGTTATCTTGATAGCTGGCTGTTGCTCCCTCCTCACTGCTGATTACCTCATTAGCATTTGACTGGTCTATTGATCTGGACCAAGGTGTTAGGATGCTGTCATACATTTTGGCTAAATTAAATCTTAAGCCCCCATTCCTGTTTAGAGACGGATTTTCTCTTTTTACAAAAATGGCCTCCTTTACTCCTCTTTCAAACCAGTTCTTTTCTCTGCTTAATATCTTCACCTCACTGTCCTCAAACGAGTGATTTGTAGCTTTTAGGTGCAGATGGACTGCACTCTGCGGTCCTGTGGAGGCCGCTCTTCTGTGTTGGTACAGCCTTTTGTGCAATGGCTGTTTTGTTTCTCCTATGTAACGTTCTTTACAACTGTCCTCACTGCACTCTATCAAATAAACTACATTGCTCTGTTTCTCTGTCGGCCTCTTGTCCTTCGGGTGGACCAGTTTCTGTTTAAGTGTGTTGCCAGGTTTGAAATGAACAGGGTCAAACCTTACTCGATAGAGTGCAGTGAGGACAGTTGTAAAGAACGTTACATAGGAGAAACAAAACAGCCATTGCACAAAAGGCTGTACCAACACAGAAGAGTGTTCCGTTTTCATTGCTCTTTACTGTCTTGTTTTAACCTGAGTCTGCATTCTCTCTCATCCAATCATCTCACTCTCGTTTCAGGAGCCAAAGCCAGCCGCACTTTGAAAGCTCTTCCTCCGCAGGGCCAATCTGGATCACTTGATTGGATCCAGGTTGGCCCTTTCCTTCAGATATGATTTAGTTTGTCTCATTTTTTAGTTGACCCTGACTTTGTGCATTATTTAATGTTGCATCCAGAGTCTCTTCCTCAGTATTTGTTATCCCCATTCTCACTACCTCTGGTTAAAGAACCGACCCAAATGCTCCGGAAATGAGTGAAACAGCCACCAAAGAATCAAACACAGATATAGATTTATATAGAGACTTCAATATTAAGCTTGAAAGATTTGAAAAGAGTACAGTAAACACTTCGCACACATGATAGAAACTACTGATACTGTGAGCCCAGCACTGTCCACAGTTGAGGGCAGTGTGGGCAGCTGCCGGACACACACCGCCACCGCATGTCGGCTCATTTATGCTGGAGAATAGATTCTGGTCTGTGGCTTTTACAACTATTGTGTGAACATTTTTTAATTGACCTACAGTTTGTAACTTTTCTAGTGGAGTTCTGCCACCTGCTTGTTTTTTTAGTGCTGATACTAAAGTTTCAAACTCGATTTTGATCCTAAAGAATATACCTTATTCACAATAACAGTTTCGATAACACAATGATAATAAAAATTTTAGGTCAAGGTTTTGGACAAATAGACTTGACATTTTCAACACAAAATGATAGCAGCGTCTGTATTAAACCTATATTGTGGTCTTAGGAAAGGTGATTTTGTTTTAGTATTGATACTTGACTTAAAGATCTTAAACGAGTATAACACTATACCTTTTAACTAGGACTGTCAAAATTAATGCATTACTTCATTCAATTAAACATAGAAAATGTACGCATTAATTATGAATTGACAGACTAATTACATGGCCTGTTTTGACCAAACATACTCATTTAGATTACGAAGGAGGTTTTAGCTGCAAGACGAGGGAAAGTACAGGAGCAACAATGATATCACATGCTTAAATGTACTCATTAAATCCAGCATTTGTCCTGTTAAGTGATTTTTTTCTGTACCAATACTTGCTCAAATGAGTGTCATTACTTTTGACAACCTAGTGCTTTGTGGAATCAGACTCAGAATAGCTTTATTGCCATTTTCAATCAACAAAAGTCATAAATCAGGACTGTCCCGCAGTATGGAATTTACCTTATCTATTTCTATGGAGCCAAGGTGATGATACCACCAGGTCAGATCTGTGGCAATAAAATGGCAGCAGAGAACAAACCCCTCACTAGAAAAGTTACACAGTGCATCTCAGGAATATAGTTCACAAATGAATCACATTCAGGCAACGTTTGAGCTTCACTTTAACAAAATGGTAACACTTTATAATAACTACACCTTAATTAGCTTTAATAAAGCATGAACAAAGACTTAATTCATAAAGAACAAATACTTCATTAAAGCTTAGTAACTACTTAATTAAGGGGTTAGGATTAAAGTATTCATTAAGTAGATACATCCATGCTTTATTAAGACTATAAAAAGTGTATCCATTATGTCTTACCAACAAAACAACATGATATGGCCATCATTTGAAAAAAAAACCTGTGTCAAAACAAAACAAGATTCAAACTCAATTATGAGTTTACAATATAAAATTATTTGATTGTTAAATGAGTCACTTCTTTATACTGACAAGTGAGCAAAGCGGGCGTGCGTCCGACAGCATGTAAGTACCCTCTGCCCCGTAGGAAGAGCTAGGGGCCCGGAGCACAGACAGAGAGGTGGTGTCCTGTACACGTAAAGGGCTTCGTCTGTGGCTCTCGTCTCCAGTGTGAGCATCACTTCCACCGCCCGCTTCAGTTCACCAAGAACCAGACATGGCACGACTGAACTCATGTCAAACTCAAAGTACTAAAGTGTACCTGCTGATCATTTAGGTCAATGCAAATATACAATGATTATAACCATTAAAACAACCTCCCGAAAGCCTGGTGTCCACTGCACTTTTTTTTCACCAGATTTATGAATGTCACACTACAAGGTGTGAGGAATCTAAAATCCTTTCACACATACAAACGTTTGTCTGAGCAAACGCTGGCAGGCGCAGATGCTGTGCAGTGGTTAAGGAATAGGGAAATAAAGTCCAACTCGTCTGATGTTACTTTGTGGAAGTAGTGTTGTTACTGTTGGTCACATGTTTGTATTTACTATTAGTCCTGTTTGTATTTAGTTTGGTCACATGTTTGACAGAGACTGATTGTAAGAGAGTGACTCACTCGTCTTTGGTCATATGATGGTTCTAAGTTTGATCTTTGTCTCACTGTGAGAGCATTGCTGAGCCATGACTTCAGATTTTTCCCACAATCAGAAATCTTTCATCACAGACAACCAACATTGTGCAGTGGACACTTGGGCTTAAAGAATATCAACAAAATACTCCCAGCCATTTACATCCAAAGGTACAAGCTCAGGATCAGGATAATCCAGAGTAAACTTGGTTAGCGTCCCTTACAGAAGTGGCACAATGATGGCTCTCCCTTTGGCATTCCTCCACATATGGCTGTTTCTCACGGGACAAGACACTGCGGTGGTTCCAGGGCAGGGCGACGTGGCGAGCTGAACCGTGGGTGACGGGCGGTGGAAGCAAGGCGTCTGTCGTACACTTTGTAATAAAAAAATCTCAGTCAGTTCCGAGTCCAGTGCTGTAAACAGGCACACCAGATGAACAAACGAGCACGTGATTGGTCCCTCCGCTACAGCGTTCAACAGGGGGCGTCTCAGTCCGGCTGAGAGTCCGGCTCCACCCCATTCTCCCCCGTACTCCCAACAGCACGCCGAGGCTGGCAGTGGTCCCGCTGAGGGGCTCCCGGGGGCCCGTGGTAGTGTAGAGATACTCTGTCTGGGCTGGGGCTGATTGTGCAAAGTCACGCTGTGTCTGGGATGTCCATGCGGAATGAGCTAGCAAAGCCTTTTCCTCTCTGCAACAAACACACAGACAAAGACACATTAGAGACAACACTGTTACAGAAAGGACTTAAAGGTCGTATACTTTATGAGTTATCAAGGTATAATTCTGTTTCCTACCCTAAGTTTTTATTAAACTTGTTTAATAAAACTTAAACTTAAAATTGTTTTCATAATTGAGTTTAGCTGTATTATTTCTCCATAAATTTCCCCAGATCTTAAACGTTAATTCTTAATAAAAATGTTTTAAGTAAATTGTCTCTACATTTTGTGTATGGATGACACAGATAATGTTAACTAGTTAGAGCAAAGCGACACTTCCTTTTCCTTTTCAGCTCTTCACACACATCCACTAGATTCATATGTAACATTTTAAACGGCTGAATGTGAAATGGCCAAATGTAGTTACATAGTGAGAGATTCTATAATTCTGGTCCATGCAAAGTCTTGGACATTACAGTTCTTTCATTCCCTTGCCTCTGCTCATCAGGCGGAACACACGAGTGAGGCTGGTGATGTTATGGATGGGGGTGAGATGGGTTGAAGGGGGAGGAAGAGCCACATCCTCATCATAAAGGCGTGTGTGTGCATTGAGCCCGGCTGTGGGAAATGTGTCAGTGGATCACTAAAACTCAATCTCACACGGCCAATTTATTTAGGACGAGCACAAAGGGTGGAGAAACAGATAAAAGACCAAATACCCCACTGTCCCCGCCTCGTTACCCTCCTCCGCTACCCGCCCCCCCGGAGTCTGAGCCCAATGGGGGTAATCACGGGCCCCTCCCTGACCTCGGGCCTCACAACAAACAGCTCTGTGTATCATGGCTCCTGATAAGATTAAGGGCCCTCAGCCCTTTTTAGTATCATTCCCCTGTAGACACACACACACACACACACACACACAGGCAGCCCCCGCCCTGGTCTGCCCCGGGGCTATTGTCCTCCCTCTCATTAGCATAGGGCCCTGTGATCCACTCGGAGACTCTCTGAGAACCTCTCGGAGCCAGCACAAGGGCACTGTTCATGGGAAACGCTGACATGACTGTGGGTGCCATGGAGACCACAAAAGCATTGGTCACAAGCCCAAACAGATCAACAAACGGCACCAAGAAAAGACTTCTTTTGAAATAACGTAGGCTACAGAGCTAAACTTAAATTACAAAACTGATATGAATCAAATTCCAGAGGAGTTTAGCTCTCTGAATCTTTGCTGAAATCTGAAGCCCAACATCAAAAGTCTTCGGACACGTCACAAGAAAAGCAACTATGTTCTCCATACAGTCCTGATCAAAGGTTTAAGACAGTTGTTGACAGTCTGACAGTTGAATGAATGGCAAAAGTCACATTTTGCATGGTTGAATCTTAATAAGGCTCCAAATAGAGCTTCAATGTGCAACAAGAAATGGGAGTGAGACAAGAAAAAAGTTTGAGTAAGCATTCTATTGAAAACAATAATTCAACTGTAAAAGTCTGTTCTGCAGCTGATCAATAGCGTAGGACCACATGCCTTTAAATCTGTGCAAAAATGCAGATTCAGTGTCATTTGTCAGGTAGTCACACTGTCATGACGTTCTGATGGCAAAGGCAAAAAAGTTCTTTTTTTGAACGTGGTCGGCAGCATGCCATCGCTGCTGAGGTGCGACGCAGTAAGTCATTTTGAATTTCTTAAAAGATCCTGAGTGTTATGGAACAAAAAAAAAACTTTGCAAGAAACACCAAACAAGGGAGACTGGAAGGTGGAAGAAAGTTTTATTCTCTGAAGAGAAAAAATTTAACCTTGATGGCTTCCAACGTTACTGGCATGACAAGCAGATCCAGCTGAGATGTTTTCTACGCACCACAGGGAGGGGGCGCCAGAATGATCTGGGGGGCTTTTTCCTTCAGTGGAACAATGGAGCTCCAGCGCAGATGTTGCAGAGAGCATCCCTCATGAATGAGGGCCTCGTCTGTGGAACCACTGGCTTTTTCAACAGGACAACACTACAGTTCACAAAGCCCCAGGACAAAGGACTTCTTCAGGAGAAGAACGTCACTCTGTTGGACCGTCCTGTGTGTTCCCCTGATCTAAATCCAACTGAGACCCTTTGGGGACGGACGGCAAGGGAGGTTTACACAAATGGACCACAGTTCAGACAGTAGATGTCCTTCATGAGGCCGTCTTCACCACCTGGAGAAATGTTCCCACTCACCTCCTGGAAACACTTGCATCAAATGCTGCAACCAATTTTTGCAGTGATCAACAATTACAGTGGTCCTACTCATTACTGAGTGCATGTTTGGGACTTTGATTTCTGTTTTGAGGGGGTTTCAGGGTTGTGTTTTGAGGTGTGGTCCTAAACTTTTGATCAGCTGCAGAACAGCCTACTTCAGTTCACTTGTTTACTCAAAGTTTTTTTTTTTTTTTGTCTCCCATTTCTTGGTGTTTATGGAAGCTCGACTTGGAACCTTGTTAAGATCCAACCATGGAAAATGTGACTTTTGCCATTTATTCAACTTTTGATTGGGACTGTATCTCTGCATGATATAGTATACTTCCATAACACCATGCACCAGAATCTAGCAAAGATATCCACACAGTTATAGTGGCACAAATGGGGAAACGTACACAGTATTCAATAATAGTTACAAGACCAAAACAACAACACACAAGTAAAACGAACAACTGCGATGACGATACACCCAACTGCAGCCGCCCTGTGGGCGACAAAATACAACCCCGCGAACTAAGCAATGCCAACCATTAGCGCTATAAACATTCAACTCGCCAGAACCGAGGTCACTATCAAACGTCTTTTTCATTGTAGTTGGGGCCAAAAACAATGGGGGTTTGGATAAGAGTTTTAGAAAGTTTTAGGGGATTTGTAACAGTAAATTCACTTCACTTCACTTTTTTCCCAACCCACTTAAGCCATACGACCGCCACTTTGTATTGATGGCTATGCTAGTAAAAGTAGATTTTTTACAATAATTTTTTCACTATTAGGTTATTCTTAGGGTTAGGGTTAGGAACAGACGGTTTGGTAAAGTTTAGGGCTTTGGGGCAGGTAAGCAAATCGGGTTTCAGCAGAACTGCATTGTATAAAAAAGGACACATTATAGATCCATGGTAGTTGCCATGAATGTTAGCTACAGTGATGTTAGCTACAGTGATGTTAGCAGCAGAGATGTTAGCTGCAGAGATGTTAGCTACAGAGATGTTAGCTGCAGAGATGTTAGCAGCAGAGATGTTAGCTGCAGAGATGTTAGGTACAGAGATGTTAGCTGCAGAGATGTTAGCAGCAGAGATGTTAGCTGCAGAGATGTTAGCTACAGAGATGTTAGCTGCAGAGATGTTAGCTGCAGAGATGTTAGCTGCAGAGATGTTAGCAGCAGAGATGTTAGCTGTGCGTGCTGAGGAGCCATGGCTCTCTGCTCTGATAATGCAGCTCATTGTGTGTCTAATGAAAAAGGGCCTCTCAAAGCGCTGCTCCACAGAATCCTAATATCCTGAGTGCTGTGATGGAGGGTGTATCTGTTTTCTGGGAAATGGGCCATTTTGCAGTCCGCAGTTATTTCAACTATTTTGATCCACAGCTCCAGACTGAATGAGAATGAGATCTTCTGCTCTTGTGATTAAAGGCAGACATTTTAGTGCACCTGTATGTGTCAGTACCATGGTATTTTCATTCCACCCAGATCTCCACACCACTGCAGCACACCTCACAAAGGCCTTTGTGTGATGTTTCAGTCTGAGAGGTCCTGGGGCTGTGTGGTCATACCTGAGCATGTGTGCACGGAACTGTGCAAGTGACTGTGCATGTGTGTGTGTAAGCAGGTGAGGAAAGCGTGCAGGTGACCACATGCATGAGTAGATGGCAGACAGGTTTGAACAATAGGGAAAGGCTTTCAGTAGAAAGGATTTTAAAATCCTTAAAAAAATAATAATAATAACCCAACCAGATCAGCCAATTTAAACCTGGCTCTGCCAAATGCATTCTTGCGATATTTGTGCGTTCACAAACTCTTGAGAATCCATCTGGACAGTGTTCTGCTGTAAGAATCGGAGCATGGCGGCGTCGACAGACGTACTTCGGCCTATTTCAACACATTTAAGGACTATTTTGCTTTTGAAAATGTGCACATAGAAGTGCTTTGTGCATTTGAGGACGAGAAGTCTGCTTTTCTCTCAACTGGATTTCTTGATTTCTCGGCTTGTTCCACTTTTGCGATGCTGCGAACGATCAGTTCAAATGTTCGTCTTGATGTTACGCATTTTCCCAACGGTTTTCAGCGAGAGCCTGTCCAGATTGATGTTTAAAACTAAATTCAGAGTGATATACATATCATTCTGGCGTGAGCAGGTTAAGCTAATTTAGCTCTGTCTCTCATATTTAATGCATGAGGAACATTTACAGAATTATCTCTTAAATTTGAAAATAAAACAAACCATGTCAAAGAGTTACTGATTAAATTACTGTTAAAAGTAGAGTCAGTCTTGTCAGTTCACCCAGGCCTAAGAGTCCTTCATATGTCAAGGAATAATATCCTGCACATGATAGTGTAAATGTTCCTGCGCTGCTTGTATGGAGAGCAGAGGGGACATTAATACTCACTTAAATAGGCAGGGGCATAGTTCGCTCTGGAGCTGGGCCTGTAGGCCTCCAGCTCGCTCCACGGGACAGTGCCATGCTGCGGCAGGCTGGGGAGGTGATGATGGAGGTGACTGAGGGGCATCTCTTTGCCAAAGGTGGAGAATGACTGATCGGCCGTGAGCTCGGAACAGGCTAATACCTCAGTGTCCGGGACGGCGTCCATGCCGGGCACGTGGAGGTTACTGCGGTAGTCCGAGCCCTGCCGCTCTGCCGGCACAAAGGAGGGCATCCAGCATCGGTCTGAGTGGCCCAGCGCCTTGCACTCTTCTGTGCAGTTGGAGAAAAGGTCAGCACCTGCAAGAGCAGAAGACCAGTTACAGAACATGACTAATCGCAGATAACAAACACGTACTCTGATTCATGAGCGTACAGCCTTTGTGAGGCAGGACCATTTCCCTCCAGGGCAACAACAGATTTCATTATGAGCTTAAAAGGGACAGTGTAGGTCTAATCTTGATCTTCAAAGCCTGTTTTGTCATTTATGTATTAAAAAAAAAATCACTATTCATAAAACACTTAGCCACCACTCACACAAGGTCACTGGTGCTGACCCCCAGAGTGTGGTACACCGCACACCCATAGGCTCACACACCCAGAGGCCCATGCACCCGCAGGCCCACACCTCTGCTTTGCATTCACACACATTTCCATAGCCAAATACTCCTTCGGAAGCCTCCCAGGACCAGGGTTAGACACAGGCAAATTCTGAAGGTGCAGGGCCTCAGCTAACACAACACTGTCAGAGTGGTTTGGGACTAACTAACGCTCACTGCAATTATTCAAGTCTGGTTCCTCCTGAAGCACATGTGAGTCGTGAGCAGTGCTTACAGCTCAGGTTAGCTTTAGCGTGAGGGCTGACATTTACAGTGCTTTGTTAACATGCTACATTGTCTGAGGCTTTTCATGGTCACCAGCGCATGAATGAGCCTGAATACGTGCTGGAGCTTCAAAGAGCTTCAAAGCATGTGGTGTTGAGGTGCTGCAGGTGCTACATGTCCAAACACGCACACTCTCTGGCCGGGATTACCCAGCGTAGTGTGGGCCTTTGTGCAGATGTGGAGCAGAGCTGGTCAGAGCCTTTGCATACAGCGCACAGAGCTGTGTGTGGTTAGCCCAGCCTGAGCAGGCCGCCGTAAGCCCTAAGCTAACGTGTACGTCTACTGCTCCATATGTCAGAAGCTCTTTCTGTTTGCATGTTTGTCAGGCCCATGTGTAACAGTGAGCTGCAGGCCGGACTGTCCAAAGCCATCCGGGCTAAGCCCTCCACACAGACGATTAGGTTCTGTGTGTCTGTGCTGGTCAGCACACAGGGAATTTGCTTTGTTACAAAGCCGATTAATTTGGCTCGTCGTCACTAACAGCTTGGAAAAGTGCCCAGCCTCTTAACAACAGGGATTCATATTAAATATTAAGCACTACAGCAGAAATACACACTATCACAGGATCTATAGAGGCTGGCAGCGTACACAGGTCAGGCTGTTTCAGAGCATCTAAAAAGAGCACTTTTTTTTCATTGACCTTTATTTAACCAGGAATGTCCCACAGAGATTTAACGTCTCTTTTTCTGGGGAGTCCTGAGCCACAAGCAGAGTACACCCACAGAACACACCCACACACCTGCAGAGTACACCCACAAAACACACCCACAGAACACACCCACAGAACACACCCACAGAACACACCCACACACCTGCAGAGTACACCCACAAAACACACCCACAGAACACACCCACACACCTGCAGAGTACACCCACAAAACACACCCACAGAACACACCCACAGAACACACCCACAGAACACACCCACACACCTGCAGAGTACACCCACAAAACACACCCACAGAACACACCCACACACCTGCAGAGTACACCCACAAAACACACCCACAGAACACACCCACAGAACACACCCACAGAACACACCCACACACCTGCAGAGTACACCCACAAAACACACCCACAGAACACACCCACACACCTGCAGAGTACACCCACAAAACACACCCACAGAACACACCCACAGAACACACCCACACACCTGCAGAGTACACCCACAAAACACACCCACAGAACACACCCACAGAACACACCCACAGAACACACCCACACACCTGCAGAGTACACCCACAAAACACACCCACAGAACACACCCACACACCTGCAGAGTACACCCACAAAACACACCCACAGAACACACCCACAGAACACACCCACAGAACACACCCACACACCTGCAGAGTACACCCACAAAACACACCCACAGTACACACCCACACACCTGCAGAGTACACCCACAAAACACACCCACAGAACACACCCACAGAACACACCCACACACCTGCAGAGCACCTTAACCTTAAAAAATCATCTTCGCTGATTGTGTCTGCTGTAGATTCCCACACTTCCTCTTTGTAGAAGAGGAGCAGCTTTCAGTGTGTGTGTGTGTGTGTGTGCGTGCGTGCGCGTGTGCGCGTGCGTGCGTGCGTGTGTGTGTGTGCGCGTTTGTGTGTGTGC
>CM033622.1:43714786-43747286 GCA_019453435.1 Rhinogobius similis
CGATTGATTTGTGGCCCTCCGCTTGGTCTATATTTCAATATGTGGCCCTCGCTGGAAAATGTTTGGACACCCCTGTTATAGACTGTCTACAGAAGCTTGAGAAGGAGGAGTTGATTGACAGGCCTCTGTACTACTGTACTGTACTGTACGACTGTATCCTGGTGAAGCCATTCCATGCCTTCCCAAAATCCACAATGAGAATGTCCCATGGTGTGTAGCACGGACTCCATCACATACAATGCAGCTAAACACTTGACCACCATCTTGGCTCCGTTAGTGGGAAACTCAGAACATTGTGTGGAAAACACACAGCACTTTGTGAGCAAAGTGAGACACCTCCAAATGGACCCAGGTGACGTTATGGTCTCAGTATGATGTGGTGTCCCTTTTCAAAGGACAGGGGCATTCTGGGACAGTTATCTGAACTGCTTTTACCTGTGGCCCATCGAGGCAACTGTTGTTGTGATTTTGGGCATTATAAAAATAAATTGATTTGATTTGATTTTACTTGTATTCCAACCTCGGAGGCAGTGGCAGCAGTGAGGATGCAACTATAGGAGGACTCTATCCTACCGGAAAGGACCAAACTCACACCTAAACACATCTGCCAATTATTGGATCTGCCTTAACACAACTCACTTCCAATTCAGGGGACACTTTTACAAACAGATCCACAGCTATGCTATGGGCTCTCCGGTCTCCTTGATCGTAGCTAACCTTTAAATGGAACACTTTGAGAGGAAGGCTCTGACCTCCTTCCTGGGCACACCTCTAGCCTCTGGCTGCGTTAATTGGATGATACCTTTGTGATAATCAAGAAACAAGAGCTGGAAACGTTCTCTGAGCATATCAGTGGGTTGGATGTATACATCAAGTTCACCCGAGAAGATGCTAAGGACAACCGGTTGGCGTTTCTTGATTGCTCCACAATCAGAGAGGAGGAAGGCAGCCTTCAGACAGAAGTGTACAGGAAACCCACCCACACAGATCAGTACTTATTGTTCGGGTCTAACCACCCACTGCAGCACAAGTTGGGAGTGATCAGGACACTACAACACAGGATAAAGATCCTAGCAGGAGGGGGGTCTCTATCCCCTATGTCTCGGGCCTGTCTGAGAAGTTTCAAAGGATTTTTAGACAACCACGACATCCCTGTTTATTACAAACCTGGCAACACACTTAAACAGAAACTGGTCCACCCGAAAGACAAGAGGCCGACAGAGAAACAGAGCAATGTAGTTTATTTGATAGAGTGCAGTGAGGACAGTTGTAAAGAACGTTACATAGGAGAGACCAAACAGCCCCTGCACAAAACACAAAAGGCTGTACCAACACAGAATATCAACCACAGCTGGACCGCAAAGTGCAGTCCATCTGCACCTAAAAGCTACAAACCACTCATTTGAGGACAGTGAGGTGAAGATATTGAGCAGAGAGAAGAATTGGTTTGAAATAGGGGTAAAGGAGGCCATTTTTGTCAAACGAGAGAATTCGTCTCTAAACAGGAATGGGGCCTTAAGATTTAATTTGGCTAAGATTTATTACTCCTAACACCTTGGTCCAAATCAATAGGCCAGTCAAATGCTAATGAGGTCATCAGCAGTGAGGAGGGAGCTACAGCCAGCTATCAATAGAACAATAGATCTAAGACAATATTAGATCTTAGCCACAGGTGAAATTGGGCAGGGCCAGCTATTAAACTAACAAAGGCAGGCCAATTATCAAATTTCAGGTGACACTAGACAAACAATTTTCCAAACAAAGACAGGCATTCAGTGACTCCTCCCTGGGGGCAGGACTCTACTTAGAGTAGCATATAAGCCAGAGTTCCCATACCAGCTCTCTGATTGACAATGACTTTTGGATAAAAGTCAAAATGTCTCGATCTTCAAACAACGTCCAGATGACGACCCCTGAAACCCTTTCTACGATGGACCACACCTGGACAAATGAGGGTTTACATCGACGCCTCCTAATTAAGCTCCTGTTCCCATGAGAAGAAAACTTAAACCACACCATTTCAAGGTAAGGAAACGTTAAAAGTTTGTTTTAAATTAAAGCTATAAACATAATTACATCATTAAAGCATTTTACAATGTGGAGCAACATAAAAGGAAGATAAAATGCTCTGGCAAATGTGGATCTACAGGCCTTCATCCAAATCCATCAGCACATTGTGCTAGCAAGTAGCAAGTAGCAAGTAGCAATTGCTACGATAGCTTATTGAAAACATGCAAGCTACCAAGCCAGCTATAAGTCTTTGTCTTTAAACCTTACATTTGCCTGAGATGTTTTTTGGGTTGGGACTTTTCTATAAATAATTCAAATTGGAATGTGAAGAAAATAAATACATATGCACTTGCACATGTGGATCTACATGCCATGATCCAAATTAACAAACAATTGGCAAATGCTAAGATAGCTGTTTTACCATTACTACTTATCTTGAACAATGCTTTTTGCATTTTTTTAAAGGGTGTGATCATTTGGAGCATTTTGTACAAATAGAGAAATTTGAAGGAAAATAATAAATATTATTGCAAATATGTATATACATGCATTGATAACAAATAACAACCACATTGCATCTGCTAATTAGCTATTAACAATCACTAAGCTATTTTTGTTTTTAAACATGTGTTATCTACAGTTCTCTGGGAAGACTTGTAAATGACAATCAGACAAAATCAATCATGTGAAGACTCTAACAGTGGCAAGAATGCCACATCTTCGTTTCTTTGCCCTGAAAGACATTACTTTGGGTGAAGAAATGACACATAACTACAGGGATGCTGAGGCCATGGCGTAAGGAGGTAGGTATTCACCTTATTCCACGCCCACTTTTGCCTCTGTTGCTCTGTAACGGCACTTCCAGTTCAGCGGGATCTCGGTGGTGGATGAGGGAAAAGTCTGACTGACTGCTAAAACATTATATAAAGTAGATTTATTTGTGTAAAAGCGGCTTTTAGTTCGAGTAGAACTTATTTTTTACTGAGCTCGTCTTCCCCGTGTAACAGGAAAATAGAATAAGGTAGAATAAGGTTATTATACGTAACTTTATGTTGTCAGTTTGTTACAGTTTCTTGTCTTGGCTCCAGGTGACTCAAAAAGTGTAAATGACTGAGCTACAGCTGCTAATACCAATCGTGAGATAAGGCTTTGTTCATTAATGGTGCATCTTAGAGCTCCTGAGTACCTGCTATAGTGCAGGGGCAGGCCATAAGCACTTCAATGACTGTCCCCAAATAGTCCCCATTCGAGTGTGTATGTGTGTGATGTCCCCAAAAATGATGTTCTATCAATAATATTAATGTAAATGACTCGGATAAACAGCTGTCCCCCATTAGTCCATAGTCAAGTGTGTAATGTGTGTGATGTCCCTCAAAGTCCCAATTAAAACTGTGATGTTATACAAGTTTAAAATCAGCCCTATTATTATGGTATGAAAACTTTAAATGTATTTCTATCATGTTTCAGGAGGGGTTCATCACTGTTGCTGCTGAGAACAGAGACATCAACAAACCACAGGTGAGTTGTAATACTAAGAGGCAACAATAAAGAAACTTCCTGAATGTTTTGACTATTAGAAATATTGTATATGCAAAGAAAAGCTACTCTACAATCCCCAGCAAACCACTGACACACTATGGCTTCATTTTGCACATGTCTTCAAAAATATATTTGTCCTGGCTGCCCAAATTCTCATTACTGCATCGGCCCATGACTGACTGTCCCCAGTTGGTCCCCATTCAAGTGTGTGAGTGTGTACAATGTCCCCAAAAGTCCTGTCCCCATCAGTATTACTATTGCTATGGGGTTCAAATAACTGACTGTCCCCACTTGGTCCTTATTCAAGTGTGTGAGTGTGTACAATGTCCTCAAAAAGTCGAGTCCTATCAGTTTTACTATTGCTAAGGAGTTGACATAGAAGACGGTCCCCAGTTGGTCCCCATTCGAGTGTGTGAGTGTGTACAATGTCCCCAAAAGTCCTGTCCTATCAGTTTTACTATTGCTAAGGAGTTGACACAGAAGACAGTCCCCAGTTGGTCCCCATTCGAGTGTGTGAATGTGTACAATGTCCCCAAAGGTCTGGGCGAAAAATAGTGGTGTTATTGCATATACAATTTTATTTTGCATAAGCATTGTTGATATATAGGCAAATTAATTACAATTCTATTTCAGGAGCAGTTCCTCCCTGCTGTTGCTGATGAGACGAGGGACATTGGCAAACCACAGGTACGAGTCTCAATATTGACTGGTAACTGGAAATCCACTCCAGTCTGGAGTTACAATTGTACTGTTCCATAGACTGTATAAAAAACACTGGACATCCCGAGCTGCTGCCGCCACTTTCCAAACAGGAAGTATCCATGGAGGCTGTTCTGGCTCCTTCAAGCCGAGCTCCATTCTCTTTCTATTGGGACATTAGTGTCTTTACTCTGAAACGGCTTCTGTCAAACTCACATCTGGAACTAAAATGTGCATCTGACTCACTCCACATGATCCTGTGTTTGATTAAAGTTATGTTCTTCACAAATCAACTTATTACAATAATAACTGACCAATCAGGTGCTTCCTTTTCCAGGGGTCGGTTTCGCTCATGTTAGCAACAGGTTTGATTGTCAGCTGGCGCCGCACGTTGCCGCCGTCTCCTCTCACCGAGGGGTGGAAACCGTTAACAACCGCACTCCTGATTGGTCCGTGTGGTTACCAAGATACGCACTCGGATTTCCAAATATGGAGTCTGGCTCCACTTCAGCCGCTATAACTGCTAGCTCCACTTTATCCGCTATAACTGCTAGCTCCACTTTAACCACTATAACTTTTAGCTGCGATTAGCTTCATTTGGCTGGAGTCAAACTCTATGACATTGCACTCGTCCAGTGATTTTTATACGGTCTATGTACTGTCCCCAGTAAACCACTGACACACTGTGCTTCATTTGAACTGATTACTTATCCTTTCCTTTCTCTGACGCATCTTTCTCTCTCTCCAGCAAACATCTACTCCTGACATCACTGAGAGCACCAAAATCAGGTAAGAGTTGGTTTTACAAAAGACAATCCATTAATGTGTATATTTGTGTCTTCTACATTACATCATCTGCAGTAGATTATTTACATAAAATACCTTGATTGTCCCCAGTTGGTCTCCATTATAGTGCACAGGTGTGTATTACGTCCCCAATAGGTCTTGTCCTATCAGTATTACTATTGTTACATAGCTCAGTTAAACAACTGTCCCCAATTGGTCCCCATTCGAGTGTTTGAGTGTGTATGATGTCCCCAAAAGTCCTGTCCTATCAGTATTACTATTGTTACATTGATCAGTTAAACAACTGTCCCCAGTTGGTCCCCATTTGAGTGTGTGAGTGTGTATGATGTCCCCAAAAGTCCTGTCCTATCAGTATTACTATTGTTACATTGATCAGTTAAACAACTGTCCCCAGTTGGTCCCCATTTGAGTGTGTGAGTGTGTACAATGTCCCCAAAAGTCCTGTCCTATCAGTATTACTATTGTTACAGTGATCAGTTAAACAACTGTCCCCAGTTGGTCCCCATTTGAGTGTGTGAGTGTGTACAATGTCCCCAAAAGTCCTGTCCTATCAGAATTACTATTGTTACAGTGATCAGTTAAACAACTGTCCCCAGTTGGTCCCCATTTGAGTGTGTGAGTGTGTACAATGTCCCCAAAAGTCCTGTCCTATCAGTATTACTATTGACCTGGGGTTGACATAGAAGAGCGGTCCCCAGTTGGTCCCCATTCGAGTGTGTGAGTGTGTATTATGTCCCCAAAAGTCCTGTCCTATCAGTATTACTATTGTTCTGGGGTTGACATAGAAGACGGTCCCCAGTTGGTCCCCATTCGAGTGTGTGAGTGTGTATGATGTCCCCTAAAGTCCTGTCCTATCAGTATTACTATTGTTCTGGGGTTGACTAAGAAGATGGTCCCCAGTTGGTCCCCATTCGAGTGTGTGAGTGTGTATGATGTCCCCTAAAGTCCTGTCCTATCAGTATTACTATTGTTCTGGGGTTGACATAGAAGATGGTCCCCAGTTGGTCCCCATTCGAGTGTGTGAGTGTGTATGATGTCCCTAAAGTCCTGTCCTATCAGTATTACTATTGCTAAGGGCTTCAAATAACTAACTGTCCCCAATTAGTCCCCATCCCAGTGTGTAAGTGTGTTTAATGTCCTCAAAAGTCAACTCTTACTTATGAGTCTGTATTGAATGGCAGTATTTCTTTGTATATTGTTATTGTGTTATTGTGTTATTGTTGCCAGGAAGAGTTTGAGACAGACAGCCCAAGAATCAAGAATCATTTTTCAAGAAAAATACCTGAAGAATTGGTAAAACCACAGACTGCAGTGATGTTTGCTTCTATTCCTCACTCACTGGTAAGAAGTTAGAGACAGAGGAGGAGATTATCAACGACAAGAAATGCCAGACTATCCACTTCAACACAGAGTCCAAGAAAGTACAGTCCTGATACCCCCAAAAAGACAAAGGTCCCACAGCTCCAACACTCAAGATCAACCTTCAGTTTCCTCTTTCAAAGTAGCCACCTTCAAAAAAAGAAATACAAAGAGAATCGTGAAAAAGATTTTCAGGGGGTTGTCATCTGGACTGTTTTTGAAAATCAAGACTTTCAACTTCCATCCAGAAGTCATTATCAATCAGTGAGCTGGTTAGAGAACTCTGGTCTGTGTCCAATGAATCATAGACTTTTTTGTTGCCGTAATCGTGGAGTTCCAAACAGCACGAATTAGGAACATGTGCACAGTAACAAAACAGAAGTTGTTCTTGCTGTCCAATGTCCCAAGAACTCAAAAGATGACACCAAACCATAATTTGCCCACAACATTCAGGTGGTTAAGGAGGGAAATGAGTTTTGGAGTCAAGGTGTAGAATAGAGCGCATTTTACCCAAACACAGAGCTGCCATATGCTGTCGAACATAGACAGTGGGAGGAGTCACCGCTAGTGTACACTGACTCCAGTCTGGTTGCAGACGCCTGTCACACCAGCTCTGGTTCACTGCGGTCTGTTTTTGATGAAAGCCACATAGATTTACCTGGTTTCGCGCAAGAAACACTCGTCAAATGATGAAAGCTGCACCAGATGCTGTGGCGTCCGGCAAAAATAGACTTCTTGTGGATTCTTTCCTCAAACCCACGGCTGCCGACCCGCGGCCCAGAGCTCAGAGGTCGGTGTAACACAAACATTGATTTTAAGCACTTTCTAAGTCTTGTGGGACCTGCGCAGGTCCCGAAGCCGGACCGGAGTCAGTGTGCATCAGGGGTTAAACATTATTTAAGAACCCGGATGACCTATGTACAGTATCCAATATATCTGTTCAATCGATCAAAAACATACTTGTAAGGTATGCACTTATTTATCAGTTTATTTTTATATTTTGGAATATAACAATTGAAAGAAATTATAAAAATGCTTGTGGTTTGATACCATTTTAATTCATGATTATGTTGATTGCGTTGGTTTTGTTGGTTTCATGTACCATTTAAACTGGCACATGAAACATGTTTGTCATTATTCTGAAGTTACTTGTATAAAATATGGTTTATAACATATTTACTAAGACAAAAGAAATAAAGACCTCAAACTGGACATTTATGAGTTTGTGTACGTGTCCTCAAAATGCACCTTAAAATTCTTTGTCCCCAATGTCAAGGTTAAAAAACTCATGGGACACAAGTTGTGAAAAAGTACAATCTGAGGTGATTTTGTGAATCTGGAGAGTCAAATGAAAAAAATGGCTCTGACAGAATCTTTCTAACTCATTCAGAAAGGGTAGTCCCCGAAGGGGGGGTTCTAGGTTTGCGACCCCAAAATGCCTCTAAGCGAGTATACGTGTGTGTGTATGTGTGTGTTTCTCTGTGTTTACAGATGCTCTGGCTCTGTTCGGCTCTGATAGCTCAGCTGCTCTGACAATCAAACCTCTACATCCTCTCGTGCAGCATCATCTCTTTTCCCTGTGTCCCTCCTGTGTCTTCATATTGTTTAGTGACAATACTTCACATGGCTGCCTGGACAGGAGTACTGTAGTATTACTGTGGTTTATTACTGACCAGAGGAGTGTCCCCGGTGCGTGGCGTCGTGGTCACTGTCCCCCTGCTCACTGTCTCCATGGCCACTGTCCTTAGAGCTGACCAGGTCAGCCTCCTGGAACGCCGAGCTGAAACACACAGCACTCGTGTTATACATGACGTTACAGGATGTTATCGGGAGTTACAGGACGTTGCACATGTGTGTGCTGTGGTGCGGCTGGTACAGGTCATACACAGTGGTTTACATGAGTCACATGTTCCCTAAATGTTCAGACAGAAACCCCACAAAAAACCTGCAAATTAACCACAGCTCTGTAAAATGAAACTAATAATTTAATAATTTCATGTAAAATCTATAAATGTATTTAAATATAATTTGACTATATTTTGTTTAACTGTTGTCTCCGTACTAAAATTTCTAATTTGATATTGACTAATTTGATATTGATTTATTAAATGCTGATTTTGTTACCTCATTGATTAATAAAAAAAAAAAAACTCTCTCTGTGTTTGTTAGACAATACAATGTAATTTTCAACCCAAAATAATGGTACTTACTTTAATATTACCATGTGGTTTAATACTAGTTCTGATGTGGATTAAGATCATTCCGAAAATGTTCAGGTCAAATTTTGATCGACCCCCAAGTGACCCCCAAAAACAACAACAGTTCACATTCACGACCCCCAAACACATGTAAAGTGATAAAGTAGCCTTATGTCTATGTTTGATTTTATTTTGAGAATATACACCTAGAAAAATGGCTATGACAGGCCAACAAATAGGAATCTACCTTTACCACTGCATTTGAAGAGTATTAAGCCTTGTTTCAGACGATTGTATGAATTTTTCCACATCACCTTGTGACTCCTGGAAATCATTTGTGACCCCCGTGGGGAAAGTTGAAAACTATTGATCTAGTCTATATACATTAGTATTTGGGTTTCAACAACCCTATTATTTTTATGTTGTTCCCCACAGATACACATTCTCAGTAACTATAATATAGTATATTTGTAGTATATAGGTAAATTATACTATTAAACCATAATAATACATAATAGCTCTATTTGCACTGAAATACACAATACCACATAACTCCATAATATAAGGAAGATTATCACAATGTGTATGTAGTTTTTTCATGTCAAATTGTGTTTCTCCCTCTGCTGGAAACAGTTTTTGAGTTTTGTTAAGAATGAAATGTGTAAGTTGTAAATTCATAATAAAAAAATCATTAAAATAATAACAAATGCACAATGTCAAACCCTTTATTTATTTCATTCAAAACAACCTGACTAAACCAAACCAGCCTAGCCCTGGTGTGATTTGAGGCTGTTGTGTGTCTGTTGTGTGCCTGTTGTGTGTCTGTTGTGTGCCTTGATGTGTGCCTGTTTTTGTGCCTGTTGTGTGTCTGTTGTGTGCCTGTTGTGTGCCTGTTGTGTGCCTTGATGTGTGCCTGTTTTTGTGCCTGTTGTGTGTCTGTTGTGTGTCTGTTGTGTGTCTGTTGTGTGCCTGTTCTGTGCCTGTTGTGTGTCTGTTGTGTGCCTGTTCTGTGCCTGTTGTGTGCCTTGATGTGTGCCTGTTGTGTGCCTGTTGTGTGCCGGTTGTGTATCTGTTGTGTGCCTTGATGTGTGTCTGTTGTGTGCCTGTTGTGTGCCTGTTGTGTGTCTGTTCTGTGCCTGTTGTGTGCCTTGATGTGTGCCTGTTGTGTGCTGGTTGTGTGCCTGTTGTGTGCCTGTTGTGCGGCTGTTGTGTGTCGGTTGTGTGCCGGTTGTGTGTCTGTTGTGTGTCTGTTGTGTGCCTGTTGTGCGCCTGTTGTGTGCCTGTTGTGTGTCTTGATGTGTGCCTGTTGTGTGTTGGTTGTGTGCCGGTTGTGTGTCTGTTGTGTGCCTGTTGTGTGCCTGTTGTGTGCCTGTTGTGTGCCTGTTGTGTGTCTTGATGTGTGCCTGTTGTGTGCTGGTTGTGTGCCTGTTGTGTGCCTGTTGTGTGCCTTGATGTGTGCCTGTTGTGTGTCTTGATGTGTGCCTGTTGTGTGTTGGTTGTGTGCCGGTTGTGTGTCTGTTGTGTGCCTGTTGTGTGTCTGTTGTGTGCCTGTTGTGTGCCTGTTGTGTGTCTTGATGTGTGCCTGTTGTGTGCTGGTTGTGTGCCTGTTGTGTGCCTTGATGTGTGCCTGTTGTGTGTTGGTTGTGTGCTGGTTGTGTGCCTGTTCTGTGCCTGTTGTGTGCCTTGATGTGTGCCTGTTGTGTGCTGGTTGTGTGCCTGTTGTGTGCTAGTTCTGTGCCTTGTTGGATGCTGGGTGCTGTACCTGTTCACTCGTCTGGGCCGGTCCACCAGGTAGCTGAGCTCGGAGCGCGGATGTTTGCTCTGAAATACACACAGAAGCACGGAGGTTAGTGCACAGAGTCACACACACTATCCCCGGAGCAGCACAGAGCCACACACACTGTCCCCTGAACGTCACAGAGCCACACACACTGTCCCCTGAACGTCACAGAGTCACACACACTGTCCCCTGAACGTCACAGAGCCACACACACTGTCCCCTGAACGTCACAGAGTCACACACACTGTCCCCTGAGCAGCACAGAGTCACACACACTGTCCCCTGAACGTCACAGAGTCACACACACTGTCCCCTGAACGTCACAGAGCCACACACACTGTCCCCTGTGCAGCACAGAGTCACACACACTGTCCCCTGAACAGCACAGAGCCACACACACTGTCCCCTGAACGTCACAGAGCCACACACACTGTCCCCTGAGCAGCACAGAGTCACACACACTGTCCCCTGAACGTCACAGAGCCACACACACTGTCCCCTGAACGTCACAGAGTCACACACACTGTCCCCTGAACGTCACAGAGCCACACACACTGTCCCCTGTGCAGCACAGAGTCACACACACTGTCTCCTGAGCAGCACAGAGCCACACACACTGTCCCCTGAATGTCATAGAGCCACACACACTGTCCCCTGAGCAGCACAGAGTCACACACACTGTCCCCTGAACGTCACAGAGCCACACACACTGTCCCCTGAACGTCACAGAGCCACACACACTGTCCCCTGAGCAGCACAGAGCCACACACACTGTCCCCTGAACGTCACAGAGCCACACACACTGTCCCCTGAACGTCACAGAGCCACACACACTGTCCCCTGAGCAGCACAGAGCCACACACACTGTCCCCTGAACGTCACAGAGTCACACACACTGTCCCCTGAGCAGCACAGAGTCACACACACTGTCCCCTGAACGTCACAGAGTCACACACACTGTCCCGGAACGTCACAGAGCCACACACACTGTCCCCTGTGCAGCACAGAGTCACACACACTGTCCCCTGAACAGCACAGAGCCACACACACTGTCCCCTGAACGTCACAGAGACACACACACTGTCCCCTGAACGTCACAGAGCCACACACACTGTCCCCTGATCTTCACAGAGTCACACACACTGTCCCCTGAACTTCACAGAGTCACACACACTGTCCCCTGAACTTCACAGAGCCACACACACTGTCCCCTGAACGTCACAGAGCCACACACACTGTCCCCTGAACGTCACACAGAGTCACACACACTGTCCCTGAGCAGCACAGAGTCACACACACTGTCCCCTGAACGTCACAGAGTCACACACACTGTCCCCTGAACGTCACAGAGCCACACACACTGTCCCCTGTGCAGCACAGAGTCACACACACTGTCCCCTGAACAGCACAGAGCCACACACACTGTCCCCTGAACGTCACAGAGCACACACACTGTCCCCTGAGCAGCACAGAGTCACACACACTGTCCCCTGAACGTCACAGAGCCACACACACTGTCCCCTGAACGTCACAGAGCCACACACACTGTCCCCTGAACGTCACAGAGCCACACACACTGTCCCCTGTGCAGCACAGAGTCACACACACTGTCTCCTGAGCAGCACAGAGCCACACACACTGTCCCCTGAATGTCATAGAGCCACACACACTGTCCCCTGAGCAGCACAGAGTCACACACACTGTCCCCTGAACGTCACAGAGCCACACACACTGTCCCCTGAACGTCACAGAGCCACACACACTGTCCCCTGAGCAGCACAGAGCCACACACACTGTCCCCTGAACGTCACAGAGCCACACACACTGTCCCCTGAACGTCACAGAGCCACACACACTGTCCCCTGAGCAGCACAGAGCCACACACACTGTCCCCTGAACGTCACAGAGTCACACACACTGTCCCCTGAGCAGCACAGAGTCACACACACTGTCCCCTGAACGTCACAGAGTCACACACACTGTCCCCTGAACGTCACAGAGCCACACACACTGTCCCCTGTGCAGCACAGAGTCACACACACTGTCCCCTGAACAGCACAGAGCCACACACACTGTCCCCTGAACGTCACAGAGCCACACACACTGTCCCCTGAGCAGCACAGAGCCACACACACTGTCCCGTGAACGTCACAGAGCCACACACACTGTCCCGTGAACGTCACAGAGCCACACACACTGTTCCCTGAACGTCACAGAGCCACACACACTGTCCCGTGAACGTCACAGAGTCACACACACTGTCCCCTAATCGTCACAGAGTCACACACACTGTCCCCTGAACGTCACAGAGCCACATACACTGTCCCTTGAATGTCACAGAGCCACACACACTGTCCCTTGAATGTCACAGAGCCACACACACTGTCCCCTGAGCAGCACAGAGCCACACACACTGCCCGGTGAACGTCACAGAGTCACACACACTGTCCCCTGAACGTCACAGAGTCACACACACTGTCCCCTGAACGTCACAGAGTCACACACACTGTCCCTTGAATGTCACAGAGCCACATACACTGTCCCGTGAACGTCACAGAGTCACACACACTGTCCCCTGAACGTCACAGAGTCACACACACTGTCCCCTGAACGTCACAGAGTCACACACACTGTCCCCTGAACGTCACAGAGTCACACACACTGTCCCCTGAACGTCACAGAGTCACACACACTGTCCCTTGAATGTCACAGAGCCACACACACTGTCCCCTGAGCAGCACAGAGCCACACACACTGTCCCCTGAGCAGCACAGAGCCACACACACTGTCCCCTGAGCAGCACAGAGTCACACACACTGTCCCCTGAGGAGTCACAGAGTCACACACACTGTCCCCTGAACGTCACAGTCACATACACTGTCCCCTGAACGTCACAGAGCCACACACACTGTCCCCAGAGGAGTCACATTACATGGATTTAGATTAATTTGCTGGAGAGTGGTTCTAAGTTTGAAGTGCATATGGAGGTTCCCATGTTTTTCTAATTATGACTTACTTTGGCGGGAGGTCACCTATGGGAAATATTGATTAGAGTTTTACATCAGCCAAGTGGGAAGTTTGTAGAAAAAAAATAATAATAAGTTAAATTGAAAATGACATGAAGTAGAACTGAGAAAAACAGAATCTCTCTGTGATGTCATCAAGAAGCGACATTCCATTAAAATTTCAGAGACAATTGACTGTGCACAAGGTGGCAGTTGGTCTGTTTATTTTTAAAATGGCTAGCTCAGTACTTCCTGTCTAATTTATTTCAATGGGGTTTTCGCCCAGTCAGATTAAAATGAATAAATACTGACAGCTCGTGCAGTGAGTGTTGGACGTCTCTGAAACACGTTAAAGACTTCACAAAACACCAAAGGACACTTTAGTTATGACATCAAGTCATAACTAATGAGTCATTTCTATAGATTACGGCCCTTGTTTGCCAGTTTTTTGTTTGTTTTTTTGTAAAGTTACAATCATGGTGGCTGTGTTTTGGTGAAATGTGTAGTCAAACCTGCCAGGTGCACTTAAACAAAGAATTACTACATGCTAATCTTTAAAGCTGCACTTCGTAAATGTCTTGTCAACAATACACAATAAAGAAATGAAATCACAAATGGCTTCTTGTACAGATACATGGCCTGTGCAATCAGCTGCTTGTCTCCATAGAAACAGACAATAGGGCTGTCGGCTTTAAGTCGCTCAGTTGAATAATCGGTCCAAGAAGTCTTAGTCGACCAACATTTTTATGAATCGCTTAATTGTTGTATTTTCATGGATCACAGATGTGAGACTGGGGAGTGAAGTGTTACACATGAACACACGGTTTACTAGTATTTCTGTGTATAAATCTTAGACTGTAATCTTGTGGTGTTTAGGGATATCAACATCAGCCGTTTTTTGCAGTGTGGGTTGATTTTGGGAATTCTAAAGATAACGAGGGCATTGTAAAAGCCAACGAATATTCAACTTACAAAACCTGTCATCGAGCGGCTGGAGCTAAAGGTGTTCACGCGTCTAACATGATCCAGCATCTTCAGGACACAGTTTGCCCAAGGAAGGTAAAAAAAATAAAGTGGTCCAGAAAGCATCACGAGGCTCACTGCAAAAGAATAACGTGCTATAAACGCGCAACTGAATCAAATCAAAGCAAGTGTGTGACCCATGTGAGGCGCATCAGACCAGAAATGTAACAAATATAAACCAGAAAAAAGGAACTATATCTGAGTTTGTTTGTTTTTTCAGTCAAGAAGACACACACGTTTATTGACTTAATAATAATGAACATTAATTGTTTTAACTCATTTGACTAAACGGAGTTCAATTATAATTCATTATAACAGACATATTAAAAAGAGTCTGTTTAGTAAAAACAAAATCCAAAATTAAATTAAATATTATATGGAATAAAAATTGAATTAAATATGAATATTTT
The DNA here is from genome assembly GCA_019453435.1 of Rhinogobius similis. Taxonomy (NCBI): domain Eukaryota; kingdom Metazoa; phylum Chordata; class Actinopteri; order Gobiiformes; family Gobiidae; genus Rhinogobius; species Rhinogobius similis. The sequence goes on from CM033622.1 coordinate 43,729,617, forward strand.
CCAGTTAAAGTGTTAATGAAATATTTTAAAAACACAAAAGAATCGTTTCCTTTCATTACACCGATAATAACAAATAATCAGAAAATAGTTTTTTTCCCTCAATATAATCTAAAATGATAGATCGTGACATGTTGTCAGTTCACTTCAGGTCAGATCATAGAGATATTAAAGAGCTTTGAGAACCAGAACATGTCTTAGTCAAACAAAGATTTCTTCAGTCCACTACAGCCCATGTGTTTAATGCCACATTGTGGGTCATTCCAGGCAAAGCTGTGACATCTCCATGGAGACCAGCCGGTGACAGACCATCCTCCAAAACAGTTCTTACCCTTGTCCCTGAACCTTCGCCTAAATGGACCCATACCTTACCCTTAAACCGTGTCGCTGATCCCCGGAGGGACTCACAAACAGACACCACACACTCCAGCCGGCGTGTTTTATCACTTCATTAAATCCACTTCATCCATAGATTTCTCTGGGACATTGTAACTTCAAAAGTCATTTTCTCCAAATGCATTTTTCTCCCACAGAGACATAAAGATCAGTCTTAAAGTAGATCATACATAACCCAAATAATCTTGGACTTAACAAAAACATTTGTTCATCTAATTCATCTAATTCTAAGACCGATTTATAAAATAAATGTAACGCCAAAAGAAAATCCCCTTTGCAAACGTTTTTGATTCTAAGATGTCAACAAAACAGATTTAAACGCCCCAAATCTGTGACGTTTTGGCCATTTTTGAATCATTTATCAAATGCCTAGTATTTATATATTCATTCATTCATTTTCTCACACTTATTCCCATTCCTGGGGTCGCGGGTGACTTTGGGCCTTAGGCGGGGTACACCCTGGACCAGCTCATCACAGGCTGACAGTATTTATATAAAAACTTGCAATCCATTTTTACTGTTGTGTAAGTAAACTTTAGCTGAAGCTTCAAATTGACATCTCTAAAGATTTTCTTCCTGTTCACATGTAGTGTCTTAAATGTTTCACTTAAGTATCACTTAAAAATAAATTAACAGTAATTAACCTCAATTTAAATATCACTTTATACTGTTACACTGTAACCCTGTTATCCCCATTTAATCTGCTTTTTTAGATTTATGATAAACACTTGATATTCTAATTGTGCTCATCTCCAAAACAACCCTTGAGATATTGTTTTTGAAGATGTTAATTTGTGTTTTTAAAAGACCCGAGCATGATTAACTGTCACTTGTTTAAGCCTGCAGCTAATTTACAGTATTAGGATTCCTTAAATAAACAATAAAGCCATTTGTCGATGAAAAGGCTCTCTCACAACCTCAGATTCCAATTGTTCTAATTGAAATGTGCAGCGCCTCAGACAGACCAAATGATTCGCTAATAGACCATATCGCTAAATAGCAGTCCACATTTGTAAATAAATAAATACAAATCTGTTGACTAGAAGAGGAAAGATTTGAACACAAGAGGACAGCGGGAAAAGAGTAAAAGGGACACTTTCTGTGCAAACAGGATCAGAAGTATTTACTAAACTGTGCTTAGGTTGTGTTTTATGCAACATTCACAAATACACTTCAAATACAGTCTGGACAGGATTCGGACTCATGCATATGAGATATAAAAGGATATATTTGTAAGGTCAAGGCAGCGTTCATATGACACATATAGAAGACGGGCCATAGATCAGTCTTAGATAATACTGTGAATGTTGTTTCGAAGGCAAAATTTTAATATCGAGTGTATTTATAATCATTTATAATAAAAATGCTACAAAAACAAGCTCAATAGTCATGTTGTAAACCTTCAAATAAGGATATAAAGTGATATCTCATTTTACAGACATTTTGCATTTGTCCAATAATTAACCCTCAACTAATACATTTAAAGAGATGTTTTAACACATTTCTGTTGGACTGACATTAGGGCTGCACAATATTAGAAATGTTTGCCTTATGGCTGATAGGTGCTGCAAAATCTATATTACTGCGACGTAAAAAAAAATAAAAATAAAACTTCAGAGACAAATCCGTGGCTTAAACAAGACTAATTTAGACTGAAAAAGGAAAAGAGAACAGAAATCTAACTTTTTCAACATTTCCATTTCAAAAACAGCACGTTTCAGTCTGATGAAGGACCCTGGTGTTTTTGAAATATTCTAATATATTTGAAATGCATGCCTGAAATAACTGGTCAGAAAAACGTTTACCATCGACAAAACCAAGATTAAATGGAAAATAATAAATCAAATATGTCCTTTTCGTTTTACAAACAGAACATTTGTGTGGGATGGAGGACCTAGTTTGTTGCGATATTGATACTTTTACGATATATTGTGCAGCACTGATTGACCTATGACTATCATTCTCAAAACAGAGGAGCGCGAGGCATGTCGTCAGACGGGGTGAAGTGGTGACACCACAGAACAACAACTGTGTGTTTAAGGGTGTGCACTTTTATCTGAATATGAACTCATGATCTTTGTTTGCCTCAAACATCTTCAGTTTCTCCAGACATTTTTCAAAGTCAAGTTAAAAAAAAAAAAAATGCAATTTTTTGTAATGACTAGAGTTCAATAATGTGGTGATCAATAGTATTACAAAAGGACAAATTAAACTGATCAGATGAAGTGAAGTCACAGCTCACAGAGGTGCAGTGTCACAGAGTTTAGAAAACTAAACCTCACCCCATTCATATAATAATTATGAATAAGTCAACAGTTTTCTTGTTACACTGAGTACATTTTACAATTAGGTCTAAAACAGGTAACAGAGGCAGAACTTTAGATCCCCCCATTGTACAGTCATTACTACTGTAATCATTGTTTTTGCAAAATGTGTTTCCTGAAACTACAAAATATCATTTTGAATCATAAACAATCACATTCATTTTAGTTTATTTTAAATGATTGATAAAGAGTGTGGCACCTGCCCCACAGATGTGACACTGAGCCCAGTGTGAGGCAGGAGTCACAGCCTCTGGCCCTGAGTCTGAACTCTTATAACTGAGTGTACGAGAGAAAAAGGGAGTGGAAAGACTAAAAATAGCTGAGATGTTGTTCTTTCATTTGGTAAACATTTTACATTTCTGCTGCCGTCGGTTTCTGAGACAGAAACAAGGAAGACACAAGTGTGCCCCAGTCTGCCCTGCTTTAGATACTCCTTTTGTCAGTCTGGTACAGTCCTGTGATACGCAGATGATATGACCCTGTGACCCCGTGACCCTTCAACCTGTCTCTGTGCGTCAGGCGCTTTGTAAACATGCCATAATCGCTGTCCCGGGACCTCGTAGTCTCCGGGCCGCGACAGTACGGGTGTGATCACGGTGTTTCACTCCATTTGCCCCGTTTCAGCGCTCTGCCGCTCTCATCAACACTCTGAGCTGGGACGTGACATTTCCCCACTCTCCCTGAACGCAACACTCACACAATCACATCCTCTGATTACAACCAGGAAATCCATCTGTCCCAGGACACACCATCATCATTAGGACTGGACTCAAAAACAAGCCAGGATTTCATACACAGCACTGTATCGACACAACGTGCTGAATGATGTCTGGAAGCGATGCACAATTGTGTATATAATGTACGTCAAAATGCAGCAAGAATTAAATTTAAATTTGCTACAGAATTTTAAAAAGTAACGTCATATTTCTTTACTTTTGTGAGTAATTGTTGTAATTTTTGCCTTTAATTAACATTTAACACATTTCTGTTGAACTGGCCACAAGACTAAAACAGGACTAAACCAGGGACAAACCAGGGCCAGGTCTGACTATCACTGAAGGGAAACACCAAAAAAGGAAAGAGAGATCCGTTTTTGTCCCGTCAGCCAGCCACACGCGCACACTCGCACACAGGGGGCTCACCTCGGACAGGAGGCTGCCGTTGGAGATGATGTCGGGCTGCGGGTCCGTGTAGCCGGTGCCGAGGCCTCCACACGGGTTGTGCTCCTCGGTGCTGCGCGTGGGGCTGCACGGCTTGAGGAACATCAGGTCGGTCTTGGCGGACTCCGGGGTGAGGCAGACCTGGTAGCAGTAGTTCTGGTTCTGGTGATGAGAGCCGAAGCTCCCGGACTCCTCCACCGGGACCTGCGCCGTCCCGGGCCCGCTCACGTTCACGGCGCTCTGCACCAGCATGATGTCGGACTTACTCAGCTTCTTCTTGCGGCCCCTGGTCTGGCGCGAGCAGCAGGGGCTCAGGCAGCAGTCGCTGGTCAGACACGTGACCATACTGATCTTCTGCTTCTTCTGGCAGCGCACGGCCAGCACGATCATCACGAGCAGGAAGACGAACGAGAGCGAGCCCAGCGCGATGATGAGGATCAGGGTCAGGTCTAAGGCCCCGTCTTTGGCCTTGGCCCCCCCGCGGTCCAGGCCCCGGCCCTCGGCCACACTGTCCACCAGCACCACCTGCACGCTGGCGCTGGAGGAGAGCGGCGGCTGCCCGTGATCCCGCACCTCGATCAGCAGCTCGTACAGCTGGTGCGGGTCCCGTTTGGGGGAGATCCTCCGGGCGGTCCGCAGCTCGCCCGTCCTCCAGTCCATGCGGAACATGGCGTTCTCGTTCCCTCTCTGGATGCTGTAGGACAGGCGCGCGTTCTCTCCGTCATCCGCGTCCATGGCCACCACGCGCGTCACCAGGTACCCAGGCTCCGCGGACCGGGGCAGGGGCTCCCGGGCCGTGCCGTTCTTCCCCACAGGCGCGAGCACCGTGGGGGCGTTGTCGTTCTGGTCCACGATGATGACTTTGACAGTGGCGTTGGAGGAGAGCTGAGGGGCCCCTGAGTCCCGGGCCTGGACCATGAAGCTGAACTCTTTGAGCTGCTCGTAGTCGAAGGAGCGCAGCGCGTACACGTAGCCAGTGTCCTCGTTAATGGACACGTACGTCTTCACCGACATGCCCTGGATGTCACACTCCAGAATGGAGTAATTAATGAGCGCATTGGGGCCCACGTCCGGGTCCAGCGCGGTCACTGCGTGAATGTACGCTCCTGGCACGTTGTTTTCAGTCACGTACACGTCATACACGGGCTGAGTAAACGCGGGCGCGTTGTCGTTTTCGTCCGACACCTGCACGCGGATGGATTTACTGGTGGCCAGTGATGGCGAGCCCTTGTCACGCGCCACGACAGTGACGGAGTAGGAGTCCGCCTGCTCCCGGTTCAGAGCTCCGTCCGTGACGATGGTGTAGTAGTTTTTAAAGGAGGACTTGAGTTTAAACGGGACGTCACCCAGGATCTCCACGTGCACCTGTCCGTTCTCCTCTGCGTCTTTGTCCGTGACACTGAGCAGCGCGATGACCGTGCCCGGAGCCGCTCTCTCACTCACGGACTCGGTCACGGTACTGAACGTGATCTCCGGGGCATTGTCGTTTACGTCCGTCACTTTGACCAGCACTTTACAGTGCGCGGGGATGGCGTTTGGCCCCTGGTCCCGGGCCTGGACAAAGATCTGGAACAGTCCGCTCTCCTCAAAGTCCACCTCCCCGCGCACCTCCACGCGCCCGGTGCGCGGCTCGATGCTGAACAGCTCCTTGACGCGGCTGGAGATGTGGTTACTGAACGCGTACAGCACCTCTCCGTTCTGACCCTCGTCCTGGTCCGTGGCGTTGAGCTGGATGAGCAGCGTGCCCGCGGGCGCGTTCTCCGCCAGACTCACGCTGTACACGGGCTGCTCAAACACGGGCACGTTGTCGTTAGAATCCAGCACTTTGACCACCAGCAGAGCGGTGCCCGTGCGCGGAGGCTGCCCACCGTCCACAGCCGTCAGCACGTAGCGGTGCGCAGCCTGCTGCTCCCGGTCCAACGACCTCTCCAGAACCAGCTCCGCAAAGCGGTTCCCGTCGCTCTGCGTCTGTACGTCCAGGTGAAAGTAGTTGTTTGTTGTGATGTCGTACGTGCGTAAAGCGTTGGAACCCACATCCGGATCGAAGGCGCTTTCGAGCGGAAAGCGCGTGCCCGGAGTTGCGCTCTCGGAGATCTCCACCGTGATGTCTGTCTCAGGAAAGCTCGGCGGGTTGTCATTAATGTCCACCACCTCGATTTCCACTCGGAACAGCTCCAGGGGCTCCTCCAGGAACACCTCCATGTTGAGCTGGCAGCTCGCGCTCTGCTTACAGATCTGCTCGCGGTCGATCTTATTGGCCACAAACAGAACTCCGTTCTCCATGTTAACCTCCAGGTACGGGCTGCGGGAGTTGGGCACCACTTGGAACCGGCGGGACGCGAGTTTGGTCAGGTCCAGCCCCAGGTCCTCTGCAATATTCCCCACGAGCGTGCCATGTTCCGCCTCCTCCGGCACCGAGTAGCGGATCTGTCCGAGTACTCCATCCGCGAGGCACAGCGCGAGCAGCAGCACAATCATCGCCGGGAAAAAGCGCACTTGGTGAAAAAAGCAGAAGCGATCCGAGCGCACGGCTCTGCGTCACTGCGCACTCTCCATGTCCAGCTCCAAAGTCCGGCTCTGTGACGGTCCCATCAGAGAGCGTTACTACAGCGCGTCCCCGTGCGTCAGTGCCGCATCAGCCCAAGAGTGTCACGTCAACCCAAAGTGCCGCATCAACCCAACATGTCACATCCCCGAGGCTGCTCTAGAATCCGCGCTGTGCGTGACGGTCCGCGCTGTGCTGCTGTGCCGCTCTGCGCTTGTCTGCCGCTGTGCGCTGCTCTCTGCCGCCCTGTGCCGCGGTCCACTCTGCTCTGAAAGCACTCACATCTCTGTGTCTCTCTTCCACCGCCACCCCCGCGTGTGCGGGATTGGACACAAGAGCCTTCAGTCAGCCATGGCCCCGCCCCCTGTGTCTGAGCGCAGCCTTTCCCTCTCTGTCTCCCTCTCTCCCCTCTTTCTTTATTTATTTCTTTCCACCCTTCTCTCCCGCTCTTCCCTTCCCATCTCCCTCCCTTCCTCTCTCTCCCCCTTATCTCTCCCCCCCCTCGGTCCCCCCTTCTCCCTTCTCTCTCTATTCCCTTCGTTCTCTCTCCCTCCCTCTCTGCCTCTCTCTCCAGCTCTCTCTCCTCCCCTCTCTCTCTCTCGGCCCCTCTGAGGCCGGTCCTCTGGCCCGTAGAGCCGGGGATAGCCCAGAAGCCCTGGTCCCCTGTGGAGATGCTGATAGTCTGTATCATAATAAGTCAAGTTTCAGCGGCCCCTGGCTCCAAGTCTCCAACGACACTCGAGCAGCTGAGCTGAGAGGCAAATTATTGTTTTATCCAAGCAACAGTGTTTTCTTATCATCTACTCTTTCCATAATCAAATAAACGTGTTCACCTTTTCTGTCTCCATTAATTTTACAGCTTATTTGATAATTCAGTCAACACTGCTGTTTTTTCTTTATCTTTGACTATGTTTTTATGTTCTGTAACGTGAGCCAAAGATTAAAACCCATCGCACAGAATAATAATAATTATTATCCTAATTGCTGAATATCTCATGTGACATTTGTGTCTTTTTATGCTGGCCACTTGAATACTCTTCATTTGTTTGTCATGGGTTTGTTTGAAGCGCTTGTGGATTTTCATAGAATGATTCAATTGTTGTGGCTCCACAGTGCGCAGGGCCCAGGGGCTCCGGAGCTGAACGAAAGACCGACTGCTCCCCCTAGTGACGTCCTGCAGTACTCCGCACGAGGGCGGCCCACATGCTGCAGGATCTGTGTTCAGAGAGGCAGAGTACAGTCCAAAGATGTACTCAAGTAAACAAAGTCATAATGTGAAGGACAAACATTAAATGATGCACACACAATCAACAAGAAAAATGAGAGGGAGCATTCTCTAACCCAAGCCTCCGTCACTCACTCATCCTCCCTGTCACATTATATCACCAACACATGCAGCAGCTGCTACTTGTTACAAAGAGATATTATCAATAAATAGTGTTGTAGCAGCAACAATATTTAACACATTAAATTCACGTACACTTCTAAATAGTTGTCCGTAAAGGGGTATGACATTAAATGCACATTCAGTGTATATAATTCTAACTATCTATCAATAAAAAAAACATCTAAAGTGTCTCTGGTTTTCCTTCCAATCACATTCCCTTCAAATGATGAATGTTATTCAGTTAGTCTTACCTTAGCTGACTGAGAGAGAGCTCAGCTGTGGAATTCTTTGCCTTTGCACATTAGAACTGCTCAAGATGCACTTTTTCTCTTTCAGGTTTGATAAACCTGTGCAGACTGTATGATCAATGTGACATATGTATGTGGTATGTGTCGGATATGAAGTTATATATGCAGATGATTTTATTAAACAATCTGCTTAAGTGTGATTTAAAATTATTCTTCCATTGGGATGTATTCAGGATACCTTTGGCGTGGTCAGAGCAGTGGATTGTGGGATACCTCATAGCTCTGGATCACTGGTGCTATACTGAAGGAGCTATGAAACGAAGCGTAATGTCTCCTTTTCCTAACTCCTTCCTGACTTCACTGATTGACTCACGTCTGGGTCAACGATGAGAAGAAGGACCTTTCTAGGTTTCTAGCTTTCTTTTTTGACCAACTTGGATGGAGCCTCTGGCAAAGGTTGAATCATGTAAAATGATCACAACAAATCTGAACGAGTGCGGCTCAGAGAAATGTTTAAACAACCTCCTCTTAATATTCAAATGAAAGATGATATACAAATCCTGGGAATGATCATCAAAAATAAAGACTGAAAACAAAAAATGCACAAAAAAGGTCATAAGACGTATCAGATGGCCCATGTCAATAAATCGCCTTCCAGTAAGAGCTATTGTAAAGTGGAGCTTTAAAAACACAAATGTGTCCAATGCCTTGTTGTTTTTATGTTGATGAAACACTGTCTCATTTATTAATGTCCCAGATCACAAGAAATCTGGGAAAAATGACATGGACTTGGACTCATTTTAAACATGAATTATGACGCTGTTGTTCATGGACGTCTTCAAGAACATCACCACAGTTCAAACAAGGACTAAGGTCACAACCCACCAGACCTAACACCAGCTCCAAACAAACCAGACACAACTGTTGAGAAGGAGAACTCTGCACAAACTGGATAAACTCCCCTGGCACATTTTTAATTTGTTTTTTACTGAATTTGACACTTGTGAAATTGTATTTTTTGTGTGCATTATTGAAATAAAGCTACGCACCACTAACATTCTGTGTTGGTAAATGTGTGCCAGACTCACACCACTGGAGACGACTGGAATTCCCTGATTTGAGTCATTTAGTTATTATATATTACACTATATTTTCTTTTTTAATGTCACTTGTAGCTTTAGTTTGTCAGTCATTTAAGTTAAAAAAGGGTTTGCAAAGAAAGTCACAAAATATGTATTTTAGATGAAGACAGGTACAAACACATTAAATATTACACTAAAGTCAGTTAGCCCTGATGTTTCTCTGCACTGATCTGTTTGCTCAGGTTTATTAATAGTTAAGTCTTGTACTTTCGACAATGTTGCGCTCAGATTAACATAAATAAACGTGTTTAAAGAGTAAAACCTATTGATAGCATAATTAATGTTGTTTGTCCATTTAAAAGAGCAGTGTTTGTGCAGAAGCATCTGAGAGAATTTTGACATACATTTCATACTGACTGGAATCACAGGGGGGTCATTTAAACCACAGCTTTGGGGGTCATTTCGGGCTATTGTTCTTTGTCTGTTCCTCTTGTCCACCACCAAACCATCTCCGACTGAGATCATACAGCAGCACATCGCTGTATGGGTTAAAATAATAGGACTGACATCTTTACTATCTGTGCCAAGAGTGAAAGAGATCTTCCTTGGTTTGATAAATGTAATGTGATATAATGTGTAATGTGTAAAATAAAAGGCTAAATGTGTTCTGTGTCATATTGTAGATACACTAAACACTTCCTGCAGAGTTCTGGTTTGCCAGTGGAGTGATGAAGGGTAAGCTCCAGGGAGTGCAATCCGGGTTATTGAACAAAAACCCACAGGCTGTTTGTCCCATGTACAACCACAATTTCCTCTTTAGTTCACAGATGAATGAAGGTGCAGTGTTTAGATTAAAACATAAAACTCAATATTCCACAGTATTCTATAAATTAAGAGCAGCACAATTGGGGGAACGTTTTAAAATGTGAGGTACCTATGTTCCTCGTCAATAGAATATGGGGAACATAGGTATGCAGTCAGTGTCACCCAAACACACTGTTCTATTAATACATGAAAGCATACCTGAATTATAACTTTGTAATCATAAAGCTGATCTCACCAATTCACAGTGCAGAGACCTGACACAGACTAATGTGCTCGTACTTCCTGGTTCTTGTCAGGACTCGAGCAGCAGCGTTCTGGATGTACTGCAGCTGTTTTACAGCTCGTTTGGAGAGGCCAGTGAACAGGCCGTTACAGTAGTCTAACCTACTGGAGACAAATGCATGGATAAGTCTCTCCAAGTCTGGTTTAGACACTATACCTTTGATTTTGGCAATGTTTTTAGATGGTTATGTTATTGATTTGATGTGGCTGTCAAAGTTCAAGTCTGAATCCATTATTACCCCCAGATTTCTAACTGGATTTGTACGTTTCAGAGCGAGAGACTGGAGGTGACTGCTGACACTTTCTCTCTGTTTCTGCCAAAGACGATGATTTCCGTTTTTTCTGAGTTTAGCTGGAGAAAGTTGTTTTGCATCCACCACTGACCTAATGTATATGTAGAGGTTGAACAGAAGGGGTCCCAGGATTGACCCTTGGGGCACCCCACAGTTCAAGCTCATGTCATGTCAAACCCCCATTTCAGATGTTCACGTTCCATGTGTATCTTTACATTTTAAGGCATCTAAATGCAGTTCTTCATTTGGTGCATTTCTCAAGAATATGAGTTGGATTGATGCAAAACATGCAGCATTTTGCATCTTAAAATACAGAGGACATGACCTGATCAAGCTATCAACTATCTCCACGTTTGTTCTGTTTCTGAGCAGTTAATGAACAAGCGAGTGAGACACAGAGGATGTGAAGGAGTCCAAATTCATTTAAAAAAGTATGGTCTTAGGCTAATTAATTTGTTTACATGCATTATTGCTCAGGTGCAGAATGGTACGGTAGCGCAGCAGTTAGCGCTCTCACTTCAACGCAAGAAGGTCCTGGGTTCAGCTCCTGAGCAGCCCGGGGCCTTTTTGTGTCCAGACTGTATCAAATAACATTGCATTTCAAAACGCAGCCTTTTAAAAGACGCATGGAAGGTTGAAAAAACTATGCCCTGGTGCGGTGTAGTCTGGGAACGCCAAAGTTGCGGAATTTATGGCTTGGAAAAAACCCCGACAGGTGCATCAATACCTCGATAAACAAGAAACAGCTGTTGCTAACGTGCTTTGCTAGCTTTGTTTTATTAAGTCTATGAGAAATAAGTCTTTTCTTGTTACTATCTGCTTTTTTAAATCTTGTTTTCACCTAAATCTGTGTTCTCTCCAATCATGTTGCACAAAAGCGTTCCAGGAGCCAGACCGATAGCACTTCTCACAGTTTGGATCACTTAAACGGAGTGCTACTGTTCACTTAACACAATGGCGACACCAACGGCATGCTGGGTAGTCAGGAGAGTCGGGATGTTTCCCGGTGGACCCCTCGACTTTTGAGCCACTGGTTGTGAGAAAAAATGAGTTTCAGACCCACTCACGTTGGGCTGCCTACTACAGGTCCACCGCGGAAATCAAAAAGGAAAGATCACTTGCTTTGGCATCGAGAGCGTCTCCTTCACGAGTGCGGCCGGTGAGATGTACCATTTCACACTGAACACCCCTCCGTACTTGTGTAAACTGGTTCAGTCCAATCCAGCAGCAGAGTGCGTCAAGTGGGGCTGAAGAATCCAGGTGAAAAAGAAAAAAGGCACTGGAGGAGGATGCAGCCAAACGCTCAGGTGTTTTCAAGATTGGGAGAATTGTAAACATACATAGTGTGAGAGAAGTTGCTCCAAGATCTCAAGTTTGTCAAAAAAGGCTGCGGAGAGTACACTCCACCAGGAGGACATGGAGGCATTCATGCTTATGTCTGTGGAAAAAGAAATACGTCTGCTGCTTGATAACGACATCAAGTAAATAATAATAATATATGAATAAATCAAGTCATTAGTGCACCACTTGGCAGCTTTTATTGCTGTAGTTGGTACATTATCTTAGTGTTCTAATGTTAAATCAATTTTTTTCATTTGAAATATTTAAGTTCACTTTGTGTAGTTATTTTTCTGTTCACATATTTTAAAAGAAGGCTATTTTTCAACATCAATATTAGAAAATATAATATGAGAAATATATTCGTACACTATATAGGCTTTTTTCACATGAAACAGTGGGCTGAAAAGTGGTCCTAGCACACCCCTGGGCGACACTCTCCAACCGCACCAGTCTGCTCCAAAGTGAACCAGTGGAAACATGGTGTCACCCAGACACAGGGAGATACCTGCAACTCCACACAGGCCCTCGTGGATCGTCCACACATGGGCTAGAGCAACAAAAGACTTTTGTTTTTCTCAAGTCTAAAGTGTTAAAAAAGAGATGATTAGATTGAGGTTCTGCAGTGATTCAGTCTGATCATTTATTCATCACTACTGTTCTACACGTGTCCCATTTCTCTCACTGTGTGGAGCCCAGTTTTCATTTTGGGAGTGATTTAGATTTTTTTTCATTTAGTATACAATAACACTATGCTGTTACTTGCACTCTATCCAGTTTAAAGCTCTATGTGTTACAATACTGTCTTTGATTCCTTCCATTTTTAGAAGCAGTATATTTGATCCACATTAAACCGACATAGAGAACTCTGATTTAACAACAGTGTTATGAGGAGTGTCTTTGCTTTTCAAAATACCAAAGTGAAAGTGCTGACATGCTGGAATAGTGTCTTTGTGTGATTTGCACATTTTTTGTTTTTGTTTTACTTGTTTTTAATCATCCTAAACCACTTGCACCTGTAGCAAACTGTTTTTACCTGGTTTTAACCATGGATAAATGAACTGGATAAGACACGCCCCCTCTGTCCGTGTCCCAGATTGATTAGTGGCCGTGCGAGGTACTGCAGCCTCTTGGGCCCAGCCTTTTTCTATAATTGCACAATAGAAGGAAATATTCTTTTGTACTGTTTTTAAAATCACAGAAATCACCGTTTTTATATTAAGTGACGTCACAGTAAACATGTGCGAGCCTCGTGATCGAGCATGTTTGACGATACAAACAGAAGCACAAGGACAAGACTAGACCACGACACCTATAAGTTGTATTTTATTTCATTTCACGCTTTCACATGTGTCTAACATGAAGAATAGTATCACAATCACACAAGATAACGTTAACACAAAAACTTGCAAGCTGCGTGGTCACTCACGTCGCTCAAAGCATCATGGGGGATTGTCGTCATGTGGTGCCCTAAAGCAAAGATGGCAGCCTCTGTATCAGGGAGTAACGCGGAAGTAAAGAACGTTTTTGGGGTCATGAGCCAATGAGCACACGGCATGAGGATAAACATGGCGCCATTTTGGTTCATCTTCTACTGGGGGGGATAAATTGGCACAGAGCACCTTATTAGGGAGAAGCAAAGAGACAGGAGGAGAGAGAAGGACACCGGGACCACCACTGCAGTGGGGGGGCCTGGAGCGGCACAGGCCAGGCCAGGCCAGGGCGGGCGATTATGGTGAGGAGCCAGATGAGGACTGAGTGAGGAGATGGACCGGACGCAGGAGGAGCAGACAGAGACGGAACCGGGACAAGGGGCAGGAGGAGGACAGCAGGCGTGATGGTGGTTCTAGTCAGGACCTGAACAGCATGGTTTCTCTGCCCTGCCCTGTAAGTATGGTTAGTATATCAGATCACCAGCTGTAGGAGCTGAATATATGAAAGGAACGAGTGACTGCCCCAATATCCCTGTTTAACAGGTCTGAAACGACACCCTGCACCCCACTTTCCACAACCCTCCTCTGTTTCGTTTTTAAAGGACTTTTAGTATTTTATCATTTATCATTGATATAATTTTATCAATTTTATTTTGGTTTTACTCTGTAATAAATTATATTTTTAACAGTAACTTGTTTTTACGGTTTTATTGGTATTATGTACACTGCTCACCTTGTTTTAGAACCTTTTACCTTTTTGTTTTAGTTATTTATTAAAAGTTCCAAGTCTCTTTTAAAAATAAACTAGATGTTATTATTTTTAGTACTTTTACCCCGATTCAAAATATTTATTTCCTTGCCTTATTTTCCAAAGACTGGAGCAGCTGGAGCGTCTGAAGTATAGAAAAACAGCTGTGTGCAGTCAGGGGGCCAGTCATAGTCTTAATGTCTAAAAGACTAAATACATGCCTTATGTATTTTATGTGTTTAGTTACTTATTCTTGTGATTTGTGATGAGTTTTGTGGTTTTAAATTGCAAATTTTCCAGTATGTGTCAATATAACGTACAGCGATAGGAGGCTCTCCGCTCTCTGACAGCGCGGCCACGTGCACATGCGTTCATTCAGCTCGTTCACTCACTGTTTCTACATAAAAAGCTATTAAAAACATTTGTAGATAAACTTTTTGTGTCATTTTAAAGGGAAAAAAGGGATACTGTACACAAATGAGCACTTTCAGCGAATGAATCTGACATAAAAGGTCCCATATTCTGCTATTTTCCCCTTTACACAGTCTATTCTAAGGGCTTTGTTGATACATTTTTGCGTTGTGCAATATCCATAACATAACAGTTTACAAAAAACACCCATTTCTTGGACTGGCCCCCCTCCTTGCAAAAGCAAACGGCTCACTCTGAGATCTGACCCCCCCAACAGAGAGCATGCTGCCTCCCCCGCCCAACCCGTGCCGAAGCCTAGAGCGGAGATAGTGCGCATGCGCCGTGTGCTCCGGTAAACAGCGATACACAAACACTGAATGAACCTTTTATCCGTCCTGACGGTGCGTCGTGCTGAGTCCTACGTCCTGGATCTGACCTGGAGTTTGACGTGCTCCAGGGCCTCAACGACGCACGATGCCGTTTGGTAAATAACAAGCTAACTCTTCTATCTGTCGTATCCATCGTGTAATTACTGTGTAGCATTAGCATTAGTTGTGTTTTTTCTTCGGAGGCGTGGCTTAAACACCGCGTCATCCTGGTGAAGCCGCGTCATCTTAGTGAGGAGCCCCGTCTGCTGCTCAGCCGAGGGGGACGGAAAAGACAGTTCTCTAGCGAAAGCATGAGGGAATCAATCAAAAAACCACTTTGGGCACAACATACGAGGCCCAAATAGCACTGGAGGAAGGTTAAAACCTCTGAAAAGTCGATTTAGCATGTTATGGGACCTTTAAAGCGTGTTTGTCTGTGCTTTACACAGACTCTGCCTCTGTGTCGGTGCAGGGGGCGGGGCTGTGTGAGGGAGCGGGGCTATGGCCGCACATTTACAACAAATACAAACTTTAAAGTTTAAACTAGAAAGTGTTAACCTTCACTGTGTTGTTTCACTGAACCTTTTACAACAATGTTAAAAGAAATAATTCATTTACAAGTAAATGTTTCCTTGAGACTGGGCCTATAGTGTTGATTGGGTTCACAGATAAGATGATATTGTTAACGTTAAGCTGGAAAGGACGCGTGCTATTAAGCTCAGTTGAACAGACACTTGACTTCCGAATGGACAGTCCGGGTTCAAATTTCCAGTCAGGACATTTAGCTGTGTTTGTTTTTCCTTCTTCTTTTGTGTGAACACATACAATTCTGAACTGAGATTCAGTGTTTTTTTATTAACATACATGAGTCAAATATGGTCAAAAAGAAAATGAAGGCATCTGAGAGCAATGAAGTGACCAACACTAGGCCTATTCACACCACGATTTGAACCTCACACGCTGTAAACCTCAGCACACGTCACTGTAGAAGAATGAAGAAAGACCCCTGATGAACACATACAGGGCACAAGTGCACACAGAGGGGCCCAGACGGGACAAGCCTCTGTCTGCACTGGCACCTCTTTGCCTTTGACAGTTGCGGTCATGACCTTTGCCCCAATGTCATGTGAATTTGCTCTCTCTTTCTCCTTCCTCTCGCTTTCTCACTCTCTCCCTCTCTTTATAATCTCTTTCTCTCTCGCTCTCTCTTTCCCCTCTCCCTCCTTCCTCTCTCTCCCTCTTTCACCTTCATCTCTCTCCCTCTCTCTCTCTCCTTCCTCTCTCTCCCTCTACTTCCTCTCTCTCTCTCTCTCTCTCCTTCCTCTCTCTCCCTCTCTCTCCTTCCTCTCTCTCCCTCTCTCTCCTTCCTTTCTCTCCCTCTCTCTCCTTCCTCTCTCTCTCTCTCTCTCTCCTTCCTCTCTCTCTCTCTCTCTCTCTCTCTCTCTCCTCTCACTCTCTCTCCCTCTCTCTCTCCTCCCTCTCCTCTCTCTCTCTCTCCTCTCTCTCCTCCTCTCTCTCTCTCCTCTCTCTCTCTCTCTCCCCTCTCTCTCTCTCCTTCTTTCTCCTCTCTCCCTCTCTCCTTCCTCTCTCTCTCTCCTTCCTCTCTCTCTCTCTCCTTCCTCTCTCTCCTCTCTCTCTCTCTCCGCACTCTCTCTCCTCTCTCTCTCCTTCCTCTCTCTCTCTCTCTCTCCTTCCTCTCTCTCCCTCTCTCTCCTTCCTCTCTCTCTCTCCTTCCTCTCTCTCCCTCCCTCTCCTTCCTCTCTCTCTCTCTCTCTCTCCTTCCTCTCTCTCCTTCCTCTCTCTCCCTCTCTCTCCTTCCTCTCTCTCCCTCTCTCTCCTTCCTTTCTCTCCCTCTCTCTCCTTCCTCTCTCTCTCTCCTTCCTCTCTCTCCCTCCCTCTCCTTCCTCTCTCTCTCTCTCTCCTTCCTCTCTCTCCTTCCTCTCTCTCCCTCTCTCTCTCTCCTTCCTCTCTCTCTCCTCTCTCTCCTCTCTCTCTCTCTCTCTCTCTCTCTCTCTCCTCTCTCTCTCTCTCCTCTCTCCTCTCTCTCTCTCTCTCTCCTCTCTCTCTCTCTCTCTCTCCTCTATCTCTACTTCTTCCTACTCTCTCTCTCTCCTTCCTCTCTCTCCCTCTCTCTCCTTCCTCCCTCTCTCCTTCCTCTCTCCCTCTCTCCTTCCTCTCTCTCTCTCCTTCCTCTCTCTCCCTCTACTCTCTCTCTCTCTCTCTCTCTCTCTCCCTCTCTCTCTCTCTCTCTCCTTCCTCTCTCTCTCTCTCCTCTCTCTCCTTCCTCTCTCTCCCTCCCTCTCTCTCCTCTCTCTCTCTCTCCGTCCTCTCTCTCCTTCCTCTCTCTCTCTCCTTCCTCTATCTCTCCCTCTCTCTCCTTCCTCTCTCTCCTTCCTCTCTCTCCCTCTCTCTCCTTCCTCCCTCTCCTCTCTCCTTCCTCTCTCTCTCTCCTTCCTCTCTCTCTCTCTCCTTCCTCTCTCTCTCTCCTTCCTCTCTCTCCCTCTCTCTCTCAGCATGTCCTGACACTTCACAGCTCTGACTCGCTCCATTTCTCTCAGGGCAAAAGGATTGCCTCTTTAATTGAGTTACCTCTCATATGTATTCCCTATTCCCAGACGCCCCGGCCCCAGCTCCCGGCCCCAGGCCTCATCCCTGACAATTATCACTGACACATTTGGAGAACATCTCTTCACCTTCACTCGACAGGGACACATAATGTCTAAAGATCAAACACAAAAACAGCTGCACCCATCTGTCCATAATACATTTGTAGATTTGTTTCATTTTGTCGAGCCCAAAATCACGACAGCAGTCACCTCACACGGCTTCTCAA
>CM033622.1:43759786-43782286 GCA_019453435.1 Rhinogobius similis
TTTAGATTAATGTATGTCCTAGTTTTACTCTATTTCTACCCAATTCTCTATTTAATCCTTCATTTTTATTTCTTTATTCTTTTATTCATTTTAGGCTCTCCAGTGTTTCCTCTGAGGGGCCCTCTGTACCGGGAGCGGTGTTGGTCTGTGGCTGCTGGGCCCTGGCTCCTTCTCTCAACGAAAAACTACTGTGGCAAGCGCAGTAGGGTAACTAAGCAAAACTAACTATTTGAGTTGATACCCTAACTTCTGAGCAAACGCCCAACAACGCCACCCCAGGAATTCCACCTGGAGAATATAAGGACTGAAAGGCCCACAGGTAAGCCTTACTTAATAAGGTGAAGAGACACCAGTTCCATTTACATCATGTATTGAAGTAGACACCAGGGGGTAAAATTACTTTGAATATTTACTAGTTTATTAGAAAATACTACATTAAAATATGAAAGAAAAAAAAAAAACGATCTAGACTTTAATTAAGAGCAACCCACCCCACAGGAAACTAAACTAAATTAGTGGACAGATGGATTTAGATTAGGGCATAGGAGCTATTACCTGCCGTGAGGCACTTAAGTAGACACAGAAGTAGCGTGCCGGTGGGCGGGCACCTGCGTCAAGTCAAAGGAAGAACAGCGAACAGACGGGCATTTTTATTGCCTGACAGCTGTGCGGACAGCCAATGGGAACCTGGGCTCCCAGGGGGCAGAGCTCGCCTCTGGTGGGTAGTCCAGGGGGCAGATCTCTACAATGCCAAAAAAAAAGTAGGAACCTCGGAGAGAGCCTCCTCCCACAGACGGACAGACTGTAGATGGACCAGGACTGACACATCCACTTGAACCAGAACCACTCAAGAGGAAGGTGGATCATCTGATGAGGGACAGTTCCTCTAGACAGATAGATGGCTCCTCTAGACAGTTCATCCAGCACAGAGAGATCCCCCAGGCAGACATCGAACAGTTCATCTAGAGTAGAGTAGAAAGTAGTTCTTCCAGGCAGAAGAGGATTAGTTCGTCCAGAGCAAGGAGAGCTCATCCAGGTGGATAAGGGGGTCATCAGCCGCCGCGGTGTCTGGAACAGTCTCCACTCCCCGAGGGAAATGGAGAGAAAGAAAAACATGTGAACAGCAATGAACAGACTACAGATGAACTCATCTTAAATATTGTTGATAGAGAAAGTAGAAGAACCAGAGGACAGTGATCAAGCTCCATACTTTCCCCAGTAACGTCGAGCCTCTTTAAGATGAACAAGGTGCTGGTTCCATAAAACCAACAATAGTCCAGCACTTTCAAATCAAATCAAATCAATTTATTTTTATAATGCCCAAAATCACAACAACAGTTGCCTCGATGGGCCACAGGTAAAAGCAGTTCAGATAACTGTCCCAGAATGCCCCTGTCCTTTGACCCTCCTTCGTGGCGAGGAAAAACTACAAAAAACCCCATGGGAAAAAGTAGAAACCTCGGGGAGAACCACAGTGAAGGAGAGATCCTACTCCCACGGACGGACAGGCTGCAGATGAACTAGGACTGACATCCACTTGGACTGTGGAGCCACAACCACTCAAGAGGGAGGTGGCTTAAAGAGTTCCTCCAGGAGGACGAGGAGCAGTCCACCCAGTGTAGAGAGATCCTCCAGCAGGAGATGAGGAACAGTTCATCTAAAGTAGAGGGAGTTGGTCCAGGCAGACGAGGTGTGGCTAATCCAGGGTTGAGGGAGTTCCTCCAGGCGGGTGGCGCATAGATCCTCCAGTGTAGAGATCGATCCTCCAGACAGATGGGGGTGGGGGGGTCGTCACTGGAGCAGCCGCCGCAGTGCCTGAAACAGTCTCCACTCCCCGGGGGAAGTGGAGAGAAAGAGAAACATGTGAACAGCAATGAACAGACTACAGTTGAAGTAATATTAAATATTGTTGATAGGTAAAGTAGGAAGAACCAGAGGATAGTGTTCAAGCTGCCATACTTCCCCCAGCAGAATTGCTCCAAGGGCAGCGTAGCTAAAACTGTAGGTTTTTATTTCTGTTCCTAACTGGCCTGACCATAAGCTATTTCAAAGAGGAACGTTTTGAGCCTGGTCTTAAATGTAGAGACTGTGTCGGCCTCTTTTACATGAACAGGGAGCTGGTTCCATAACATAGGAGCTTGGTAGCTAAATGCTCGACCTCCTACTGTGCTTTTAGAGACTCTGGGGACTAACAATAGTCCAGCATTTTGAGAACGAAGAGCTCTGTTTGGATGGTACGCTACTATTGCATCTTTGAGGTAGGATGGGGCCATATTGTTTAAAGCTTTATAAGTCAGGAGGAGGATTTTAAATTTGATTCTAAACTCAACAGGAAGCCAGTGAAGAGACTCTAACACTGGTGAAATATGATCTCTTTTTCTAGTACCTGTTAATAATCTTGCTGCTGCATTTTGAACCAGTTGAAAGCTTCTTATAGAGCTTTTAGGACACGCTATAAGCAGGGCGTTACAATAGTCTAATCACTTTGAGAGCGAAGTGCTCTGTTTGGATGGTACGCTACTATTGCATCTTTGAGGTCGATGGGGCCATATCATTTATGGCTTTATAAGTCAAGAGGAGGATTTTAAATTTGATTTTAAACTCAATGGGAAGCCAGTGAAGGGACTCTAACACCGGGGTAATATGATCTCTTCTTCTAGTACCTGTTAATAGTCTTGCATTTTGAACCAGTTGAAAGCTTCTTATAGAGCTTTTAGGACACGCTCCAAGCAGGGCGTTACAGTCTAATCTGGATGGGACAAATAAGCTATTATTATATGATAAATATACATTTGAGAACACCTTTATTTTTTTAAAGAGTCAGAAACATGTGTTTGCTGTGAATTGTGCCAAACCTTCAGATGAATTCTCACAGACTCACAGTTTAATGTTTCAAACCCTGCTCTACTTTATACAAAAAAGGAAAAGCTGAGGATAAACTGGAAGTTGTTTCCTGTTTCCTTTATCTTTAGCCATGTCTCACAGCCACAAACTTGGAATTATTAAACATATTTTTGTGACTCACTGAATATAAAAATAGTATAATTATTTAGATTTGATTAATTAAGAAAACATTTGGTACGTTTAGATGTCATCTGTTGCTCACGCATCAGAGCTCTGCCTCTGGACCCAGAGCCATCTCTTAGCATAAAGATGTTCTGTTATGAAACAAACCAATCCAAAGTGCACAAGATCTGGTCTGAGGGCCAGGACCAGTCTAAACATGGCTATTGTCTGCTAGAATGAGGTAAATACATAAAACCATATATTAGTATATAAACCTGCACTAGTGCAGACTGGAGGGTGGAACAGGCTGCTTGGACACAGTCCACAACCCAAGCTGTGTCTGGTTGTGTGTGTCAGTGGGCCCCCTCAGTGAAGGCATGTGTCCGATGGTGCACAGAGGCCTCTGGAGTTTGTGTTGGACTGGCCCCTGACGCTCCCACCGTCTGGAGAGCTCAGCAGGGCCAAACACTCATATTTAACTGAGACACTCAACAGTGGGACAGATTGCAGTGCTCGGGGCCGTGAACAAAGCGCTCCGCTCCGAGTCCGGGGGCCACGCTCAGCTGCTCAGAGCCTGAGGGCCGCACAGCACAGCAGTTAGCCCCTGGAGGCACAGGAACGCCCACAGCACACACATGCTGCGCTCAGGCAGGTCTACAGTCTGAGAAGCGGCAGTGGATCGCAGTAGTTTTGATAATAGTTTTGTTATATATGTATATTATGTATATGTGTATGTTTATAGCCCATTTATAGATTCATATCCGTACAATCATACATAAAAAACATCACCTTCTGTTACTGAGTGTAGCCTGTAAGAACTCCAAGTGTCCAAAAGCCTAATGAAAGGATGAAGTGAGTAAAAGGTGACTGTTTAAGCACCACTGTATTCTTTCCTTTTTATGTAGTTGTGGGCCAACTGGCAGAGGTCCATCACAGGCTCATTTGGACCGGGCCAGCATACTTTTGACGTGTATCATGTAGCAGTACGGAGCTACACTCATCTTTGGCCAGCAGATGGCGCCACCCCATACTATAAGAATGTGTTAGTTTCTTCCTCTGTCTCCATTTCCGCCTTCCTGTTCGACTGGACCGAGGTCGCGTTTGTTTCTCTGCAGGGCCAGGTAAAAGAATATTGTCAAGTCCTAACCATTTAGACTGTAGTTTACTAATACAAGTTATCTGTAGCGCCGTGGTGACACCAGGCGCCCCGTGTGCACCGCCCTGCAGCCATGGCCACTCATTGTTTTGTGTTTCGGCTGCTGGCAGTCCGGGGTCCTTCGTTGTAGCGTGTGGTCAGGTTGGAGTCTGGAGCTGGGCGACCCGAGCGCGTAGGGAGGGCGTGTTATGGGCGCAGCACTAGAGTGTCCAGGGTACGCAGGGCTCACTCCAGGCTCACATGACCTAAATTAACTTTATTGAAATTAATGTAACAGTCTTTCTCCAGGGTGTTCAACGGCACTGGCCCTGCAGTTCCTGTCACTTTGCTGCTTTGTACTTTGTCTTTTTTATTTTAACTGGAAATGTGTTAATGTGGAATGAACTTTAAATGAAACATGTGACAAGAACTACAATGGAGTGAAACTCTATGGACAAACAAGAGTTTAACTAAGTTACTTCTACAAACTGAATATTAAATAAACTGAATGTAAATGGAACACCTGCCTCTGATGTACTTACCTGTGTGCATTGCCTTGATTTAGTTTATTATTTTATTTTGTTCCCAGAGCCATCTCTCTGGGTGGCGTTGTTGGTTGTTTTGTTTAAATTTGTTGTAGTCCCACCGCATGGTTACACTCACATTTTCCCAGAGAGCAACACATCATTGTTTAAGAGGATCAAATGAAGTCTAACCAAAGAGGAGGCAGATCACACCCAGGCCTGTAAACAATTGCACCTGAATTGTCCCAAAAAGGGACACTACAGGGCAGGTCATGACAGCGCACCCCTGCAGCCACGCTCCCTGTAGCTGCTCTACCTAATCACCGAGTATTGTGACTGCTGAGCAGTAGACTCCAAACGGAAACAGATAAAAATAAAATATAATTATTCATGCTCCCCTTGCACAGTCTGATCTTTTATGCCCTCAAATCACAGACTTGACACCCCTTCACAATAAAACATTACACACGAGCAGCTCCACACTTTAGCCCGGGACAGCGCGGCGGATGTGACGTCTGAGAGGGGAGAGGACACAGTTAACAGTGCGCCTGTTATGCCCGATTGGTTCAATGCAGCGGTGCATGATTTCGCCTCATTAGATGTTGTACATATTCTCTGACCTGACATGCTGCTCAAATGAATAGACTAAACTTAAACTAAACATATCAAATAGCCCTCCTGGATTTTATTTTATCTTATTTCATCACAAACTTTCATGGGTGTTTCAAAAGATCACTCAGCATACAATTTATGCAGTTTTTTTCATGTAAATAACTCATTTTTCTGATATGAAAATTGCTCATTTTCCAAAGGTGCCTGATTCAAATGAAGCGAGCAGATTGAGAAAAGGACTACAAGGCAGAAAGTACAATAGAATTTCTAAACTGATAAATTAGGGCAATATTTTTGGAGGTAAAATTCACCTGCACGATTCCGTGGAAATAGGAAGTTAAAACCATACTTTGGAACATTCTCTTGGAGATAGATCTGTTTTTGCCCTTCTGTGGGATAAGACAAAGGAAAAACATCTCTATGTGGAACAGGCTGGAGTAAGGCGTGAAATGGACTCTCCCTGCAGTTGGAGCAGAGGGGATTTTAGTTTAGCTTCAACTTGGTCAACAGACATCAAACCAAAACAGTAATAAGGACACAGGTAAGCACGGGTATTAAGTTGACAGGTTTATTTGTAACAGATTTTTCTTCTTTTACTTATGTTTCCATAAATAAGTTACTTTTAGTTGACAGGTGAGTCCACATACAACCATCAGATCAGCAAAGGACACAAACGGGTCCAGCCCGCTTTCCATCCATGGGACCAGGACCGGGACGGTGATGTTTCCACTGCACAAAAGTCAAGCGTACCGCTCCATTTGAGGGGTCTAAAGGGGGCCGCGAGGTACCAGTTTTCAGACGGTGCAGGCTTGGTTCCTGCCCGTGGAGCATTTCATCACAAGGTGATTGGACAAGAGAGAAGAAAGAGAAGGCAAGAAACACTGACAAGACAACTCTCCTGAGAAACCTTCTTTTTTTTTTTTAAATATATTTGGCAACGTGAAATGTGACTGTACCTCCTCGTATACATACAAAAATGCATGTATGCAATGTTTTCTTGCAGAAAACATTAGGCCCTCTGACTCGTAAACAGAGTCTGCCAGTAATAGAAACAGACCAAGACGCTTGGGAGTGAACCAGTCTGGGGGACCAGGGCTGGTGGAAACATGGCTAAAGTGGTTGATAATTTACGTTTATCATATAGTTTTTGTACATAGTCTTTATCAAACCAAAGACAAGGCAGCTGTGCTCGTCCTACAGCTTCAGAGCTTTGTCTTTTTCACCTATATGTCCAGCTGTTAAATGCAAGCCCGAGTTAACCCCGATCCCTTGGCACCAGCCTGTATGACACAGGGCGACATCACATGAGGTCATAACAGCAGGGCGCATACCATTCCCACAGGTGGCCAGCTTGGAAAACAAAAGCTAGCTAGCAAGACTTTTTTGCAACTGAATGATTTAAAAAAAAAAAAAAAAAAGACATTAACAGAGCACATTCTAAATTTGTGTTTATGTCTGAGACACATTTCTGACAAGTCATAGATTTGAATCTGTACTTTTGGGGGAGCAGGACGAGCCTTGTTAATAAAACATTTACAGCAGTAGCAGCTCAGCGCGAGTGTGGCAGGTGCACTTGGACTGGAGCAGCCTCATGCATATTCATGAGAGATAATGGCACTGATGCACATGTGGGCCTATTCTTAGACTATCGGACAGGCACCAGAAGCAAAGTGTGCACCTGACACAGCACAGAGACAAGCAGGAAGCTACACTCACCACTGTACACACCTCTGGCTCTGACGCTGGGTGTACTTTAACTGTGAGGTTGAAGTGTTTTCAGGTCATTAGATGAGTGCTCTTGAGTGAACATGTGATGTGTTGGTCAACTACGCACCACAATACATCAAAGTTGGTGTAACAGACTCTGTAAGTCTCCTGCTCAAATACCTGCCCAAAATCCAGTGATGTCACGTATGAAAAGAAACATTTGAATGCCAAACAGCTTGAAGAACACAGATGAGCACATAAGGGGGGTTTCCTTTTCAGTTCCTGACATGTTTATACCCAAATTTATAATCAATTTTTTTCATGTGAATAAGCCCAGTACCATCCATCCATCCATCCATCCATCTTCTTCCGCTTATCCGGGGCCGGGTCGCGGGGGCAGCAGTCTAAGCAGGGACTCCCAGACTTCCTTCACCCCAGACACTTCCTCCAGCTCCTCCGGGGGGATCCCGAGGCGTTCCCAGGCCAGCCGAGAGACATAGTCCCTCCAGCGTGTCCTGGGTCTACCCCGGGGCCGCCTCCCGGTGGGACATGCCCAGAACACCTCCCGAGGGAGGCGTCCAGGAGGCATCCGGAACAGATGCCCGAGCCACCTCAGCTGGCTCCTCTCGACGTGGAGGAGCAGCGGCTCTACTCCGAGCTCCCCCCGTGTGACTGAGCTCCTCACCCTATCTCTAAGGGAGCGCCCAGCCACCCGACGGAGGAAGCTCATTTCGACCGCTTGTATCTGCGATCTTGTCCTTTCGGTCATTACCCAAAGCTCATGACCATAGGTGAGGGTAGGAACGTAGATTGACCGGTAAATCGAGAGCTTCGTCTTTCGACTCAGCTCTTTCTTTACCACAACGGCTCGATACAGCGCCCGCATCACTGCAGACGCTGCACCGATCCGCCTGTCAATCTCACGCTCCATCCTTCCCTCACTCGTGAACAAGACCCCGAGATACTTGAACTCCTCCACTTGAGGCAAGGACTCTCCACCCACCCGGAGAGGGCAAGCCACCTTTTTCCAGTCGAGAACCATGGCCTCGGATTTGGAGGTGCTGATCCTCATCCCAGCCGCTTCACACTCGGCTGCAAACCGTCCCAGTGCATGTTGCAGGTCCTGATTTGAGGAAGCCATCAGGACGACATCATCCGCAAACAGCAGAGATGAGATCCTGTGGTTCCCAAACCGGACACCCTCCACGCCCTGACTGCGCCTAGAAATTCTGTCCATAAAAATGATGAACAGAACCGGTGACAAAGGGCAGCCCTGGCGGAGTCCAACATGCACTGGGAACAGGTCTGACTTATTGCCGGCAATGCGAACACAGCTCCTGCTCCGGTCGTACAAGGACCGGACAGCCCTTAGCAAAGGGCCCCGGACCCCATACTCCCGGAGCACTCCCCACAGGGCGCCCCGGGGCACACGGTCGAATGCCTTCTCCAGATCCACAAAGCACATGTGGACTGGTTGGGCAAACTCCCATGAACCCTCGAGCACCCGATGGAGAGTATAGAGCTGGTCCAGTGTTCCACGACCGGGACGAAAACCACACTGCTCCTCCTGAATCCGAGGTTCGACTATCGGTCGGATTCTCCTCTCCAGTACCCTGGAATAGACCTTACCGGAATAGACCTTACTGGGGAAGCTGAGGAGTGTGATCCCCCTGTGGTTGGAACACACCCTCCGGTCCCCCTTCTTATACAGAGGGACCACCACCCCGGTCTGCCAGTCCAGAGGTACCGTCCCCGACCGCCACGCGATGTTGTAGAGACGTGTCAACCAAGACAGTCCCACAACATCCAGAGACTTAAGATACTCAGGGCGGATCTCATCCACCCCCAGAGCCTTGCCACCAAGGAGCTTGCCAACCACCTCAGTGACTTCAGCCAGGGTGATGGACGAGTCCGCCTCCAAGATCTCAGCCTCTGCTTCCTCCTCGGAAGACGTGACAGTGGGATTGAGGAGATCCTCAAAGTATTCCTTCCACCTTCCGACAACATCCCCAGTCGAGGTCAACAGCTCTCCACCCGCACCGTAAACGGTGTTGGTAAAGCACTGCTTCCCCCTCCTGAGGCGTCGGATGGTTTGCCAGAATTTCTTTGAGGCCAACCGATAGTCCTCCTCCATGGCCTCCCCGAACTCCTCCCAATCCCGAGTTTTTGCCTCTGCGACAGCCCGGGCTGCAGTACGCTTGGCCTGCCGGTACCTGTCAGCTGCTTCAGGAGCCCCACGAGCCAGCAAGGCCCGATAGGACTCCTTCTTCAGCCTGACGGCATCCCTTACTTCCGGTGTCCACCACCGGGTTCGGGGATTGCCGCCGCGACAGGCACCAGAGACCTTGCGACCACAGCTACGAGCCGCCGCATCGACAATGGAGGTGGAGAACATGGTCCACTCGGACTCAATGTCTCCAACCTCCCCCGGGATCTGGGAGAAGTTCTCCCGGAGGTGTGAGTTAAAGACCCTGCCGACAGAGGGCTCTGCCAGCCGTTCCCAGCAGACCCTCACGATATGCTTGGGCCTGCCGAGTCTGTCCGGCTTCCTCCCCCGCCAGCGGATCCAACTCACCACCAGGTGGTGATCGGTTGACAGCTCCGCCCCTCTCTTCACCCGAGTGTCCAAGACACGCGGCCGAAGGTCAGATGACACGACAACAAAGTCGATCATCGACCTCCGGCCTAGGGTGTCCTGGTGCCACGTGCACTGATGGACACCCTTGTGCTTGAACATGGTGTTCGTTATGGACAAACTGTGACTAGCACAGAAGTACAATAACTGAACACCGCTCGGGTTCAGATCGGGGGGGCCGTTCCTCCCGATTACCCCTCTCCAGGTGTCACTGTCGTTGCCCACGTGGGCGTTGAAGTCCCCCAGTAGAACAACGGAGTCCCCAGGCGGTGCACTGTCCAGTACCCCTCCCAGGGACTCCAAGAAGGTCTGGTACTCTGCACCGCTGTTCGGCCCGTAGGCCGACACAACGGTGAGAGACCTGTCCCCCACCCGAAGGCGGAGGGACGCGACCCTCTCGTTCACTGGGGTAAACTCCAACACGTGGCGGCTGAGCTGTGGGGCTATGAGCAAGCCCACACCAGCCCGCCGCCTCCCCCCGCGGGCAACGCCAGAGAAATGGAGCGTCCAGCCCCTCTGGAGGAGACGGGTTCCAGAGCCCAGGCTGTGCGTGGAGGTGAGGCCGACTATATCTAGTCGGAAACGCTCGACCTCCCGTGACATTCCATGTCCCCAGAGCTAGTTTCTGTGTCCGGAGATCTGGTCGTCGAGGTCCCCGCCTTCGACTGCCTCCCAGATCTCTCCGCACCGGCCCCTTATGGATCCTCCTGCGGGTGGTGGGTCCACGGGAGGACGGCCCCACGTCGCTCGTTCGGGCTGGGCCCGGCCGGGCCCCGTGGGGAAAGGCCCGGCCACCAGGCGCTCGCCGTCGAGCACCCACCCCAGGCCTGGCTCCAGGGTGGGGCCCCGGTGACGCCGATCCGGGCGACGTAACTGGCCTCGTTATTAAACAATTCATAAGGGCTTCTGAACCGCTCTTCGTCTGACCCGTCACCCAGGACCTGTTTGCCATGGGTGACCCTAACAGGGGCATGAAGCCCCCGACAACATAGCTCCCAGGATCATTCGGGTACATTAACCATAAACCAGTTCAACAAATCTGCAATACAGCACACTTTACCTGATAACTCTGACCTGTCTCCAACTCAGGTATGATAGAGATTCTAGAACAGGAGTGTCGAAGATACAGCCCAGAGGTTTTAATCTGGCCCGCAAAGCATTTCTAATTTATATTTATTGATTTATAATTTATTAATTTATAATTGCTATATAGCATTATCACTAGAACTACGAGTCCCATGAGCCTTTAAACTTCATGATGAATTTGATGCAGCAACAGTCACAGGTCTTTGATATATGAAAGTCTTGTCCATGTAATTGTCCTGTCCAAGCTGCAGGTTTGTGCAACAGTGTCCACAAAAACCATGAGAAAGCTGTACTGTGATTTCATACGTTTTATGTTACGTTCGGCCCGCGATCCACCCTGAGGGTTGAAATTTGGCCTCAGAAGTTTGGCCCAAAATTAGTTCGACACCCCTGTTTTAGAATGTTGTGATGTCACGAGAACCAAGTGTACTCTATGTTGGACAGGGAGCGAGCTATGGCAGTGAGAGAGAGGCATTAGGTGATGCTCAAGTTTACACTCGACTCGCGTTCGATTTTCTGTTGCAAAGAAACCTTTACAAATACTTGATGCAGCCAACCCTTTGTGGCGCTCGCAGTAAATGTGTGATCCATTGATTTGACATTTCCATCGGTGCTGTGGCAGAGAGCACCCATCACGTATCGACTGTGTGGTGTGGGCCTGAGTGCAGTCCAGTAATGAAAGAGGCTGAGCGAGAGAGCGAGCAGAGAAGAGACTCAGAGGAGGCCTGTGAACCAAAGACGTTAACCACAGACAAATAATAAAGCCTCCTGTACAGTGACAGGGCTCTTACTTGAGTGAAAGTTTCGATTCCTCATTCTGAGTAAAGGCTCTTTCTTGTCAAAGGGACCTCCCCAGCACAGCTCCTGTCCTCACCCGCATTTGTGTTTCTCTTGTTAGGCAAATACATTCGTCATTAAGTAATATTTCAAACTCGTTTTCAATACTAAGGTCAAATCACAATGATTTTAGTACAGCCCAAAATCACAACAGCAGTTGTCTCGGAGGGCTTCCTAAAAATTGCTGACTTAATCAAGAAAAGGTTAGAAAGGTTACGCCAGGCTGTTTTACAGTCTTAATTTATTTATTTATATACTTTAAGGCTAAACTGATACTGTTCAGTGTGACTAAGTGTCATCGAGGTTTTTATATCTTTAACACAGACACTAAGTGTGTTTACTTGATGGGTCTGATCAGGTTTCATTGATTAATACAGCTGTGTGTCATCTGCATAGCAGTGGAATTTAATGCAATTCTTTCTGATAATCTCACCAAACGGCAGCAAATAAAGAGTGAACAGAACTGGACCGAGTACCAAACCCTGTGGCACACCTTAGGTTAAGGTGACTTTCCACCTTCACAAGCTTTAAACTTTTATTTTTTATTAAGTTATGTTTGATTAGTATTTTAAGTCCAGTAATTTAGTAATTTTATTATTTTTGAACATATTGAGTCAAAAAGTATTAAAATATAACCATGTGTATAACCATGTGATCTTATACTAGTTATGACTAGAGGTGGGCGATATATCAAAATTTAGATAATGTTGTTAACATTGTTTTGAATAAATACACTATTTGAATAATGGGTATATCATTTATAGTACAAAAGGCTACAAACAGAACTGATTAAAATGAGTAACTAGTAATTATATTTTGAACTTTCTTCAATCTCTGTTCACATTGATTTCAGAGCCTCAACATGTCTGGTGTGTAATTTATTTATAAAAACAAGAAAGAAACTGGATCCATGCACTAACAGTGTGTGAGGCTCGTTTCTCAAACCCACGAGCAGAGAGCCAATATGCAAATCCTGCTCCACATTACATCCTCAAACTGCTTATTTGGTGAGAAATATAAATGTGTACACATTAACAAGCTACCTGAGGCTAAACTCTGCCTTTCAACTTGGCTAATCTAATTGTGGAGCTGCGCTCAGACTGTGTGTGTCTGCAGGCTGTGTGCACGTGTGTGTGTGTGTGTGCGCCTGTGCGTGTGTGTGTGTGCCTGTGCGTGTGTGTGTGTGTGTGTGCCTGTGCGTGTGTGTGTGTGTGTGTGCCTGTGCGTGTGCGTGTGTGTGTGTGTGTGCGTGAGTGGCAGCTGTGATAGACTGTCCACACACGGCTGCTCACACTGGCTCATTCACATCCTCCACAGCACAACCTCAGCTCCATCATGTTGCACTGGTTTTCTCTCATCATTGTCTAACTCCAGTTGTATTTGGAGAGATTTATGTTTGACTAATCCTGTATTGTTCTGTTTTCAGTGCTCAGAAAGTACAGACACACAGGGTTTGTTTTTTCAAATAAACATGAAAATGCTCTGCTGTACTGTTCCTGTTGCTGTGAGAAGGCAGGGCTAGCAGCAGTGGGCCCTGTACTGCTGAACCATTTAAACCTTTTCCACACTACAATCAAACTTTTTTCTGCATTCTGTAACTTAAATTAAGAATATTCAAATTTATTCGAATAACAGAATTGCTTTGTAAGATCTAAAAATACACTGCTGGGCCATAAAACGTTTGCGCGCTGTAATGTATTTGGTAGGAGCGCCTTTAGCACCCATTTGCTGTGGCATTGTTTAGATAAACTTATGTAATGTCAAAAGATTTATTTCCTCTTAGTGTTGCATTCATTTTTCACCAAGATCTTGTGTTGAGAGTATGCTTCTCCTGCACATGGCAAACATTCTCAATGGGGTTCATATCTAGAACAGATAAAGCCTGTCAGACCACATCATCTTCTTTCACTGCTCCAGAGTCCAATCTTTACACTCCCAAGCAAAGTGAATCCTTTTTGTGATTAGCCAATAGACTGTATAAAATTCACTGAACATCCGGAGTATGACGTCACCCATAGCGTTTGGCTCCAGCTAAATGAAGTGGAGCCAAACTCCATATGTGGAAACCCGAGTGCCCGTATCGTGGCAACCACAAGGACTAATCAGGAGCCAAGTTGTTAACGGTTTCCACCAGTGGCAGGGGGGACAATCAAACCTGTTGCTAACGAGAGTGAAAACCGGCTTCTGGAAAAGGAAGCACCTGATTGGTCAGTTATTATAGCTAATAACTTGATTTATGAACAGTCTAACAAACAAAAAAAACACATCAGGATCATGTAGTGTGTCATAACAGACATTTTAGTTCCATGATTGTGAGCTTGACAGAAGCAGTTACAGCGTAAAGGGCACCAATGTCCCAATAGAAAGTGAATGTAAGCTTGGCTTCCATGGTTACTTCCTGTTTGGAATGCGACAGCCAGCAGGCCCCGGATGTCCAGGGATTTTTATAGTCTATGGATATAGTCTATGGATTAGCCGCGATGATAAGTGGTTTTATTACAGCCGCACAGCTTTTCAGTCCCAATCCGTTGAGTTCCCTTCACATGTTCTTACTTTCATTAATAACCCTTTTGGTAAACCTTCAAATGAGGTCAGACTCACCTTCTAGACTCCAAAGGGTCCCCACTGGCCATAAATATTTTTTTCTACTTTCATAAATCAGCCTTTAAATAAATGATGCTTATTTTTTATAGTCGATTTTGCCACAAAAGTACACCCAGAGTGAACAATAAAAGGTTAACAAACAGAATAATAACATATTATTAATGACATTACTAGTGTGAAGTTGAAAATGTGAGCAGAATGTATTTGAGCCTAGTATACAGTGATCCCTCGCTGTATCGCGTTTCATCTTTCACAGCTTCGCTGCTTCACGGATTTTTTTTACAGTGCGGATATTTTTACATTGCATCCACTGAACTTCAGCGCACGCACAAGAACGGGACCCTTTGACGAGTCGTTCATTGCAGTTCTCAAATATAATCGAAGGTGGCATATCCGTTTATAAAAAGAGCGCCAACAACTACCCATAACAATGTTCTTCTCCTGCGCCTTCTGTAGAAACAGAGGCTACAGGGGGCGGAGTCAGGACCAAGAGGCACAGCTGGTACATACGCGTGAAATACACCAGTGACAATGTTTCCAACCTTGTATTACTATATTAAAATTATTGTTTTAAACAAATTTTGGGCTTTAAAACAGGTTTTGATTTTTGTTTTCAGTATTGCATTGTAAAATAATACAAAATAAAGCTGTGACTACTTCACGGATTTCACTTTTCGCGTGTTTTTTTTGGAACGCAACTCCCGCGATAAACGAGGGATCACTGTATGTCAATAATTCATAGTGACATTTTTTGGTGAATTACTGTGTTTTGAACGGGAGAGATTTATTCAAAAAAGTCACGTTTGTCACCTTCAGGATCCTCAAGGGGCCCCATTTTTTAACAGCCATCAAATCCACACAGATTCACTTTTTTTGCTCTTACAAAACGTAGAACTCTCACGCTCTCTGCTCATACATGGTGGACTTCACATACAGTATATGATGCATAGTTTTTACTTCATTAGTCAATTTTGCACCCGACGTATATCATGAAAATACTAAAACTGGCAAAACTGTGTGAAGCTGAATTTATTAGGGCCTTTAGTATATGTCAATAATTTATAATCACAATAAATTGGCATATTACTGTGTTTTGAATAAGTTTGCTTTATATAAAAAAGTAATGTTTTTCATGCCATAAAATCCACACAGATTAGTTTTGGTTTTTTTTTTTGTACTTTCAAAACTCTGATCTCCTTATATACTTCTACTCTACCCACATGTAAAGTTTATATATATATTATGTATATATTTTACTTTACATAGCTATATAACCTTAAAAGTACACTCCAAGTGAACAATAAAAGTAGAAAAACTACATATTTCCTAAATTAAAAGAGTGAATTGGAAAACTGAAAAAAATGAATTATTGACATGAAATTTAGCACAGGTTGTCCACTTCATTCTTTTTTTTAATGGTTTATAGCAAGTGTGCTTTTGTGATAAAAATGTCCTTATAATGTGTTTCCCAATCAGGGGTACGGGGACCCCAAGGGGTACGTGAGGAATTATCAGGGGGTACTCGGAAGTGTTTTGAGATTCCAAAAGAAAATGAAATATACTTTTATCTGATTAAAAAGTGTTATTAGTTGAAAATGTAGTATGTTTTTGGAGTATCTTGGACTATAAATATAAACATATAACAATATGCGACTTTTAACCCTTGCCTGAAACTCAAGTTTGGGGTACTCTGAGTGTGAGACAAAGCTTAGGGGGTGCTCAAGACAAAAAAGGTTGGGAAGCACTGCACCACAGTTTCACCATCTGAAAAAAAGCTGTTTTAAAATTGTGCACTCACCTAAAATTAATGTGAATATCGACGATGTGTCAAAGGGTTTGTGAGAGCTAGGAAGTAAAACCTACTTCCTCATTTGACAGCGTGAAATTCAGGTTGTCCAGCTTTACAGGACACATATTCTACATTTTTTGAGCTTTTAACCATGTGCCGTCATCTAAAACATACCTGGAGTAGCATTCAGTTGCATTCACTCTGTTTTGAGGAATGTTCATTAGAAAATCCCCCCCCTCCGAATGTCAAAAACACTTCCTGCAGAACTCCTTGATCTGGGACGTATTTTCAGATCATCTACGTCACTTATCTGAGAATCCTCCACTATTTTAAGCCCTTAAATAATCGCTAGACTCGTTCTGAGCATTTCTGCCGTCTAAACTCGATAACTGCTGCAGCAAATCCGCACTAGTGTCTTTTCAGCGCTAACTTCACTAGATTGTACGTATAGTCACTGTTCCCTCTAAGCTGCGCGCGTGCGCAATTGCGCACAACTCCCAGGGGCATCGCGCAGAGAAAATCTTTGTCGCGCACGAGAGAAAACGAGAGAGAAAGAGAGCGACAGGCGCGAGCCACACACAGTGACGTGCACCTGAACACACCTGATCATAAACAGCACATGGCGCCAAATCAAAGGCTCGGGGAACTAAAGTTCTACCTCCCATACGCTTTTAACTACTCTTTCTTCCGGACCAACCCGCCTCGTATTCACGGAGTTTTGAGCACAAACAGCTGACGGACTAATGCGTCTAGAATAGCGCAAATTACCGCGAAGATTTGCGCTCCCCATCAGGGGTGAAAGTAACGTATTACGGCCCCCTAAAACATTTGGTGGAAGTACGCTTTACCAGCAGGCACATAAACGAGCTCCTCCACGTGACGCACGGAAAAGTAGTCCCACTAAAATCATTGCCTCTGAAGTCAAACCATCACATTAGACAAACTTAATCCAGGGTCAGGCTGTGCACTTTTGGAGATTTAATCGACCCAACCCGAACTCTCAGAACTCACGATGACAAACTTGATTTGAGTTCATTCATTTTGGATCTGACTTGTCTCCGCGCGTCTTTACGCGGCAGCGGTGTGAGCGCCGTGAGCAGCGCGGCACGGACACAGACTTCTCAGACTCCTCTGTCTTCAGCTCCAGTGAAGAATCATGAACCAATCAGAGCAAACGCCACAGCGCGTCTACAAAGTTTAGAGCTTCGCACAGTTTTCGCGTGTATTGATATGTAAATTAGCTGCGTGCGTAACGAGGCGTTAAGTGCTTTATGCACAGAATAATCCCAAGTGAAAACTGGAAGAATGAAAATGAATGGCCACTGACGGAAAGTTTATTTAGGCTTTGAAGACTGTCTTGTTGTGTCAGAGCGACAGTAAAGTCTACTCAATGACATACTTCAAGAATTAACTGTAAATTATCATTAGGCCTGTTTGAAACATGGGCTTATGATCTCACAGAATTAAATTAATACAGAATTAAATTAATATTGCACAGAAGTGTTGCTGGATAAGAATCAATCTTTATATTAAAATGCATCAGAAAACTGTGAAAGCTTTGGAGGGAAAAAACACCATGACTCTGATTTGAACACAACTTAATGATGATATCCATTTTTTTAAATTATTAATTCTACCTAAACTAAATCATAGCTGAGGGGCTGTGATCAGAAAGAGGAGGAGGACAGTGCTGCTCACAGAGAAACACTGACAAGATTTAGACACAAGTGATCAGCAGCACGTGAACTACTGGTGAACTCAACTGTGCCACAAGTTTTCTTCTGATAAACAAAGCCTCCATTTGAATCTTGGGCAGAAGTCGCCTGCAATCATAATGTATGATTAAAGGTACACTATGGAACTTTTGTATGGAGGGCCTGCCATTATCTTATTGCATGATCATAAAATGTATCACTGTAACATTTGAGTTTGTTGATCTAAAACACCCCAAATCCCAGGAAATTACATCCATTTTGCTGAAAAGACCCCTTTCAAAGTTACCTGCTATAAGTTTCATTCAGAATTCTATCCAGGGATGCTTCATTAATGGATGAAGGCCAACAAAGTCTTGTGAAAAGTGCCCAAAAAAGACTGTTACGGCCCTGATCTCAGGTTTAGAACAAGTGTGACCCCGATGTGGCCACAGTGCGTCTGATGTCGCTCACATGGTCCAAGGCTCTGCTCAGGGAGTTTGTAGGTTTGCTCAGACAAATGAAAAATTAGAGGGAACATTGCATATAGTATCTTTTTTTGTTTGTTTCAAAACATGAGATGGCAAATTGAAGGTACTCAAGAGCATGTTTAAAGGCTAATAATATGAAAAATGCATAATATTTTTCCTTTAGGCCAAATTTAGTAGTGTGTTTCCTTAGTTGTTTTCTCAGCGGAGACATTGATCAGAATACTAATTTATTATTATATGTACTTGAAAATGTACTTACATCAGAGTTCATCTTTTTCTTCTCACAGTCTAAGCTTCTTCCCCTCCATCAGCGCCTTCACTTTGCGCTGAGGACAGAGGCATCAAACAAATAAAAGGCTGCAAACTCTTGAATCAATTTTCCATTGTTTACTTTTGTCATTAGCTTTTTGGGCCTGCAGAACCTTTTACTTTTTTATAAAATGATGACATAAAATGATGTCTCCTTTTACATTAAGCTACAGGCTCCGGCTGCTCAAATATAATGCTATTCAAACAATGCCATCAATCTGACGCACAAAACCACCAAAATGACCTGTCTCCTGCTCCGTTAACTATTTACTGTTTAACTATAGAGACTCTAGAACATTGTGATGTCATGTGGATGTAATCTACCCATCAGGTTCAGCACACAGAGCTGCTGTTTTTACTTTCCTCCTCCCTGTGCCTGCTGAGCCCACAAAAAGATGTATGCTCACTAACATTTGCACAGCCTGTTTGTCCAGATCTGTGTCCAAAGGTGCTCTGGGACGTTTGACTCAAATGTCTCATCTCTGGAGACGTTGTCCATCACCCTTTGACGTTCAAAATATATAAAAAAGAAACCAGAAAAGAAAAACATGTGAGGGAAAAAATAATACTAATAATATATAATATATACCCTGTACATCCGTATACATACATGTACATACACACATATACACATATACATACATATACCTACAAATGTATATATACGTGTGTGTGTGTGTGCGTTTGTGCGCGCGTGCGTGTGTGTGTGCGCGTGTGTGTGTGTGACCACCCGCAGAGGGAGAGGAGGGAATTTAGAAAATATAGATATATGTCCCCTCACACACATATATGCATGAAAAATACTAAAAGGGGGAAAAGTCATTACCAAAGGTGGATGTGTGCTTTGCATCAATAGGACAAAGTACAATTATGTTTGCATCTCCCTGAAGATGTGAAACAGGTCTCTATCGTCACATTGTTCAAATCTGGGCCAGAATGGTCCAGAGAAGACGGCCCCATTTTTGTTATGCACAACTGATAGGATTATTTAATGTAATTTTCATTCATTTTCTACCGCTTGTTCCCGTTAGGGGTCGCGGGTGACTGCAGCCTATCCCAGGGACTTTGGGCCTTAGGCGGGGTACACCCTGGACAGTGGCCAGCTCATCACAGGCTGACACTGAGACATGGACACATATTCACTCTCACAGTCATTCACTTAGATTTAGAGTTTTAGAGCAATTTAGAGTTGCCAAGTAACATAAACGTGCATGTGTTTGGACGGTGGGACGGTGTTGAAGACATAACCCGGCACCTGCATATACATATTTCAGATACAAAGGTAACATATACAGGCAGGAAGGTTTATCAGCCATCATGAGTGGTTTCTTTATGGAGGATCTGGAGGAAAAGGCCAAGACCGCACCAAGCAAACGCGGACTCACTGTGGAGAAGATACGTGGACGATATTCGGGAGAAAATAAAAAGTAACTAAGAACTAACAGATCATTTGAACACAATAGACAACACAGGAACATTCAATTCACATACACAGAAGAGCAAAATAATAAAATACACTTTTGTACATGAACATAATACACAGGGAAGATGGCAGCATCAAAATAAAAATACATAGAAAACCTACTCACACTGATCAATACTTTTATAGACATCAGAGCATCCCACAACCCACAAACTCTCTGTTGTAAGAACACTATTTAAAAGAACCAACAACAGAAAAACAGACGACATATCAAAAAGGCATTAAAACAGTGCAAATATCCAAAATGGGCAATGCAAAAATACAGAAAGAAGACCCCTGCCATGGTCACTTTACCAAACATCAGAGGAATCACAGAAAAAGTGCAGAGAGCCATGAAGAACACAACATGAACACACCAGTGAAACCATTCCAAAAACGTAGGCAACTACTCGTCCACCCCAACAAAAATGTAACGTCATATGTGAAATACCTTGCAATAAAACACACATCGGAGAAACAGGGAGGGCTTTCAGCACACGAAGAAGGGAACAGAGGACAGAATGTGAGAAGGAAACGGCGAGGGCATGCACACGAACAACAAAGCAGAACAAGAGCAATTCAAATTGAAGGAGGGGGCCTTTTTACTCTCACACACCTGGGACACTGTCCTAAAGAAGTCAGACTGCAGAAGGTGCTGTTGTCCTACCTCTACTGGAAGGAAAATTGCACCAAAACCTGTATAGATCATCTGGCATCGAGTGACACTGATGAAGACTGCAAGTGAGCTGTCAAAACTGTCAGGTAAACTAAACAAACTCTAGTCTGAAATAAGAACCTTATATTATATGTAAATATTAAATATGTCTTCATGTTTGAAACTTTTGTCTGAATAAAATGTTCTAATGCCACGGCGGAGAGCAAATAACTTGAACTAAACACAGTTCCTCGTGTCTGAAAATGAAATGCTCAACGTAAATGAGTTGTCGCTTATCTGTGTTTGTCAAAAGTGTAGTTAAATGCATGATTGCTTTTTTGATGAGCTACAAAGTTTTGGTAGCAATGCTAAATGACTAAACTGATTGTCTTTCTGGACTGAAACAAGCGTGGTCTGACAGGTTTTAGGTTTCAGCAAAGACTATTTGAGTTCAGTTATTCAGTTCTCTGTTGTGAGTCCAGAGTGCGTTCTGCTGTGTCCTGTGTACCTTCTGTTGGACACTTTGAGATCAATCGGGGGCTTAGTGTCTTTAGGACGTCCTCTCCTCTGCCGTGTGATCGTCCCGCTGCACTGGCCCGCTTTGCCTGTCCATTAACACGCTCCTTATTGGCTCAGGTCCCCAATGACTGCGGCTTGATTGCTTTTATTTCCTCATTCTCGCTCCGTCAAAGGGCTTTAAACACGGCCAAGGTCAACACGCTAACTCCGAGTCTTTGTTCCTCCCTCTCTCCGCTCGCTCTGAATGCCTCATAGGCACGCTTGATTAAATTTATTCATAAAGCAGCGTATCATTTCCATTCAAATTGTTTAAATGCTAATACGAGTGGGAGTTGGGGCAGAGAAAGTAATTCCGCTGGAGTGTGTGCCACAAATAAAGACACTTTTAGAAACAGTGCTGCCATTTCAACCAGATCTGGAGACGATTAGAGAGGACGCAGGCTGAGTAAGCGGCTGTGGAGAGCACGCTACCCAACGACAAGCAGCCCACACTGTGTAAGAGAAGAACTACCCTCTTTTATAAGGCCAAAGAAAATAATGAAGCACGTAAACACAACATAATCTTTGTGTTCACTACAAAGAAACTGCTAGGAAAATGACAACACTTTGGTGAACACATTGTTGGAACACTCAGGCTGTGGAAATGTCATAAAGTCAAGTTGTGATGTAAATATGCACGGTGTCAGCAAATAAATAAAAAATAAAAAAAAAGTTGTGATGTTATCATTGTTCACAATTGACCACGTAAAACAGAAATCCTTAATTCATGGTCATTCATTGTCTCTTTCTTTCTGTGTGTCTTTGTCTTGAATAGCCCACACAAAAGTACAGCATAGATACAGCTGGACACAGATACAAATATGTGCCATATCAGGAGGCGTGGTCCTAGCGTGGGTAACTCTCAGCTGAATCCACTTTTTCACCCTTCTAAATGTTTTGTAGAAAAATATGTGTATTTTAAGCTCAACTAATGCAAGTCGAGTCACATCTGAGTCTAAATGACGGATATTGATGTAGTGTTACAGTTATAGTGTTATAGTTGTAAAACATTGGGATAGAGCAGCTCTTCTACATTGAAATGGATTGTTTCCTACATAGAGGCCCATTACTCACCAGCAAACTACCACATCCTGAATCACATACAGCAATGACATGATCATATTACATAATATTACTGAGGTTGATCCACTCACCTTCAATAACAACAGGCCTTTGTCATTCTTTTCTCTAAAAATAACTTGTTGTTGTGTATAGTGATTTAAAAAAGAAAAATAATGTTGTCATGGAGCTCAATAGGAAAAGAAGAGCGTTCCAGTCTGCAGAAGCTTTGTAAGAGAAAGTTCTTCGTCAAATGTCTTTGTGAATCCTGGTAGTATTGAAGAAAGGATGTTGCAGGTGTGGTATTGAATAGAGTTATGTCTCACAAAGTATTTTGTTT
>CM033622.1:43787286-43803824 GCA_019453435.1 Rhinogobius similis
AATAACCTTTTAGTGTCTGATGCACACTGTATTTAAATCAGGATCAGAACAAGACAGGAACAAGCCCAGAACTGTGTGACTGGGTCGGATTAAGAGCCTGGACAGACTGCAAGCTATTATTTACCATGACTTCATTATGTGTGTGGAATTTAAAATGATTTAATCACAAAAAAAATTTTTTTTGATGAATTTGTGTGCCTGTTTGTGAATTTGCATGTGTGCATTTCCATATTTAAGGGCCACCATGGTTGAGCCTCCAAGGGGCCCCTATAGAGATTTAAAAGTTTTGGAGATGTTCTGTCAGTGAGTGTGAAGGCGATGTAACTTTGGTTTAACCTTTAGTGGAGAAAATGGAAATGACATGTTTGTGTACATATGGCCCCTCTGGCTCCGAGGGGCCACCTTCTGCGCCGCACCCTCAAATAAACAACAAAATGACAAAGAGCAGAGAAACGGAGGAGAGAATCTGAACATTCCATCTGTGCGAATGTTAATGAGGCAGCGACTGTCACACACTCGGGAGTTTGTTTCATTTTGAACGCACTGATAGCGAAGCCAGAGCCACAAAGGTCACTGCTGAGGGCAGGGCCAGAGTGAGGAAGGGCCTCTGATACAGTTTGTACTTTTTTGCCTCTTCTCATGAACATATGTTTAATTCTGTGTTCATAATAAGTCCACATGGAGCATAAAGGTTGGATTCTTGGCCGGCGCTGTAGCAGCGGTCAGGGCTCTCGCTTCACA
Source organism: Rhinogobius similis (assembly GCA_019453435.1). NCBI lineage: Eukaryota > Metazoa > Chordata > Actinopteri > Gobiiformes > Gobiidae > Rhinogobius > Rhinogobius similis. The sequence continues at coordinate 43,788,028 of CM033622.1, forward strand.
GCAAGAAGGTCCTGGGTCCTGGGTCCTGGGTCCTGAGGAGTTTGCATGTTCTCCCCATGCCTGTGTAAGTGTCCTCCAGGTGCTCCGGTTTCCCCTCCCACTAAAAACATGTACAATAAGTGTGTGAATGAGAGTGTGTTTGTGAGAGTGACTGCAGGACAACGGATGAAAACGAGCCCTTGGATAATTCATAATTCATGTTCATTACCATGTACTGTCCTGACCAAATCAAGAAATACATTTTAAAAATGAAATAGAAGAACGTGACGTGGTATGAGAGGTCCATGTTAACTCTTTTCCATATCTGAACCCCATTGAGAATCTTTGTGCGTGAGTCTGTATTAGGTGTGAACTATTGTTATTTTTGGGGTCGTGACTGAAAAAGTTTGAGAACCACTGGTCTAACCTCCGAGACAAATGCATGGATAAGTGTCTCCAAGTCTGGTTTAGACTTTATATCTTTGATTTTGGCAATGGTTTTTAGATAATAAAAAGCTGCTGATGTGGCTGTTAAAGTTCAACTCCATTCCATTGATAACCTCAGATTTCTAACTTGATTTGTAGGTTTTAGAGCGAGAGACTGGGCTTCTCTGCTTAGACTCAGCCCTGGACAAGGTGGCAGAAACCTGATGATGACGTACGCACACGTATGCATTTTATTGTCTCTATTTTAGTGCCACAAGTGCTTTCTGAATGCCAACTGTGAGTGTCAGACTGATATAATAATAAAATGATTATGTTAACTCTTTGTCTTCAGTGCAAATACAGCACAGCTTTACAGAGCTCTGCCTTTGACCGTCAGAGAGGACGTCTCCTGAGCACATGTGGATGGAGAAATGAACACACATTACAGCACATTTCTGTATACTTTTACTTGGATGTATCTGGAGGTTTTAATCCCATTTTCAGGCATAAGTATATTAAGTATAATTTTAGTAGTTCAGATTCACTGCTGCTTTACCTTTCATTATTTTTTTTATTCTTCACAGTGTCCACCTTGACATTTGAACTTCTCTTACACTTAGACTTGTTTGCTTTATCAGTGCAAGCTCTGCGGGAGGTAAACTTTATTAGATCAATATTACCAATAATCATAAATATATATCGCAACAACTACTGTTGTAATTTTGGGCACAGCAAAAATGAAATGAAATTGAATTGAATTAAAATGCACATTTATAAGCAGATGTGTTTCATTGACTTGATTTTGTGTCACATTTCTCTTGAATATGTTATCTTAACAGTTTCCAGAATACAGAGCAAGAAGAAGAGGATGAAGGTATTGACCATGACCCATGAAGAAGAAGCCGCCGTTCAGACATCAGGGTCTTTGCTGAGAGAACTTATGGACAACTGTGGCTTCTCCTAAAAACACAAACAAAACTCAATTCATACATTCAACAGCACATACTAGAAACTGAAAAAATACTTTCAGATGAGCAAAGGTGTCTTAATACGATGTTAATATTGTGTAAATGAGTTATTGACAATTATTGTGTAGGGCACATGTGCATTCATTTGATGTTAGTTGCAATTTAGCAAACTGTGTTTATTGCTGCAGCTCATGTATAGACAAGTGCATTTCTTGTGCCATATTGTGTCTTTTAAATGTGGAATTACAGAATTAATAAATGTACTTTAATGTTCTGGACTGTAATGTTGTACTTGCAATGTTGTATGCTCTCGAGTACTTCATATGCTTAAAGATTTGAATTAAGCCAATGACTTTATCAAGTAGTTTGCCAGCTACTCTTGACTCAACTCATTTTTCCTTTTTATTTTTATTTATTTTTATTATTTTTTTACAAAACATGTGAATCTAACTGTATTTAAAAAAAATATATATATATATATATATATATATATATATATATATATATATATATATATTTTTTTTTTTTTTTTTTTTTTACAAGTGAACTCACTAATATTCATCAAATGTATTTTTTGCTTCGGCAAAATCGTGTGAACTCTCAGAGTGCAGGCGTGTTGGATCATGGATAACCTGTTTTGACTCATGAAAAGTGGTGTCTGAATCTGAAGCAAAAGCTGATCTGAAGTTCCAGCTGGAGCAGTGTATTCTTTGGTGATGTGTGTGTGTTTCGTGGGGAGGATGTAGAACGCCCACCAACTTTAAATGAGGTTTTAATGAACAAATACAACAAATGGATGAGAACCACATTTCCACCGTGATGCTGTGAGATTTAAAGCAGACCTGGTTATTATTGTGAAGCACTGTGTCTCATCCCCGACACAGTGAGCTGCACGAGGGATCATCACTGTGTAACAGACAGGCCACCATTTTCATTTATTTATTTAATATGAAATCATTTCACTTCATTCAGATATTATTTGATATTGATAGACATGACGTCATAATCGGGTCTTGGCAGAACTGTGTTGGGATTCATTTCCATTATGAAGCCAATATTCAATTTACAAAAAAAAAAAAAAAAAAAAGAAGAAGAAATGATCAATTCTAAGTACCTGAAATTAGTACCATGTGTCTTTAATGAGTCCAAATGTGTAAGATTATTATTCAGTGAGATCGTAGAACCAAAGATTGAGCAGATCTAATTCAGATCTGTGTGTCGTGACGCCCAGCACGTGAGCTTATGAATCTGATGGAATTAATATGAATGTGAATATTGTAGCCGCAGTGGCTGAATGAGTCCCGCCTCACAACCAGAGGGTTGTGGGTTTGACTCCTGGGTGGAGGTGGCATGTGTCTCTCTTGTTTGTGTGGGTCACCTGTGGGTGCTCATGACAGGTGCCCCGTGCCACTGAAGGACGGGTCACAGGCAGAGCCCATGGCCCACAGGAATCAGTTCAAATCAATCAACTCATACACTGTTTCACATCTGGCAAATGTCCACCACTTTTAATAGTCTTTGACCAACATATGTAATGATTAACTCATTTATTTTCCTAAAAAGGAAATGTGTTTTATTGACTTATTTGATTGTTTTTTGTTGATTTTTAAGTTATTTTTCTCAATGTGCTTGTATAAGAGCATGTAACTGTTCCTGTTTAAATAAAGATTAATAAAAAGAGACTTTATTAGATAGACGTGTTTATTGACGCTGGCATTGCTGAGCTACAATGCACGCCGCTATACTGCCCCCTGCAGGCGCTTTGCAGTGATACACACCTCTTCCCACTCAAATAGAGGCTTGATGAAAAAGTGTCCGTAAGTGTCAGTAATATCACTAAAACAATAAATAAATGACATCATTCTCACGGCCTGTATACAAATATGTACTTTTTTATAATGAGAGACCTAAATCATAAAATAATATATGCGTAGCCTCCACACACTCTATGCATGAACTGTGTGCTTAACCCCAGCAGAGGGCGCCAGAGCTCTGTGCTATCCGTGCTCAGTCTGGCAAGTGCAGCCAAAAAAAACAAACAAATAAAAAGTAATTTATTATATTATAAGCTCTGAGTAAAAGTGGTCCTACAGATATTTCCATAAATCAGTTAAAACTAAATGCCTACAGGCTGGAATTGGAAGTTGAATCATTTTAGAATAAGCCCAGTTCTCCTTAAAACTGTCCATAAAAGCCTTGCAGAGAGCGCCTGGACCCTTTCATGCTGATCAGAGGAGCAGCTGTGACTCTCTCCATGAATCCTGAATGTGGACTGGGCTTTTGTCAAACCGTGGCTGGTCTGTTCCATGTTATTATTGTGACGTGCCGCAGCAACAAGTCATCTTTTATTGGGATAAATGTTCTTGGAGGTTGGCGGATTGATCGCTGCTCCATCAGGTGAATACTGTTGTTGTGTCATTGGGCAAGACACTTAACCCTCTCACACCCTGAGTCTGCAGACACTGATGTGTGAAAGAGTGAGAGGTTCCTGATGTGATGCTTTGAGAGCCCTGAAGGTAAAGTGACCTATAAATACTGCCGCAGAAAATAAAGGTCAAACTCTCTAAAATTTGGTTGAACCACCTTGAGCTTTGTAGCAAGTGAGAGTGAGGATAAGGTACAACCTTATCCTGTGATAAATGAAGGCAGAACAAACATAAAGTTGTTTGAATCTGGGTTTTTACACTCCAGTGTAACTCAGCAGGAGACTATAGTAAGTATCCAGAGCTCTCTGATTGGACCATGGAACAGAAGACATTACAAAATACATGGTTTAATATATTTTCATAGCATTCTACCCAACACTCCTAAGGCAAATATGGATGAAGGAAGTCAAGGGCCAAGTGGAGACTAGGTCCAATAAGCTCCTGATGTAACTGTATGCTAACTTCTATCTACCCTCTGCTGAACTATCTGGACCAGTGCTTTGGGCGTGTGAAGGGCAAAGGCCGTTTAGTGTCTGGTGTGTGTCTTTATGAATCTTTAACACAGTTTAACCTTTAAACACATTCACTCACCTCCAGAACTCTGGTGACACCACATCCACTACAGCAGAGTTTATTCACATTTTCTCCTTCAAACCAAACTATACAATATTGTTATGACATAAAAAACACTATGACATGTGCGACTGTGCTCTGTCTACAGTCAGTCATTACAAATCTGTTTAAAAAGGCACTTCTGCTGTGAAGGTGGCAAGGCTGTGCACATGGGGCTGCATCACACAGAACAATCTTTATAAGAAAAATGTACACGCTTCAATGTATAAGTAAAAAAAAAAACTTAACAGACTAAAACAAGGCATAGATAGGGCTGTGTAAGGAAAATCATGAAGGAAATCTGCCCTTTCAAACATAAAACTTGTGTTGTCGTGATTAAGGCCTATTTCATTTCTTGTGATATTAATTATTACATAAGCCAATAGTGCAAGTTCAATACTTTTGCGATATATTGTGCAGCCCTAGTGCACAGAATACACATTCAAACATATCAAAAGTGTAAGCTCATGGTATAATATCATCTAGACACTGTAAGCAATCACTTGGAAGTGTGGTGCAGACTTTGTTGAGCAGATTATGGCTGCAACAGTGATTACAGTAGTAAACTAAATCAGTATGTCTACAGTCAGACTTTATACTTACATTGTCAAAGGTTTAAATATGGAACTGAAGGCTTCCATATATAGAATATTTACAAATAAAGTGTATAATTGATGAAAATTAAACATTATTCTATTCTATCTTATAATACAGTTGACATTTAATGATGGTTATTTTCTTATGTTTTAGAGTCTGTATAGTCCAGCTACCAATCTTAAAATACAATTACAATTCTTTTTTGTCGTCTAATTAGTCTAACAGTTAGTTGATTAATTGATAAATTTCCAGTACTACAAACGAAAAAGGCACTTTTTCCAGTTTACGTCACAGATGATTTGTTTATATCATACTTAATGCTTCTTTCTTCATTACATCGTCTGCTGGTGTTTGGCTTTCACATTAACCCTGACCATGAATCCAGGCCTGCAGGGGTTATAAACACTATAGTCTACTACTGGAAATACAAAGTAGTTTTAAAAGCCTAAATATTAGGTTCTTATAGAACATTTGAGCAACATATTAAAATATATATATATAAAAAATATAAAAACTAAAAATAATAATGATGAAAAACTATTTATTACTTCTTCTAATCAATACTTCAAGTATACTGGTCTGGGGTCTCCAGCCTGTAGCTGTACACCCCTTGCTCTCCCCAAAGGATTCTGGGATCATTTGTCACTGGGTAGTACTCAGTTACTTTTTCAAGAAATTGTACTTCTTGGAGTAACTTTCTGAGGCAATTTTTTTTACTCCTACTTGACTAATATTTAGTTTGAAGTAACAGTATTACTTACTTGAGTAAAAATCTCTCACTGTGAGTAAATCTACACGTGACAAACACTTTATGCTGACAACGGGAAATGATTTGAACATGTGTTTCTTGCTCCTTCAGATGTGATTTATTTTGTATCATTTTTGTGCCCATTCTTTGACAATACCAGATTCTGATCATCTTTAATGCTAACTTAATCCAGACAGTTACTCTTACAATTACTCTAACTTAAGTGTTATTTTCCCCAAATACTTAATTACTCTTAACTGTGTAATATCTTGGACCAGTATTTTGTTCTACTTGGGTGATATTATTTTTGTCCTTACTAATACAATTGTAAATGTGGATAATGGATAATGTCTTAAAGGCATCTGACTGTGCCCCGTCTAAGCCTAGCACTCACAGTTATACTTAATCAACTCAATTTCTTGTGAGCGCTCAAAGGAGCAGCTCTCTGACATTTTTGTTATGTAGAAGTAGCTCTCCAGGAGAAAAGGGTTGACCCCTGCTCAAAGCTAATGTCCTTGTGCAGTTAGTTCAAATTGAGATACGATCACATTTTTTTAATGTAACCAAAATACGTATTCAAAATACAATTTTGAGAAACTGTATTCCGATACCGTTCCTCATTAATTTGAGAGTATTCAGAATAAAGTTACTTTTCTAAAATCAAAGGAATACATTGTGGTAGTTGATCTCACAGTTTAGGCTTCAAACTACACAGATTTAGGAAAGAAAGCCTTTTTCAAGTGAGTGTGTGTGTAGTTTTACTTTCTCTAATTACTGATAAATAAATGGTGCAAAAAACACAAGTGGTTTCAATTCTAAGTCAAGTCATTACACTATAATATAGTGCCACATACAGGGAAAGTATTCATAATACAGCACTCTGATTGGGCCAAGTGACAGAATAATAGTGTAATTTCATGGATATTCTAATACACCAGTGCTCCCTGCTCGAGTACAGCTGTCTCATACACTGTCCCACGGTGACACTAGTGTCTCTGTGGCAGCATCAGCCCCAGCAGCACCAGCCCCACCTGCAAACCCCAGCCGTACCACAGTGACCCCGCTCCACTCAGCAGGTACTCCACCCGTGACCATGAGCCGTTGTTGGGCAGCGGCTCCAGCCCGAGAGTGCGGCACATGAGGTTGTAGACATCCACGGAGCGGATCGGGGCTGCGCGCACATTCTCTTTGAAATCTGCACACACAGAAAGAAGACAGTGAATACACGTGCTCACCAATGCCACGTAGTAACAATGATAAATGTGCTAAGGTTAACACAAAGCTAAAGCTGGACTTTGAGTCAGGCTTCACTTCAATGACTCAGACTTGAACAATGGTGAAGACCCCAGTGGCTTTTATAGCATCTGAATAACATTTAAAGAGCCTGGGTTTGATTAAGGGTGCGGTTACACTTGCTATTATTTGGTCCTAAATTGAGCCCATTTTAGTCCTGATGTTCACTTGGTTTTATCCTGTTCTAGTCCTTTGTTAAGTCCTGATCTAGTCCTGGTTTAGCACAACAGGGTGAAATGTCAACAATTAGAGTGTCTTTGCTCTTCATTCTTGCAGTTAGTTTTAAACCCTTAAAACGCACCTGAAGGTTCTTATGTTTTTCCAATCATTACTTTGTGTGGTGGGATAGAGCCTGTAGTTATTATTTATCATAGTTTACATCACTCCAATTGCTGTTTGTGAGATAAATAAATAAATAAAAGTTGACGATTACAGGAAGTAGTGCTGCGCTCTACAACAGAATCCCTCTGTGATGTCATCAATAAGCGACATTCCACTGAAAATGCACAACTTTTAAAATGTACACACAACTGAAAGATTTTACTGACAGTGCACTCTGTGATGCTGGGACAGGCATTAGTTTGCACGGACGATAAACAGCCAGGGAAATGTTAGATGCGTGAACTTCCTCATTTTAGATCAGAGATGACACACTAGTCCCTCTACCTCTGACTCACTCGTGTGCTTTTGTTTGAGTCCACTGCAGTCAAGTGAAAACTACTGGAGCAGAAATGGTTTTAATTGTGCTACAGAGAGAAAATAGCTTAGGAGGAAAGCAGTTGCTACCTTGTGTCTCAAATACTAAAAAAAATGTCATGTTATCACTTTTCTTTGCAAAGGCTTAGTGTACGTTTTATACAGCTACAAAGCATTTAAATGACCAGTTGTCCCTGGACGTCTCTTAGGTGCAGCTCACAACAACTCAGTTCTTTGACCTGCTGGAGACTGGGACGAGAGTGGTCAGACAGTTTCTCTGTAGAGCCTGCAGATGGTGATTCTATCATAATGAACAGGTCAAATAGTCACACATACTGTAGCAGTAGCATTTCACCTGACTCTTATGGCCCTCTATTGAGGTTTGCCCTAGTTTAGATCAGATTTAGTACTTGTCTCGTCCGGCTGCTGCTGCATCTGTTCAATACAACATTGTAGAGTGGAGTGGTACCTGGGCCCGCTGCCAGGAAGAAACCCCTCATGTCCAGGTACTCATTGTCGTAGCCGTGCCACCCGTTCTGCCAGCCCCGTGCCGGCCCTGAGCTCTCGTTCTTCCAGTACGGCAGCACACTTTTGTTCTGCCAAACATGTAAACAATGTAGGTTTACTCCAGGTGTCTCTCCTCACCTTGTCCCCCTTTACAACGGGACAGTCATATGTCATTCTGTACGTTGTGTAAACCCACCTGAATGATGAACCAGCCCGGCTCGGCAACCAGCGTCAGAGGAGACACAAACTTTCCCCCGCCGTAGTAGAAGCGCGCTGGGACATCAGCCTTGCTGTACACCCGCATGTTAGGGACCGTCCTGAGAACAGCAAGCACCTGAGGACAGCAGGGGACAGGGGATCATGATTTACTCGTTCCCGCGGAGTAGCCGTCACATTAAATGCTGTTTGAACGGAACAAACCGTGAGGAGAAGTGTCTCCTTCACAGCAAGTGCACATCAGAGCAGCCCCATGTACACCCATCAGCGAAGCGCAAATGTCTTAACTTTGTCATTTATTAAAGTGTGAGGGGCTTTGAAAATGAAAGAGAAAACCACTCTGAGACACAATATGGCTTTATTTGTATAGGACGTGATAAGGTGAACTATTGCTGACCTCAAGAATCTTGCCCATGCAGCACAGGACAGGATGCACTGGGTCATGACATTATCATCCCTGCCCTCCTTTCTGGACATTCTGTGTCCTCATACCAGCTGGGAGAGGATTCCTGTGGTAGCCAGTACCAGCAGGCCAGTCCACCTTGCCCAGGTCCCAGGACGAGTCCCAACGGAGGAAATGGTTCTACAGAAGAGTACCATCCAAGCCCTCCTCCTCCACCAAGGAACAGAGGAGACAGAGTCTGAGAGCATCTCGTGCTTAACAGCTCAGATATGGGGAAAGGCCCAAGAAGCTAACTTTTCTCTCGTCCAAGATCTTGCGCCCGTCTTTGACGTGATTTTGACTGCACACATGCATTTTCATGCAAAGGACCTTTTGCAATTCTTCAGTCTACAGCAACAACCTTCGAGTTTCGCCCTCTTCCTTGCGTCTTTCTTTCACCGGAGGCATCTTCAAGGAAAATCTTCCAGACCTGCAGCCGTGTCCTCCGCAGCCCAGAGCTGAGGCTCTGCATCTGACCTTCAGGTCACATGGGACACATGGCTGGAGAAACTCTTGGGTCGTAAGCGCACACATTTCACAGACACAAATTGGCTTCAATACATTTTAATTGTTAAATTTAATCCAGAACAACCTTGTCTAGTTTTACAAATGTAATCACCATATTTATCAGTTTGTATGTTAATCAGTAAATCTCCATAAAATACAGTTGGTAGAGTGTTCCAGAAAAGAAGTCAATGTCACGGTTACATTCTTAGGACCTTCAGATTGACCATTCATTCATTCATTTTCTACCGCTTGTTCCTGTTAGGTGTCGCGGATGACTGGAGCCTATCCCAGTGACTTTGGGCCTTAGGCGGGGTACACCCTGGACAGTGGCCAACTCGTCCCAGGGCTGACACAGAGACAGAGACAGACAACCATTCACTCTCACATTCATTCACTATGGACAATTTAGATTTACCAGTTAACCTGAACACATGCATGTGTTTGGACGGTGGGAGGAGCCAAAGAACTCGGAGAGAACCCACGGTAACGGGGAGGACATGCAGACTCCACCCAGAGAAATCGTGGGTCCTGGTCCAGGATTCAAATCCACGACCTCCTTATTGAGAGGCAGGAGCTCTAGCCGCTCTGCCACCGTGCACCCCTCAGATTGACCATTATTATTAGTAGTAGTAATAATCATAATAATAATAATAATGTACAATTGTGAATTGATAATAACTAAGTTTTATATTTGATTTGGAAACTGGTAATTCGCTCAAAAAGCTGGTGCCCTGATAACAAATAAAGATAAAAATTAAATGAACTTGCCCACACACTCACCAAGAGCTGTGTGACATGCTTTAAGTTCATCCAATTCCTGAATCAGTGTCACCATTTCCTCTCATCCCCTCTCATGTTGGGAGGGCATGATAGCACCACGTGTTTGGTGTGAGGACATAATCAAACCATATATAAATTCACTACATTTGCGTAGGAAAACACATTATTACAGAGATTCATACGTGCTTGGCGCGCAACATTACTATCTTTCATGCACAAGCAACTTTAAACTAATAAAATATCCAATAAATACCCAAAAGAATGAAAAACACTGCACCAAAGGACACAAGGACACAGCAGGGGACACGAGGACACAGCAGAAGACACAGCCAGAGGACACAGCAGAGGACACGAGGACACAGCAGAGGACACGAGGACACAGCAGAGGACACGAGGACACAGCAGAGGACACGAGGACACAGCAGAGGACACGAGGACACAGCAGAGGACACGAGGGCACAGCAGAGGACACGAGGACACAGCAGAGGACACTAGGACACAGCAGAGGACACGAGGACACAGCAGAAGACACAGCCAGAGGACACAGCAGAGGACACGAGAACACAGCAGGGGATACGAGGACACAGCAGAGGACACGAGGACACAGCAGAGGACACGAGGACACAACAGGGGATACGAGGACACAGCAGAGGACACGAGGACACACCAGGGGATACGAGGACACAGTAGAGGACACAAGGACACAGCAGGGGATACGAGGACACAGTAGAGGACAAGAGGACATAACAGGGAACATAAGGACATAGCAGATGCCATGAGGACACAGCTCACCTGCTGTAGCTTGTCCTTCAGGGGCCAGAGACTGACCACGGGGCCCCGGTCCATCATCTTGGCGATGTTTGACATGTTTATGTACTTATCAAGCTCTATCACTTTGTCTGTCCACTGGATTGTGGTCATGCCGTGGTCAGAGAACATCACTACGTTCAACTTGTTCTGTAGGCCCTTCTCCTGAAGACAGTACACAGAGGACAGATCAGAGGACAGACAGAGGACATGACCGAGGTCAGTGCAGCAGTCAGGACACAGGACAGGATAGAGGTCAGGACAGAAGCAGACAGGACAGAAAACAGGACAGAGGTCAGGACAGAGGTCAGAGGACAGGACAGCTGAGACTGACCGTGATGCCGTGGTTGAGCACTTGCATGGCCATGTCCAGCTCCTGCACGGCCCTCCTGACCTCTGGGGAGTCTGGCCCAAAGTGATGGCCCTCCACATCGATCTTCTCATAGTATACCGCCGCCATGTGTGCCTGTCCCGATCTGAGGCAGAGGAACCGAGAAACAGCAGTGACATAGCAAAGACATGGGGACACAGCAGAGACAGAGACAGGCGTGATAGCACCACCACCTGAGCGCGGTGTCGTACGTGAGCACAGTGTCATACCTGAGCACAGTGTCATACCTGAGCACGGTGTCGTACCTGAGCGCGGTGTCGGACCTGAGCGCGGTGTCGTACCTGAGCCTTGATGTAGCGCATTACCTGAGCCGCAGTGTCGTACCTGAGCTCGGTGTCGTACCTGAGCGCGGTGTCGTACCTGAGCGCGGTGTCGTACCTGAGCGTGGTGTCATACCTGAGCGCGGTGTCGTACCTGAGCGCAGTGTCATACCTGAGCGCGGTGTCGTACCTGAGCGCAGTGTCATACCTGAGCGTGGTGTTGTACCTGAGCGCAGTGTCATACCTGAGCGCGGTGTCGTACCTGGCGCGGTGTCATACCTGAGCGCGGTGTCGCACCTGAGCCCGCTGGCCTTGATGTCGTACCTGGCGCGGTGTCATACCTGGCGCGGTGTCATACCTGAGCGGTGTCGTACCTGAGCGCGGTGTCATACCTGAGCGCAGTGTCATACCTGAGCGCGGTGTTGTACCTGAGCGTGGTGTCATACCTGAGCACGGTGTCGTACCTGAGCATGATGTCATATATGAGCGCAAGCATGGTGTCGTACCTTAGCATGAGGGCGGTGTCGTAACTGAGCATGAGTGTGGTGCCATACCTGAACGTGAGCGCAGTGTCGTACCTGAGCGCAGTGTCGTACCTGAGCGTGGTGTCATATATGAGCGCAAGCATGGTGTCGTACCTTAGCATGAGGGCGGTGTCGTAACGGAGCATGGGTGTGGTGCCATACCTGAGCGTGAGCGCAGTGTCGTACCTGAACGCGGCGTCATACCTGAGCGCGGCGTTGTACCTGAGCATGGCGTTGTACCTGAGCATGGCGTTGTACCTGAGCATGAGGGCGGTGTCGTAGCTGAGGGCGGTGTCGTACCTGAGCGCGGCGTCGTACCTGAGCATGGTGTCGAGCGCGCCGGCGTCGTACCTGAGCCGGGCGTCGTATCTGGCGGCGTCGTACCTGAGCGCTGTGTCGTACCTGAGCGCGGCGTTGTACCTGAGCAGGAGCGTAGTATTGTACCTGAGCATGAGGGCGGTGTCGTAGCTGAGTGCGGTGTCGTATCTGAGCGCGGTGTCGTACCTGAGTGTAGTGCTGTACCTGAGTGCTGTGTCATACCTTAGTGCGGTGTCGTACCTGAGCATGGTGTCGTAGCTGTGCGCGGTGTCGTACCTGAGTGTAGTGTTGTACCTCAGCGTGGTGTCATACCTGAGCGTAGTGTTCTACCTGAGCGCGGCGTCGTACCTGAGCGCGGTGTTGTACCTGAGTGTAGTGTGGTATCTGAGCGCGGTGTCCTACCTGAACGTAGTGTTGTACCTGAGCGCGGTGTGGTACCTGAGCGTGGTGTTGTACCTGAGCGTGGTGTTGTACCTGAGCGTGGTGTCGTACCTGAGCGTGGTGTCGTACCTGAACGTAGTGTTGTACCTGAGCGTGGTGTGGTACCTGAGCGCGGTGTCGTACCTGAGCGTGGTGTCGTACCTGAACGTAGTGTTGTACCTGAGCGTGGTGTGGTACCTGAGCGCGGTGTCGTACCTGAGCGTGGTGTTGTACCTGAGCGTGGTGTCATACCTGAGCGTGGTGTCGTACCTGAACGTAGTGTTGTACCTGAGCGTGGTGTGGTACCTGAGCGCGGTGTCGTACCTGAGCGTGGTGTCGTACCTGAGCGTGGTGTTGTACCTGAGCGTGGTGTTGTACCTGAGTGCGGTGTGGTACCTGAGCGTGGTGTTGTACCTGAGCGTGGTGTTGTACCTGAGCGTGGTGTTGTACCTGAGCGTGGTGTTGTACCTGAGCGTGGTGTCGTACCTGAGCGTGGTGTCGTACCTGAGCGTGGTGTCATACCTGAGTGCGGTGTGGTACCTGAGTGCGGTGTGGTACCTGAGCGTGGTATGTCGTACCTGGCGTGGTGTTGTACCTGGCGTGGTGTTGTACCTGAGTGCGGTGTGGTACCTGGCGTGGTGTTGTACCTGGCCGTGGTGTTGTACCTGGCGTGGTGTTGTACCTGGCGTGGTGTTGTACCTGAGCGTGGTGTCGTACCTGAGCGTGGTGTCGTACCTGAGCGTGGTGTCATACCTGAGTGCGGTGTGGTACCTGAGTGCGGTGTGGTACCTGAGCGTGGTGTCATACCTGAGCGTGGTGTCGTACCTGAGCGTGGTGTTGTACCTGAGCGTGGTGTGGTACCTGAGCGTGGTGTGGTACCTGAGCGTGGTGTTGTACCTGAGCGTGGTGTTGTACCTGAGCGTGGTGTTGTACCTGAGCGTGGTGTCGTACCTGAGCGTGGTGTGGTACCTGAGCGTGGTGTGGTACCTGAGCGTGGTGTTGTACCTGAGCGTGGTGTTGTACCTGAGCGTGGTGTCATACCTGAGCGTGGTGTCGTACCTGAGCGTGGTGTGGTACCTGAGCGCGGTGTCGTACCTGAGCGCGGTGTCGTACCTGAGTGCGTTCAGAGAGTTCTCAATGGAGTCTGTCAGGTTCTGAATGGATGGGTTGTAGAAATACTCCACACACACAGCTGGCTTCACTCCCATGATCTGCACCTCACAACCTGAACACAACAACTATTCTAAACACTTGTGACTGTGTGTGTGGGACAGAAACACAACACGTGTTTTTTCTTTTTCCAAGTAGACCAAATGAACGTGCAATCTTATATTGCATAGAACAGATCATATTAGCCCAATGAGGATAGACACATGAAATCGGGCTAACAAATCAGATTTTATATATATATATATATATATATATATATATATATATATATATATATATATATATATATATATATATATATATATATATATACAAACACAAAAAGGTAACCTTTGACATGCCTGCTGTATCATTCATATATATATATATATATATATATATATACCTCCTTCTCTCTGCCTCTAGTGAGTACTGCACGTCCGTTATGCAATTTCCTTCGGGATTAATTAAGTATTTATCTATCTATCTATCTATGTCAAAGGTTACTAGTTACTGTATTTTAAAAAAATAAAATACAAAATGGTGTAACCAGGCAGAACAGGTCAGAACTCAGTTTGGACTGGGTTTGGACCACTTGACTGGTTAGGACTTAGTTTGGACTGTGTGTGTGTGTAGTGAATTTGGACAGGTCTAAATCAGGTTTGGACTGATACTCACGGGGTTTGTGTTTGTAATTATTTATGTAATAAAGAGACAATGCCTATTAATTAAACTAATTTCCATCCTTAGTTGGACTGGTCAAGACTGGACTATAACCTGTTTTTGACTAGTCTGCATTGGGATGCAGACTGGAGCTGTGCAGAGCAGAGATTGGACCAGTTCTAACAGGGTTTAGACTTCCTAACCAGAATAAACCTGTCGAATTTGAGTTTGGAACGATCTAAGACATTTGGTCGGCTCCAGACTAGGTTTGGATTAGTTCAGAACAATCAGGACTATATGTAAACAAGTTCTGACTGGGTTTGGACCAGTCCAGTTAGGAATAGGTCTAAACTAGGTATGAAGAAATCCCGAGTGGCTCTACACAGGTACAGATTGTGTTTAAATTGGTCCGAACAGTGTTTGGGCTGGTTTTGGGATAGCTTCCTTATAGCATTTTACATATGAAAGATGGCAGAGACATATGCCAAAAATAGGGGGTTAAAAAGTATGATCAAATATGATAGATATGGTCTTGTAGGGTTAGAACACCTTTTTATATTTTATGATGATATGATATGATATGATAACACGATTTACTTTTCTGACAGGAAATGCTTTTTCAAGGGCAGCATCAGAGTGCTGAGATGCCTATCTACTGTTTATGTGAGTGAGAAAGAGCTGACCGGGCCAATAGTACATGAAGACGCTCCTGCCGCTCTTTTGTGCCGTCACCCACAGTGGCTCTGCGCCGTCCCACCACAGAGGAAGCCTGCTGTCCGGGTTGGTCCCAATCAAGAACTCCTTCCCGGAGCGCTCGTCCCACATGTAGTTTCCCGTCATGTGGTGCGCGTCACAGTGTCGACCTGAAAATAACAAAGTGTCACCCTGAAAACAACACAGTGTCAGCCTGAAAACAACAGTGTCAGTCTTAAAACACTCACATTGACACTTAACATAATGCTTTTAAAGCATTTTGAGTGTTTTTAAATGGCAATTTATAACATAAATTGGTAAATGCTTTTATTAAAGCTTCTTTTAAAGCATGATTTGATAAAAATGTAAAGAACA
>CM033622.1:43803924-43948924 GCA_019453435.1 Rhinogobius similis
CAGTCAAATGCTTTTTTGACAAGACAGTTATAGCTTGAAATGAGGACAGCGAGGGTAGAGACATTCTGCAATTCTGTCACAGTGTGTCAAGGTATTTTTAGAAAAAAAAAATAAACTAAGGTAAAAGAAAAAAGGAGCTGTAACATTTCACTGGCAGAAGCTCTTAACACTGTAAAGAATCCAAGCTCAAGGAAAATGAAAACAGACGTTATTTATACAGAAATATAGTAGTAAACAGCACATTCAATTTTAAAATTGAATAATAAATGTATGCTACAACTCCAGCTAATTGATTTCATGCATTTTCCATGTTAAGGCCTAAATTAGCCTTGATTAGTCTTGGTTTTTGTCTATGTTTTTGACTGGCAAATTGAGATATTTTCTATATTAAAATATTGCAGTAATACCGTTATCGCAATACTTAACATCTGTATCACATATCACTGATACTGTCCAATATTGTGCAGCCCTGCTATCGATACCAATAGAACAGGTATTGAAAAGGCGATACTGGAACATTTTTTGGACGCCCGATGGAAACTGACAGTTCCCAGCCCTGCTTCTCTTTCTTCATCTTCATACCATCCCTCTCCTTTCTCTATCTTCTACCTTCTATTTTGCTCTATTTCTCCCTTTGTTTTCTCTCTCCATCTTCCTCTCTCCCCTTGTCTTTCACCCCTGACATCAATCTCTCCTCTGTCTTTCTCATTCCCTCTCCCTCCTCTCTCTCTCTCTCTCTCCCTCTCTCTCTCTCGCACACATACATTTGGAGGTGCGCTGTCTGCTGCTCCACAGTTAGCCCTGCAGCGCTAGCCCACATTTGAAAGGAGAAAACGCCGCTGATGTCACGTCTTTTCTTCCACCGTCTGTAGCTATCTGAAAGCCTCACTATGAACCTGCCCTCCTCCGCTCTCTGCCTGTGCGGTAGGTTGATTAATACAACCGTTTGCGCTGTTTACATTGCTCAACAGCCCGACTCGATAGGGTTAGCACGGTTACGCTTTTAGGGGCTCGTCCGGGACAGTAATCGCCCTCCACTGTTTTCAACTTAAGCAAAGCAGTAATTGCAGTTTTATTTAAGATTTCACAAAAGCCTTGTCTCCATGGTGTCCGGTTATTAAAGCTGCTAACCTGGTAGTTTAGACCTCTACAAATACATTCTGAAATGCTTGGGATGCATGTGTTTATTTAGCTCTTGATATTTCAGCCTTATCTCAAATTTCAATTCTTCTGGACACTGTTTAAATGGAAGTTGTCCGAGAGTTGAAAGAAGAGGCACGAGGCTGGAGTTCTTACGCAGGAGAAGTTTATTTCCATCAGTATAAGACCCGGAGACATGAACCCTAAGACGGTGCGATTGTGTGCAGTCCAGTTCAGTCCAGTCTGGCTATGCTTCCGTTCTACACGGTCACGTACCTCTGATCTGAGCTGGCACAGCGAAGAAATGTTATTTTCTCCCAAGGACATGTTTACTGTGAACTAGGGCTTCACAATTTGGGAAATGATCTAAGTGCAATTTGCGATTCCGATTTGCGATGTATGTATAACGATGGGATTCTTTTCAAGTTCACATTTAAACGCACTCCAGGAGAATTGACAGAAAGACTGAAATAGGTCTATGAACTGACAAAACTACTAAAAGACTCACACCTATTTGAGAACATGTTCGTACAGATCTGCAGTACAGGGTTGGCAGTTTTCATGCAGAATAAAACAGGATCTTTTGTTGGTTGTGATATTATTGCAGCTTTTGCAGTTTGCTAATTCCAATTTTGATGCAGCTTCGATTATTGTACAGCCCTAATGTGGACTGTTTATTACATTTAAAAATACATTCTTTATATTACAAATCGTATCGCAATCTATTGTTTGAAAGTCTGGTGGCAAATCATTTTCTTCACATAATCTAAACTCACTCCCTCATGTGCTATATTACTTGTGCATCTCAGGGGTCTGCAGCCTTCAACACCAAAGAGCTTCATTTGACCACGAGAGCCAGAGACAAGAGACAAACTGATTCACACAGTTCATTTAAAAGAACTGTTTGCTGCTATTAATCAGTTAAAGTAAAGTAAATATAACATTTTGTGGTTGTAGTTATTGCTTGAGTGGGTGGTCTGGATGTTTTTTCCCCACAAAACGTTTGAGCAAATGATATGTCATCAGCGGCATCCTGGTGCATTTCTTATGTATAACATAGAAACCTACAAAATAATCTTTAATCTTTCGTGGGCTTCCTTTGAAACATAAGCACAAACTATAGCACTAACTTTTGATTTACTTTCAAGTGCCTATAACAGGTTGAACTGCGAATTTTACCAAAACACAGTTAAGATTTTGCAAGAAAATCCCAGTTAAGCAATGTTTTTGGTTTAAAATTTGACTTCCTGGTTCCTGGTACACTGGGCACATACTGCTCTAATCTTGCAGGGTTATTATATAACAAATAAAAATATTCAAAAACACCTTTTTTGTTGAATGGATGATCAAAAAGTCAGAAAATGTGTTTCTTGCAACTCAAGCTTCAATAAATACATACCTGACTAAAACACTAAATAGTAGTTCTGTTGTATAATTAGTCATAGAAGTCACTTATTCGATCCTCATCAGCTCCAATCTGATCATACAAACCATAAATTACAAACCTTTTCCTGCTAGTGCAAAGAAAATGTACACACGATAAATATCGAACTGTAAAAAATATGATTTAGTGAACGATAATCTATGTAGTAATAATTGTGACTGGCCTAAATATACAAAACGCAATAAACCGAACCGAATAGATTATCTTTTTCCTAATATTATTTTTCAAACAAAATCAGACTGTAGTATTTTGGTAATCAATTAAACTACTGATTATTAGAAGGCAAAAGACCCTTGAATATGAGAATTGCACTAAATTACGGCGTTCTTCTTGGTGGAAAATATTTATAGATGAACACGTTTTTTAATCAAGAACGCACAATTGACATTTTCCTGTGTGTATTTTGTGTCATTCCTGCTTTGTCTGAGTTATAAAACCTTTTCTTTTAGCAGACCAGTCAACAATTACTCGATTTTTTTGCATTAGTTGATAACCAGTTATCGATTAACTTGTTGCTGGCCTACAGTAGTTGCTGCTCGACAGTGCGTCTTGTCCTTTCAGTATGTGTTGTTAGCGTCATAGATTGAAGCTATAGTTGTTTTGAAATTCCTACACTTACCTTTAACCTGTTGACTTCACAAAAAGCTGAAGGTCATTCCATTCTTGGGGTCATTTCATTTGAGCTGAAGGTTGACCCCTCTGCTGTCTTTGGCAGTGTCCTTTGCTTGAATATGCGACGTGCACACAATGACATGAATGGTAATGAAAATAAATTGGGCTCGTTTAGAGCAGTAATAAAAGCAGTCAGTATTCAGCTCATGAACCGCAGGCGCTCCAACTGTTGGCTGCTGTGCTATTTCACAGGTGAAGCCAGAATTCTAATGAGCTTCAGATCTATTTCAGATACCTGTAGTTTGTGTTTCAGTTCAAGTTTTATGGATTTAAACATGTTTCCAGCTGTTTAGAATGTAATATATCACTTGTAATGTGTGAGCTTAGCTTATAGAATAATTGTCTAATTCTACCAAACATTTTAATAAGGTTAATGAACTCACGGCAATTAAGCATTTTTTTTTGTGTTCATATTTGTAGTGCACTTATAAAGCTAAGGCTAAGTAATTGATCTGCTGTTCTCAAAATCGGCAGTCCGTTTTGAACATTTTGTAAATTTCTTGTATTACAATAGTATCATTTGAGCTGTAGAGCAGTGTTTTCAACCTTTACTGAGTCAAGCTCACTTTTTTAGTTAAAAGAGGCACATGCACCACTTAAATACTATCAAATCGCCCCATTCACTCCAAATTTCAAACTTATTCAATTTAATCTATGAATCTTTATGATTCTATATTCTATATGGATTTTTTCACCTGGCAATACCTAAAGGCACGCTAATGTTTCCCAGCTCAGGGACCAAATCAGGCCCTCCAAGGGATATGATCCGGCCCTCAGTGGCTTAGACCTGGTTAGTCCTGGCTTAGATCTGGTTTAGACCTGGTTAGTCCTGTTTTAGACCTGGTTAGTCCTGTCTTAGACCTGGTTAGTCCTGGCTTAGACCTGGCTTAGACCTGGCTTAGACCTGGTTAGTCCTGGCTTAGACCTGGTTAGTCCTGGCTTAGACCTGGTTAGTCCTGGCTTAGACCTGGTTTAGACCTGGTTAGTCCTGGCTTAGACCTGGTTTAGACCTGGTTAGTCCTGGCCTAGACTTGGTTAGTCCTGTCTTAGACCTTGCTAAAAGTGACAAAAAAGTGACTAAAAGCAACACAAACATGACTAGGGGTGACTGTACTAAAAGTTACAAAATTGCACATTCCAAAAGTATGTTACAAAACACGTGATTCATAAGTTTGTCAGTTCATATTTCAGTCTTTTAATATTTTCTCCAGGTTATGTTAAAAATGTGAACTTTGAACAGAATCCTTTTATTAAAGGAAAAATATGATCTATTTTTTTTATTTATATTGTTATTAGCCTTGCTCTTGAGCACCTTAAGTTTGGCATCTTATGTTAAAAAAATAAAAATAGCGCTTACACAAAGCTAAACATGCGTTTGTGAAGAAATGCAAGTGAGCTTGTGATCATGTTTATACGGCATGATTATGATGATTTACAGACTTAAAACAGCCGAAGATTCTCAGAGTATCGGAAAAACGTCATCGATTGAAAGAGTTCAGCAGGGAGTGTTTTTGATGGTCGATGGGAGAGGATTTTCTAACTAACATTCCTCAAAGTAGCGTGAATGAAGCCAGATGCAACTCCAGGTGTGTTTTTGATGTCGGAACATGTTTAAAAGCTCTAAAAGGTCACTAGAGCGTAACGTGTCCCCTTAAAAACATAAATCGCAAATATTAGTCAGAAAAATAGCAATTGAATATTATTCCCAAACCGTGCTGCTCTAATGCACAAGTCCAACCAGGAATCGATCCACCAACATCTGCGTGGGTCAATTCTGGGTCAATTTTTTTTAAGATGACTTCAAAATCTAAGACTAAGATAAAATAGTGTCCAAACTTGACACTCATTTTGATCAGATTATTGCTGATTTAGCTGGTCCATGCCACAGACCCAGTTTCTCTGGCTCTTGTGTTATGTAACAGCTGGAGCTCTGAGGCTGCGTGCGTCACACTTTTAGCTCTCTGTCAGTCTGGAACTGGGCCCTGACTGATTTTACACATTTCAACCTCTTACAAACAGAAATATGTCGTTTCAGATGCTATTAGGCACTCAGTAGTTTGTTGAAGTTAAAAAGACTGCCGTTCATCTGCCGCGTTTGTCTCTCCGTGGGATCTTATTCTGTGTAAAACCTGCCGATGCTGTAGTCCACACCTGGAATAGGATTCTTGTTTTAGTTTAGCAGGTCAGATTTCATTCGACTTTCAAATATTAATGCTCCTGGATGTGTTTAAAAATTGAATCACAATTACATATTTTGGTAGGAATTTAAAGGGTTCAACCCCTAATAAAATTTTTATTGACATGGAGAGTCAGTCATTGATGAACTTTGGGTTTATTTAACCTCGAGGTCCACATCCAAACCTCTTTGAGCAGAGTTCAGACTTAAAGTGTTCATGTTCAGGAAATGAATACTGAAAGCCATTTTTATTTGATTTCAAGAAGACAAAATAAAATGGAATTATATTGTGTTAGCTCAATATGAAGGGGGAAAAAAAACGTGATTTCTTATTTTGTCATACCCACCTTAACCAGAATTATTGAAACGTTGAACTACCAGTGTGTTATGTTCAGGCTTTTTATTGAAGATAAGAAATGGTAATGGCTGATATATCAGTTCCAGTAGCAGGAATATTGGTGTCTGTTGTTATTGAATAAATGGCCAGTATTCGGTGCCAAGACAATATTAAATAAAACTTTTTTTTCTCTTTTTAAAATATAATCATGACATGTTATAATGAGTTAAGTTTAATGTTTTAAGTAAATACTTTTCATGTTTTAAAGGCACTGTTCCAGATTTTACAGTTTTAAAGTGATTGGTAAAGAGGAGAATCCTGCACACTGGCTACTTGCAGAAAAGGTGCGGTTTTTTTTTAATAGATGAACAGCACACGTTTCAGCAACTAGGCCTTCGTCAGGCAACTGTTTTAATGTGAGAAACAGAAGTCATTCATTTAACTGTTTGTAATAGTCCACATGTATTGCTCACTTTCCTTACGCATTCTAAATATTCACCGCCATGAGTTTAAAATCTCTTTTCACAACTCTCAATGCTGTCACGGTAAAGCTAACAAACATTAGCATGCTAACAGCGCGTTTCCTGTTCATGGAGAATAAAACGCTTTATAAATAGATGCAGACAAAGTGCTGTGATCTCATTTTCAACTGAATGAATACAGTAACATATATCTGTGCTGGAGTAAAACAGATTAATTAATTACATGCAAAAAATTGATATAGATTCTTTAACATAAATGTTTTAAGCTTTAACAAAAAAAGTTCTTGCTATTGACATAATACTTTCACGTATTAATGAAATAGCCTGAAACTAAGTGGTGTATTTTTGTACAGAATAAAGTAATACAAATGTTTAGTAGTTTCATTTTGGATATACATTTTTAAACACATATTAGACAGAGGGATACCAGAGTCGGACATGCGCACAGTGTCCTGTCTGAAAAGCCCTCCTCACTGACCTCGGCACTGATCCGATCGTACAGAAGGGTCACTCACTACTGTCCCTTTCTCTCCACATGACTGGAGCTCATCAACATTCACATCAGCGCACAGCTCTTGAACGCCTCGCGCTGCGTTCAGGGCTGAGTCACCTTGTTGCTTTGTGTAACATTTCATTTGCACAAGGTGACACCTGCTCCTCACTCGGGCTCCATCACTGCCACAATGGACTCACTCCACAGCCGTTTATAAGGCCAGAGGATGGGTCTATGGAACCTACGGGTCGTAAGTCACCGTCCTGTTTGTGTCAGTCCTCAGCCGGAAGAAATTAAACAGTAGATATATTAAAAAGTTGATCATTTGTGATTTTTGTTTTGGGGAAATGCACATTTCGAATATTGAACGTATTGTCTATCATCCAAGTAATTAAAAGTGATGTCAAAAAGTGAAGAGACGTCTTGTGTAATCTCCCAAGTGATATCTGTCCCCATAGGCGGTTCATTTTGTGGTCCGTTTATGTTTAGTGCGACATTTAAACCTCAACCAAAACATTTATTTTAGACATTTTAGCATCTTTCTGATGCATTGTTAAAATATAGTCTGAATATCATCATTTAAAGTAAGAGTGTCAAAGCAAATCAATACTAAAACTAGTTTAAAATCTAGAGCACACAAATAGTGTTCAGCATTTTGTGTGGCGGGAGAGCTTTCCATTCAATTTTTCTTTTTCCACATAAAAAAAACCAAACAAAATCAAATTGAAATTATAATCAATACCAGGTCAACCGGGCCTGGGAACGCCTTAGGGTCCCCCAGAGGAGCTGGGGGAAGTGTCTGGGGGAGGGGAGTCTGAGAGTCCCTGCCCAGACTCCTGCCCCCGTGATCCAGCCCCGAATTGGTGGAAGAAGATGGATGGTTGGATAGACAGACAAGGAAAACAAATGGGGATACTTTTTTCCCATTTTGCCCATCCACAGCTGACATTTGCACTTTGGATTCTGTGCCAGCTTTCTTTCTTACTTGCTTCATCTCTTGCTTTCTTTCTTACTTTCTTACTTGCTTCATCTCTTTCTTTCTTTCTTTCTTGCTTGCTTGCTTCATCTCTTGCTTTCCTTCCTCCTTTCATTCTTTCCTATCCTCCTTTCTTGCTGGCTTTATTTGTCGCTCTCTTACTTGCTTTCTTTTTTGTTTCTTGCTTTTT
Source organism: Rhinogobius similis (assembly GCA_019453435.1). Taxonomy (NCBI): domain Eukaryota; kingdom Metazoa; phylum Chordata; class Actinopteri; order Gobiiformes; family Gobiidae; genus Rhinogobius; species Rhinogobius similis. The sequence goes on from CM033622.1 coordinate 43,811,835, forward strand.
GGATTCTTTGTCCTTTCTTTCGCCCTCCTTCTCCTTTGCTTTATTTGCTTCTTGCTGGCTGTCTTGTTTCTTTCCTTCTTTCTTTTTGTGTTTCTTGCTTTCTATCTTTTTCTTTTTTCTTCTTTCTTTTGCATTTTAATATATGGTCTCCTCCCCTGTCTCCTCCTCGATCTCCTCCCCGTCTCCTCCTCTGTCTCCTCTATCTCCTCGTCTGTCTCCTCTGTCTCCTCCTCGGTCTCCTCCTCTGTCTCCTTTGTCTCTTCTTCTGTCTCCTCCTCTGTCTCCTCCCCTGTCTCCTCCTCTGTCTCCTCTGTCTCCTCGGTCTCCTCCCCTGTCTCCTCCTCGGTCTTGTCTGTCTCATCCTCTGTCTCCTCCTCGGTCTCCTCCTCGGTCTCCTCTGTCTCCCCTGTTTCCTCCTCTGTCTCCTCCTCGGTCTCGTCTGCCTCCTCCTCTGTCTCCTCCTCGGTCTCCTGTTTCCTCCTCTGTCTCCTCTGTTTCCTCCTCTGTCTCCTCCTCGGTCTCCTCCTCTGTTTCCTCCTTGGTCTTGTCTGTTTCCTCCTTGGTCTCATCTGTCTCTTCCTCTGTCTCCTCTGTCTCCCCTGTCTCCTCCTCTTTCTCCTCGGTCTCCTCCTCAGTCTCCTGTTTCCTCCTCTGTCTCCTCTTCGGTCTCGTCTGTCTCCCCCTCGGTCTCCTCTGTCTCCTCCTCGGTCTCGTCTGTCTCTTCCTCTGTCTCCTCTGTCTCCTCCTTGGTCTCGTCTGTCTCTTCCTCTGTCTCCCCTGTCTCCTCCTCTGTCTCCTCCTCAGTCTCCTGTTTCCTCCTCTGTCTCGTCTGTTTCCTCCTCTGTCTCCTCCTCGGTCTCGTCTGTCTTCTCCTCTATCTCCTCGTCTGTCTTCTCTGTTTCCTCCTCTGTCTCCTCGTCTGTCTCCTCCTGGGTCTCCTCCTCTATCTCCTCGTCTGTCTTCTCTGTCTCCTCCTCTGTCTCCTCCTCGGTCTCGTCTGTCTCCTCCTCTATCTCCTCGTCTGTCTCCTCTGTCTCCTCCTCTGTCTCCTCTTCTGTCTCCTCCTCGGTCTCCTCCTTGGTCTCCTCTGTCTCCCCTGTTTCCTCCTCTGTCTCCTCCTCGGTCTCGTCTGTCTCCTCCTCGGTCTCCTCCTCCGTCTCCTGTTTCCTCCTCTGTCTCGTCTGTTTCCTCCTCTGTCTCCTCCTCGGTCTCCTCCTCTATCTCCTCGTCTGTCTCCTCTGTCTCCTCCTCTGTCTCCTCTTCTGTCTCCTCCTCGGTCTCCTCCTTGGTCTCCTCTGTCTCCCCTGTTTCCTCCTCTGTCTCCTCCTCGGTCTCGTCTGTCTCCTCCTCGGTCTCCTCCTCCGTCTCCTGTTTCCTCCTCTGTCTCGTCTGTTTCCTCCTCTGTCTCCTCCTCTGTCTCCTCCTCGGTCTCCTCCTCTATCTCCTCGTCTGTCTTCTCTGTCTCCTCCTCTGTCTCCCCTTCTGTCTCCTCCTGGGTCTCCTCCTCATCTGCATTCGTCCTTGTGCAGAGCGAGCTGTGCGGCTGGAGTTGAGCAGAGTTCCTCCTCATGTTGATGAATATTCTTCAGGTCTGACCTACATGGATCAGACCTGTTTAAAGATGGCTTTCCCTTCAGCTCAAAGTGGGGCAGTCACGAGGATATTACAAATCTACTCCCTTATCTCTCATTTAGCTCTTTATTTCACAAGCTCCTGTTTAGAAATGAGTCTTCAGGAAACTGTTTTTAGTTTTAGTATGAGTCTGTAAGTGAACTGGCTATGCAGTTATTTGCTGACATTACATCTGACTTTTCAATTAATAATACATCATATAACTTTCCACGTCTGCAGTAAATGATGTGTTTGGTGAATCTTGCACTTTAATTTAAAAGCCGACTCTCACAGAACTTTTCTAAAATCTTTAATTCATTAAAAGTCTTATCTTTTCTTGTTAGGTTTCCGCCTTCTCGTCCACATGGAGAAGTTGCATTTCGAGGAATGTTTTACAGTATGGCATATCTTGCATTTATTCAAGTACACGTGTTTTTATTGGTAAAATAACTTTGAAAAACATGCATTTCTCCTTGGTCTATTTGCATCGCTTGCATGTCTCCATGGAGATATACAAGTACAAAGTAATTTTTTAAGCAGGATTGGCCTGGTCAGTCCTTGGAGGGGAGACCACAGTGAACACCAGGTCACCGTGGGCCGGTCGTGGCTCTGTGCACACTGGTGTTATGTCTATCCTGTCACAGTAACACATTTATTGCTACAGAAAATATCACGATAAACTATAATATTGAAGCTATTTTATGCCGCTGAAATATGAAAATGTATGAACAAATTTTCAGCCTGCAATAGAGTTATTTACTTAACCGTCTACAGCTCAAAGATGATTAAATTACAAAAAAAGAAAGAAAAGAAAAAAAAGAAAATTTATATTTAAAAAAAATGAATATATTGTGCCATCTCTCATTTTTTGAACGATAAGTTGATATAGTAATTATAGTGGCAGGCCTAGTTATGTCCTTTGGCAAGACACTTTACCCACTTTGCCTTCAGTGTCCAGTTACACTGGGGCTGCATTTTTGTTGGCCCCCAGGCTTCCCTCTAAAATTGAAAACCTGAAAATGCGGCCCTCAGTGAGAGCAGTTTGCAGTGTATTCTACCGAACAAGGATATAAAGTTCTATTTCTTCTGTTTGTGGTTCATTTTATGGTCCACTGACATTTGACTGACGCTCTTTGAAACTCAATCTAGACACTTGCAGGCCTATTTTAGCACAAATCTGATGCATTGTGAGAAAATCCTTGGATTTAATTAAATTTTTGTCATCGTCCACCCCCAACCACAAACCAATGCCAAATAAAACAATCATGTTACCTTTTGCACACAGATTGACTTATTGTTTATTTAATAGAAACACCTCTAACAAACATTAACGTTAACTTCTGATCCTGGCACCACATTTTAGAGCCTGCGCCCTGAATTGTGCCCTTGTCGTTTTGCCTCATCAGCATGTCGTGATTTGTGAGCAGATCTGTAGAGTCACAGCTGAATTTTACATAGCGCGAATGTAAATAATTAATTGACCGGCTCCTCCTGAATACACATTTGCATTTGAACTATTATGAGACGAGCTCAAAGAAAGCGTTTGACCTTCAGGCTGTGATTTGCATCCGACCCGTTCTGGCGCTCCACTCCTCTCGCTCTCTCTCCACAGACTCTTCAAACCCTGTGCGAATCCTTTCAAATCCTTCCATCATTAGTGCTTACAGCCGTGATATTCCGCCGCTTTGAAATCCCTCTCCAAATGTCCGTCCTGTCCTGTATTTTTGGAGTGTCCCGGAGCCAGAGTCCTTGAAGCGACCTCCACCGATGCTCTTTTGAGTGTAAAGGGCCTGACTGATGTTCAAACAGTCGGCGCCTCCTGCTGGACATGTGAATACCCGTGTCTTTGTAGTGAACGGGCTCTTGTGTGAAACCTCTTTGACTTTGTGGTTTACTGAAAGGAAAGGCTGCATTTGATGTCATTTAAAATCCACATACTAAATAAGATTGAACAATTTTGAAAGCAGTTTGCAGTTTTTCATAATCAGAAAATGATTGAGGTTTGTCAATCAATATTCAATTCGTAATGTACATGTTTAACATACAGGAGTTTGAGAGAAGACTGAAATTGTAACTGCTGTATTTCAGAAACAGCAGAATTGTATATTTTTATATCTAAAATGTTCTAAAAAGTAAACCATAGGGTTACGCAGGTTTATACAGGATATTTTGTTGTCTGCAAAGGCAATTTGGTAACTACGACCCTTCGATTTTGATGCTCAATAAGCTGAACAATATTGACAAAATGATTGTATTTTATCCTTTTTTTGCATTATCAATTAACAATATTCAATCGATATTTTCTCTGGAATATGCTAAAATGTGCCTGTAAATGTCTTGGTTGAGGTTCAAGTGTCACACAAAACTGAATGGACCATAAACTAAAGCACAAAAGTGTAAAAATATCTCTTTACAGCTTTGTTTGAGAGATTACACTATGTTTCTGTCTCTTTTTGACTTTCTATTTTTTCTAGTTTTAATTATAGACAATACACTTATAGACTTATCTAACAAAATAACAATTGACAATATCCATTTTTGGATAATCTCAGATCTCTTGTAATCCCTCATAAAATATATGGCTTTGTCCAATTTTGAGGTTTCGAGTTGTTATTGTGACACAGTTTGTGAGACACATTGTAGAATTCTTCAGCTTTTCTCTTTTTATTTCAAGCTCAAGGTCAGTATATTTCTATAGAACACCTACAGCTGCCCAAAACGCTCTACATAATATTCACACAAGTAAAAGTATATGGACACTTTAAACCAACACAGAATAGAAGACTAAAATTGAATTAATTAATTTAATTTAATTAATCATTGATTAATTAAAAGTTCACTACTGCTTGTGTGTGTGTAACCAGCTGTAATAATAATAATTTAAAAAAATCCTTTTCTCTTTTTTGAGGTGAATAGAATGTTAAAGTAGTTTGAACCCTAAAAACTGTTGTGCTATTTTTGGTGATTTTGTCCATGTCCAGCCCCAGTGTCAGACAAATACATGGGACAGGGCTGTACATTGACAATCAGCTTAAATCCTAAAATGATTGGTGTCCTTCTCTGCCCTTCAGCGCTCAGTTAATCTGGAGACAAAGCATTGAAGCTCCATTAGCGATGATCAGCTGCTGCGCTCTCTCTCGTGTTTAAGGACATCTTTAAATCAAACTGCAGTGTTCTGTCAGTGACGGGATCCTGTTTTTGACTAAAGTGCACCGTTCTGTTTCCACCCACTGTTTTTGTTGTCTGTCTTATTTGTCGATGACACAAATGTCAAATTGTTTGCGAATTGATCCCTTTCACATGACCTTATCAACATTAGCTGGGGGTGTGAAGCTCACTGGAGGCACTGCTCTGTCTGAAGCTCTGTTACTCAAGTTCAATCTGAGCTTTGTTAGACGCCTTACCTCCAGTGAATCTGTGTTCTCCTGTGGCCTTTACAAGCAGGGTATATCCACATCCATTTCTTCTTTTTATTTTGTTTTTGCTGCAAAGAAAATGTCCTTGTGTATTTGCTTCATCATAGCTTGATAACCAATCTCTCATGAAAGTGTGTGTAATGTCACTGTTGCAAAATGTCTTCATGTCTGTGTTCTTGACTTCATATCACGTCTTAAAATAGAGAAATATTTTAAAATCCTATGTTATGTAGCCGGCCTTTGTTGAAACTATAACTGGCAGGCAGACGGGGACTCCTCACTAAGATGACGCGGCTTCACCAGGATGACGCTGTGTTTAAGCCACGCCTCCAGGAAGCACGCAGCCGCAAGAATAAAAACAGCTAATGCTGATGCTACACAGTAATTACACGATGGATACGAGAGATAGAAAAGTTAGCTTGTTATTTACCAAACGGCAACGTCCGTCGTCGAGGCCCTGGAGCACGTCAAACTCCAGGTCAGATCCAGGGCGTAGGACTCGGCACGACGCACCGTCAGGACGGAGAAAATGTTTATTCCCGTGTTTGTGTGTCGCTGTTTACCGGAGCACACGGCGCATGCGCACCATCTCCGCTCTAGGCTTCGTCACGGGTCTCTGTTTGGGGGGGGGGGGTCGGATCTCAGACTGAGCCGTTTGCTTTTGCAAGGAGGGGGGCCAGTCCAAGAAATGGGTGTTTTTTGGAAACTGTTATGTTATGGATATTGCACAACGCAAAAATGTATCAACAAAGCCCTTAGAATAGACTGTGTAATGGGGAAAATAGCAGAATATGGGACCTTTAAACAAGTCTCTCTCTCACAAGCTAACATTAGCCACACTCACCTTTTTTGTTGAAAATAAAACTCTTGGACCTTGGACACAAATGTCTTCTTAAAATCCACTTCGTTTTTTTTCTTGAGTTGAACTTGAACTTCTGTGGCTTGTTCAGTGATTATACTCATCTGAACTAATAAGGAGTGCGGGGTCTGTAATCTTTTGGGAGATCGAATTTTCTTTCTAAACTTCACTTGATACTTACTCCCCCATTTTATACTATTTTTCTTTTGTACTTTCTACATATTTATAATTTCTTATTAAGAAGTTAGTCCCTCTAAACTCTTCGTTGTTGTTGATGCACTGCTTGTCCCTCAGCCTGGAGTAATTGTGTTAATGTGCGTAACTCTGTAGCCTGTCCTGTCCTGACCTGGCCGTGACGCTGTTGTCCCGGTTTTGGTGCGAGTCCAAACCACAGTTAGGATTCCCTCGGTGTACAGACCTCTGTGTTTGGCCACGGTTCAGGTCTTTGGTTTGGCATCAGCTCAGACACAGGGAAAAGGAGAACTCAGAGGAGGAGAGAGAAGACAGATGACCGCTAAAGCTGTTAGTCCAGTGCATTTGTTTGAGGTAAATGATGTCACATTTGGTGAATTGTTGCCTTGCATGAGTCATTGTTGTGATTTTGCTTATTGTTTTATCGACTACTTGACCTAAAGGACACATATTGTGCAAACGTGACTTTTAACCATATTATATCCTTGTTCTCTTTAAAAACATACCCGGAGTTATGTTTAGCTTCATTCACGCTTGTTTCGTTTATCCTGTTTACGGGGTCCTCTCTCTCTTCACTTCAGATTTCCAGATTTATAACGTCAAAGGTAGAGATCCGGAGGTCTCCTGTGCTGTTTTAAGTCCATAAAGAGCATTTCTGTCTCGAATTCTGATCTTTATAACTGCATGCTTACATTAGCATGGCAGGGCAAGCTTGCTTTTGTTTATTTGCCCTTGTTAATGGTTGTATATGGAGTGCTAACACCAAAATTCTGATGAAGGAACGCCTGACTGAGAGAAAATCGTGTGGTTTTCAGTACATGCATCAGTAAAACATGAGATGGCAAATTTAAGGTACAAGAGCTCCAACTGCTGTTGTCATTGAGGAAGAGACTTATCCCACATTTCACACTACAGTCTCCAGATAATATATTTACTGATGTGTCCACAGCTTTTACCATGACAGCATTTGATGTAAATAGAAAAAAATAAAATAAATAAATAATATGCCGAATGACTACCTGTCTAATTATTCTATGTTCCACGCTGAAATGATACGGCCCACATTTGCTTTAAAAATATAATAAGTTCCTAGATAGACTCCTAATAAAAAGGTAAACAAATCTCTCTAACTAATAGCACTTGGTTTGGGCGACTTGGCACTCATGATATGACTCAAAAAGTTTTTCATCATTTAGTTTGAAGTTTTTGATGCAATATTACTTTGCTCTTATTAAACAAATAAAATTGATTTAAAAATTGATTTCCCGAACATAAACAAGACAGATAGCCTATTAATTAGTGCTATTTATCACAAAAAAGTCTGAACTCAAAACCACATACTTTTACTGATAACTGATAGTGTCTCAACTGCACAGCTTTACTTGGCGATAACATTTACTTAGGCTATTCATGTATTTATGAAAAATAATACTGTGTGGATTGATGCTCTTTTAAACCGCTTCTCTGAGCTGAGTCACCTTCTTTAATCTAAAACTGTACTAAATCTGCTTTTGAGAAGCTGTCCTGCTGTGTGAAAGCCGCACAGCGCAGGTTTAGATGAGGCCGATCTGTAGAAGCGGTGGAGGAGTTGCATTACAGCACTGACCTGACCAGAATGTACTGGCGTCTGTACACTCAGTGCTTTGTCTGACTGGGACTAAAGAGACACAGCCTTCACTAGACTCACAAAAACATACTGTGTCTTTCTCGGGCTGGTGGTTTTACAGGAACTGTCCTTGGTCCTGAAAAGTGCAACGGTATCAAGTATTCTTTGAATGGCAAGAATTTTAAACCGTTATTGCTCTTTTTGTTCTTTAAGCGGAGGACATACTACATGACTTGACATGAGATTTTCAGTTTCGCCTAATCACTCTCTGTCATCTCGGAGGCCATCGTAGCTGCTTCAGTCTGGACTGGACAGGGATTCGAATCAAAAAATGTACACTGCTGAAAGACATGACTTGTCCGCAGTCGGTGTCATTCAAACATCCTTGAATTATAAGCCCAGTTTTAAATGTGCTGCGGTGCAGCGGACAGTTTACTAATATTACTGCGCACACAGAGCCCAGTGGCGTGGAGGAGACACTGGAAAAGGAGTACATTTGGGTTTCATCTTTACTGAAAGTAAAGTAAAGAAAGTAAAATCACTGCTAGCACCACATCTTTGAATTGTTTGTGCTCTATAACTATTATAGACTATAACAGTGTTTTTATAGATTAATGATTGTAAATTGTAGGGTAAACATGTCTTCAGTTGTGCTGCAGATTCCATGTAGTGTGTCATGTAGTGTGAGTGAACCTTCTACAACATTCAAAATCTCTCACAACTGGCAAACTTGTGTAGTGTGTCCCCAGCTTTAGCTTGTTTATTTTATTACTAATTTATTTATGTAATGACTGAAACTTTGAAACAAAGTCAGTCCTCCCCTTGTCTGCTCGTCGCCCTGTCCTCTTCTGGCCCCCACAGGTGACGCCATTTTGTTTATTGCACATCATTAAACAGCGAGGACCAGCTGCTCCACAGATGATAATCTGAGGGCCTGAGGTGTAATCAGCAGATGGCCATTTGTTCTTTATGTTTTCAGATTAACCTGACACCATAGATTCAGGTTATTGTGCTTCACACAGGCACATGTGTTACCGATTTCAACATAGGGTCTCGACGTGCCTTTAAACTGGTTTGTTTCATTCCAATTTTGGATGTCGTACTTCAAGATGTGCAGAATTTAATATCATGAAAAGGATGCAGCTCACTGTGTGATGATTTACACAAGCGATCGTGACTCCGATCAAAGTTTTTATTAGCAACTGTGCTGTGTAGCCTTGTCGTTTAGTCGAGTGTAGTGTCCCATGCTAACAGTCTTTTTGCGCTTGGAAAAGTCATCAAACAAAGAGGAAAAAGGAAAACGTGTGGTGGTTGAGCTTCTTCTGTTTGACGATGCACTTGTGTTTACTATTGGGCCCATTTTTGGCAAAGATTGATTGTAGACGCAGGAAGAGGAGGCCTCACTCTTTGACCAGATTTCGTTTGTTTGACTGCTTTGGGGAAGCGAGTGTTCTTTTCAAACTGAACTGAAACTTTGTGAGCTGGTTTCTTAGGTGTTTTAGCTCAATTTTAAAGACAAAGAATGAGAATTCTATGGAAATTGTCTGTGCTTTTAAATGCAATCCTGTTGAAATGTTTTGCAATGCTTTTATTTTCAAAATTGTGGGTTGAATATTAGGCTTTGAGGTTACATTCAGGTTTTAGAACTAGATGTCCACATTCCAGTTGAGAGCACAGGCCTTCAGCTGACTCTACTGCAGAGATAACATGGAATTTCTCATTTTATGACAGACAGCCCTTTCACTAAGTTCCTCTCTGCTCTGGTGCAGCTTAATGACAAACCGCCCAAACTTTTCCTGAATAGATTTCCAGTTTGATCTTTGCTCCAGCTTTTCTCAGTGCAGAAAACATGCTTGGTTCAGCTCAATACTTTTACTGAGAATTGAATTTCTCTTCAGTATCAGAGGAAATGTGTGGCTGTTCCTCCGTCTTGCCTTGACACAGGCTTTCATGAAAGACTTGAAGCTATAAATGCACTGGTCTATGTCAAATGGATCGAGTTAAAGCGTTCAAAATGTGTCATAAACGCTCCTCTATCTCTGAGTGTGATAGAAATCTGAGCAGGCATGAGGCTGCATAAATCTCATCTTTTACAGTCAGACCAACCCACATCAAGTTAAAGAGCTGCATGAACAAAATGCAAATGCTGCTGCAGTCAAACAAATAAAACTGAATTGCACATTTATAACATTATACAATCTGCAGAAGCAAATGCTTTATGCCACATTTGAAGACAGAATATATTTCGCATTTGGAGTATGATAATGTAATGTCACAGTCTAGTTTAGTCTTGCAATGGATCAGTATCAACAAGTTTGAGCCATTAAAATAATAAATCCATGCTTAATAAAGTATAAACTGAAATTAACATACACTTTTTTCAATTTAAACAAATTTTAAACTAAGTGTAAAAGACTTTTGAGAATCAAAATATTGCATCCTTGATTAACAGTCTTCCAGACTGCTTTTGACACCCCCATCCCTCTCGATTTCAGAATTATTTGGGCTTCACATCCCCTGCCATGGACACAATCAGTGGATACCTTTGGTGCATGCTCTTGGCAGCAAGGAACAAGGCCTTCACAAACAAATGGATGACACAAATTATATAGACGATCAAGGACTGGACCGAAAATGAACATTCGCCAAATGGAAAAGATTCTACAGACTTTGGACTAATTGGGACAGATGCTGGACTGAACGTTTAGGTTTAGGACTTCACTATAAATGGTTGTTTTATGTAAATTGTATGTTCCCTCTCTGTGTAATTCTTTTTTTTATCATTATCTTGTTTATATTTTATAAAACAGAGAAAAACAGAAAAGAAAAAGATACCAAGTTTGGGATGCCCTTCCTCAAATTTGATCAAGTATCTGTTCAAAGATATCAGTTCATCCTGATTAGGGTATTCACCTTCTTCCGGAAGTTGCCTTGGGCACACTAACCCATGTGTTTAATCCTCCCTCCAGTCTCATTGGCTTACATGGGGAAGGCAAATAAGTCAGTGGCCAGAGAATTGGTGCATTGTTAACGTGTTGGTGCATATGAACATTTTCACATTTTTTTCACACAAATCAACTGACAATAAATAATATTTAAGCAGCAAGACTTTTCCCTCGTTCTCCACCTTAGTGAACCGAGTTCCCACTCTACCACAAGTGCCAAACAACGGAGGTGCCTATCCGTAGCAGGAAGAGGCAAAACTGGGCAGGATGGAATAAGGTGACTAGATTGAATAATAGGACTCAGTGTATGGTGTATCCCCAGAACATCTCATAATGTTTGAAACTTCATTCATAAAAATGTGTTTTGTAGTTTTTTGAAGGATCCATAACATCCTTTTTGTAAAAACTGAAATGCTCCTGCACTGGTATCTGTTCCTATTGGTTACTGGAGAATACTGGAAACCAAAGTATTGTTATCAGTATCGTGGGAAGTAAATATTAAAACATGGTGAAACCCAACATAAAAACAAATGACTATTCTTGTCTAATGTAATGTTTTTCTATGTTTGTTTGTGATAGAAATGCAGTGTCCAGAGCAGCGCTGAAACAGACTGTGGTTTGAGGCCATGGAGTCGTCCTCTGAGTCCCAGCAGGAGCCCGACAAGACTTCGGTCAGTCCAAACGCTCACATACACAACCATGCAACCACATATTTCCAAACAGTACCATGAATCTCACAAGTTTATTTCAGTTTATTTTTAAAAAGACAGCTCCATTGTTTCTTTAAACCCTTTATTTCTCCCTAATCCTTTCTAAGCAATTTTCTCCTCACGCCTGAGTCCAATTATGATTCGTGATAATGTCTCTGATAATAGCTGCGTCCATCGCCTCTTAAAGACTCCATGTGAAGCCACAGCAGCAGGTCTTTGCAAACTACTTTCCGAGGAACATCCATCTCAGGCTAATTCCCCCACCGCCTCCTCTTCTTCCTCTGCCGCTTATTTTAGATGATTCATAATTAAACTAGCGAGTCATAACTTTAGGCCTATTTACTTTTCAGTGTTTGCTTTCAGATGTAATTGAGTTTAATGGGTGTTTGCATTTCTGGCGTTCAATAAAAAGACGTGTTGTAGGGAGGAAAAATGCTGGAAGTGGATGAGAACATTTTGTGTTTCACATTTGCTAGCACAGAATAATGTCTACTTCTCGAAAACACAAAAAATATACCTGGAAAGCCCTCTGCTGTCCTCAGAGGGCATGAACAATGAAACAATAAAGAAATTAAGTCCTTAGGCAACGTGACTGCTATGCTAATAGAGACATGGTTTCGTTGTGAACACATTTTGAGCGCAGAACGAATCTGGTGATGATTTATGGACTTAAACTGAGCAGAAGAGGTACGGAGTTTAGATTGTAGATCGAATGAATTCGATTCGATTCAACTTTATTGCACCTGCACCTGTCCTGTGCAATGAAAGCAGTTTTGGCATCTAACCAGGAGTGCAACGAAGCAAGTACTAATCAAAGCAAAATATAAACTTGAGAGGGATCACAATTAGCATGAGTAGTCCTGTCACAATAGTTACTATATCAACTTATTGTTCAATACAGTGTATGTGATAGAAATGTTTTTGGGGCTCAGTATTTATCGTGTGTACCTTTTGTATACACTTTGAAGAGCTTTTTCTTTGTTTTTGATAAGATTTGGATTCCAGAGAGTGAAATAAGTCACTTTTATGACCCAAAATCGGCACCAACTTATTGAAAAGGTGTTTATTCTGCTAATTATACTGACACTCATGTTTTTTTAACTATATTTCACATTTAGAATTTCCTGCTTTAGGGTTACTGCACCAGTGGCAAGTGTTTCAATGTTATCATTTATCATTCTATTTTCTCTAACAATATATCGCACTTCACTTTTTCACTTTGTTATCGTGACAGGCCCAAGCATCAGCAGTAATTGATTGGGTAACTAAATACTGTTATTTGGTCTTATTATGCTTAAAACCTGCTAAACCTGTAGTTTAGACTTGTAGTAGACCTGTAGTTAAGACTACGAACATGTCCTGAAAAGCACCTGATTCAGCTTTAAGTCTTCTCTTGAACGTTGCTGCTCGGACTGTGTCTGAAATGTTCTGAATCTTGATTTGAGATTTCCATTTTAGGGTTGATCAGAAACGGTTGTGTGTTGGATTCCCATATGGTTCAGCTTCAGTGGAGCTTAAGTTTGTGGACAGCCCTGGGAAACTGGCCTGAGGTCACCTGTTTCTCTCCTTTTGAAGAGGGAGATTTTGGTGAAAGGGTTTATGGGAGATAACACCTACTGTGTAAATCAATATGCCCCCTCGAGGAGGTCAGAATGAATTGATTAGACACCTCGACATAAGGGCAAGAGTAAGAGTATTTTAAATGCAAATACACAGCGGGGGCTCGTGGTTAGAGAGTTTGGCAACTTTTGAGTTGTGATTTGTGTGATCTCTGCTAGGGCTGCACACATAATCGAAAATTAAATTGAAATCACAATTTTAATTGACGCAATTAGAAAATCACAAAGTCTGCAATGGATTACTAAGGATCCTTACTCTGCATAAAACTGATTAACTGTGTAGTTTGACTTTTACAAACATGTTCTGAAATAGGTGTGATTCTTTTAGTAGTCTGTCAGTTCTTCAGCCGATTTCAGTCTTTGTATCAATTCTCCTGGCCGCATTTAAAATGTGAACTTTGAACAAAATCTTTTTATAAAACTTAAGTCTCAAATCTAATCACCATATATACATCAGAAAACTAGAACTGACAAACTAATAAAAGAATTACATGTGTTTCAGAACATGTTTGTACAAATATACACAAGTACTTACCACATTGTTAGCTAGACCTTCAAAAATCCCCTTTTGGTTCATATAGATACATTCTGATAGATTTTTTTAGGCTTAGTCCTTTAGTCCTGGTGGTGTCCTGCAGAAGCCATATTTCAGCCTACTGGTTTGGGAAGAGCTAACAGTGTGGCTTATAAATGTTGTAACCACCAGGGGGCATCAGTAAGAATACACATGTAGAGATGATCCAGGTTTTTTCTTTAATAAAATATTTGACCAAACATAACATTAGTTTTCTTTACTTCCCTGCTGTAGTGTGTAGTAGTGTGAACAAACCAGGGAAAATCAAAATTATAATATGATCTACAAATGCAACAGAAAACAGTCATCACTAATGGCTAAAACCATGCTACCATGCCATGAGCTTAAACGCTAACAGGCGTTTTAGCTCATGGCACCTCACGTCAGCCTTGGTACTTTTTTAATAACCTCTCCCCGTTTGGGTCAAGTCAAGAAGTCCTCTATAAACATGCTACACACTGCAGGATTCTTTAACAATTTCTTGACATGACGTGAGACAAAAAATGTAGACTGATCTTATTTTTATCTTGTTTGATCCCCGAGAGCAAAGACTAAATAATCGGCACGCTTCACTACGACAACAAACAGAAGTTGTGCAAGCAAAGAGGGTGAGAATATTGAGACGACAATATTCGTAAGAGCAGAGCCAAGTAGAGACTAATGGGAAACGGCATATGTAGTCTAACCTCTGATTGGCTACTCTGCCTGTCAATCAAACAGCCGACAGAAACAGACCAAGTCCTTCGTCACACATACATAGAGGAGTAAAGCATAACTAAAATCTACAACATCTAAACTTTGTCCTCTGCCACTGACCAAGCTGTGGTTCAGGTAAATGTTTTGAAATTGGCGGAAAATATTTCTTGCTGTTACTGATCAAAGGCGTAGAATTTCACACTTCATTTCACTCAAAATATGGCAAAGAATCGCGGCATGTCGTCGCTCTCTCCAGTCGAACAGTCCTGGTTTGGACTAACACATTCTGAATATATAATGTGTGTGAACCGCAGATGCTTTTATGGGTGACACAAATGGGACTAAAAATGTCTGCTTCTGTTCCCTCTTGTTCTGGAGCCTGAGTCACAGCAGGAGTTTCCGTCTCGAAGTCATATTTAGGCATAAACTCAGTGTTCTTTTACTGTAAGTTTAGCATGTGATTGTGACAAGGCCATTCTTTTGTACAGTTTATTTTGTACAGTTACTTCACCTTGATGTGGTGAAAATATCAACTTTTATAACACAAGGACACAGCACAAAGGATTAAAGGTTTTTATATAAATCAGCCCGAGATCTTGCTCTGACCCTCGCTCCACTGTGCCCTTTCACTCCACCTCCACGCTCCTCTTTCTTTTCTAGTCTAATATTAAAACTTGCTCTGCTAATTGTGTCTGCTCTGGAGTTTTGCGTATCTGACAAATAGATGTGCATTTATTGCTTCTTTTTGTACATTCTTCATGCGGTGTTAGTGGGACACTGCACTCTGTCGCTTTCTGTTTAGGTTTGTTCAGTTTCAACTCATGCTGCAGACTGTGCCTTCTTTGGCAATGTAATACAATCTATATAACTGTTGGTTTTGCATTTGCTATTACTTCCTTATTCCATGTGCGTCAGTGGGAAATGTGATCCCAGCGGTGTGAGCCGTGCAGTGGTGATCCACGATGACGCGGTGGTGATCCACCATGACGCGGTGGCTAAATGAATAGTCGTACGGTCCTGCAGGCCGGTGACAGCGCACAGAGAGGAGAGGCGCTCATATGTGTGTCATGTGTCAGGCGGTCTGTGCACAGACCAAGGCACTCAAGACTAGAAATGCATTCACAGATATCTTGGACTGACATTATTAGGCTACCGTTTATGTGGTTAACTTGGGTTTAAATTGGGGGAAAAAATCCAGAAGTGCTGGTATAAATATATATGTGTGTTGTTCTGAAAAAAACAGTTCTAAAGCTGTGCATGTGCCCAAATAATCATACATGTGAATAATGTGTGCTAAGGGGTTGGATAGAGCTAGGAAGATCCTCCTTTTGATAAAGTAATATATTTCCAAATAAAAAACACCAAACTTTACTTATTTTAATAGAAACCAATTCTTTGGTTTAGTCAGATTTAGGCTTACAAAGTCAAACAAAACCAAACTGAACATGTCTAAAAATCTGATTCTGTGTTTTGTGGGTTATCAGTCTAGAAATTATCGATTTGTGAAAGTTTCCTTATCGTGCATCACTGCTATTACCTTTTAGTCAACCTTTATTCATTCATTCATTTTCTACCACTTATTCCCGTTAGGGGTCGCGGGTGACTGGAGCCTATCCCAGTGACTTTGGGCCTTAGGCAGGGTACACCCTGGACAGTGGCCAACTCGTCACAGGGCTAACACAACCTTTATTCTATTATTTATTATCTATTATTATCATTATCTATTATTCAAACTGTGTTAATCAGCTGGTCTTTCTAAACAAAAGTGAATTGTTTGTGAGCAGCAGCCATGTTAAAAACAGGATTACAACCATTGACCTTAACTTGGCAGGGCTGAGATGGAGGTTTTGCAATGCGACTTCTGAAATCTTTGTTCCTGAAATGTGTTCTCTTTAATTTTCTTCATCTGCATGACGAATGAAAGTAGATAACCTATTTTTAGAGCAACGGCCACCCTGGTACTTTGTTTACCAACCCTTTCGTGATATCCTGTATTTGGTTTCAGAGGAGTATTAGGGTCTGTTGGTTGATGGTTGATGGTTGATTGATCTCAAAGACGTCTTTGTGCAGAGATAATCTTTGAGTGAACCTCATGATGTGAATCTTCTGTCAGCCGCGTCCAATTACAGGCCAATTCCACTCCCTTTAAGGTTAAGGCACATTTTTATTAGTGGACAAGGACGCAGTGTTGACCGTTCATCCCTGGAATCCTAATATGCTTCCCTTTTTTTCTTTGCATAACCAGTCCGGCTCTCCCAGGTCCATCCTGTTTGCAGTGGTGAGGTTCTTCTGGTTAGTTGCACATTAACATGTGAGCTTAGAGGGTCAGCAGGCTCATTAACAAACTGAAAGTGTGCTCTGTACACGCCACTGCCTGTGATATTAAAGGTATTTTTGTGTGTGGTTTAGAGTCTGTATAGTCCATAGAAACATTACTGTTATCACAGTATGATTACAGATATTTTATAATTGACAAAGTCTTGATTATTCTGATGAATCATTGCAGCATTAGCGGACATGCTGCCAGCAATAACATAGATAGGGCTGGGCAATTAATTGGATTTTAATCATGTCTTTTGGTCAATGATCCTCTTGGGTCTTTTTAATCAAGAGGTTCACAGACTCTCAGTAGAAACGTGATTGGATTGGGAAGAGTTTTTGGGGAAGAAATTTAGTTTTTGTGGTAATTGTTACTGATTCCATGTCTGTATTGTGAATTACTGTGAAATCAACACTGAAATCATTTTTTCTTTTGTTTTTGGGAAGAAAAAGTACATTTAATCAAATCAAGATAGATCAGTGTGTGTGGGGGGAAACTGATTCATTATTTTGTCAAATAACCAGGCCCTAGTACATAGTGATATATGAGAAATACAACAGGGCCATGACATTCATTTTAATTACAACTGATCCCCACAGGCACAGAAGGGAGGAGGAAAGAGGAAACATCCAGAAAGCCCTCTCTGCTTGTGGTTATCCGAAATGGGCCTTCGGTAGAGCTTAGAGAGTTAAGAAAGCAAAAAAAAAAGAACAATAGAGAATCAGATCCAAGGAGAAAAGGTACAACATTTAACACAACTAGTGTTTCTGAAAATCTCCAAAGTATTTTGAGACAACACGACATTCTGGTCTATTTGAAACCCGCCAACACCCACCGACAAAAACTGGTACATCCAAAGGGCAGAACTCAAAGCAACGTGGTCCAATCTATTCTGTTGAAAAGACTGCAGTGAATGCTACAGAGGTGAAGCCAAACCGCCACTCCAACCATAAGAGAATGTAGCAGCAGCGTTGTGAGAGTAGCTCAGAATCACAGTTTGCTGTACATCTCCATTTCAAAGCATCTTAACACTCCTTTGAGGACAGTGAGGCTCAGATCCTGGCAAAGGAAGAGAAGAGATGCTTGGAGAGAGGAGTCGAACAGGCTACACTTGTCAGAAATTGAGGCCTAAGATTCAACCTGTCACATTTACAACTCCATCCTCAGACCCAAACAAAGGAAACAATAGGGCCAGTGAGAGTATGCTAAAAGGAGTAGGGTGTTCCATTGGGATATGGACGTTTATGCTAACATGACTCACACCTTAGAGTAGCTCAGTAGACTTAACTAACAACAATTGCTCCTCACTTTAAACGGGTTTGTGTTAGGCCCTGTTTACATGGGAACCAGTTTTCACTAATCTGCGATGTTTTGGTATTGGATTGGCCTCTTTTTTTACACCACAACGAGCTGCAAATTCACTGAATCCACGTCCACCCTGCACAGTTGTCGTGTAAATGGCCTTACTTTCGGTGTAGTTAGTTCCTCCTTCAGACAGGTATAAGGAAGAGTCTCGGGTTCTCTGTGAGAGGAACTGAAGAAGCGACTCAAAAGAGCAGCGCAACATCCTCACTCTTACAAACAATTCTAATTACAAGCACGCTTTAAAGGTGAATTCTTTTTCTATTTCAGCAGTACAGAAGTACAGCTTTGCTTTACAAAAACACTGAAGTAGATGGGGAATGCTCCTTTATTTTTCCAGCGCTTATCCATATCAGCTCTTTATCACAGGTGTGTGTCAGACTTTCCTTCCCAGTGAACGGTAACTCACCTCTGCACAAAGTCAGAGCCCCGGGAGAGCAGCTCTGTGGACTCAGACCTCTTCATGTGATTCACAGCTGAAAACTGGGACAAACGCGACTGCAGCTGCCCAGATGACGACAATCGCTCCTCCAGCCGTGGATTCTTGTGGTTTCTATATTCAGGTCAATGCAGACGCTGAGTGTAGAGCGGGGATGAATGTTATAACAGTATTTGGTCATCATTTTGTAGAATTCCTTAGTTTCCTTAGTTTTTACACATAAAAAAGTAATTTCACAACCAAAAATGTACCTCGAGTAGTGTATTTTTTCTTGCATTTAATCACAGAAGATAAAATTGTCACAAGATTGTGCACATATGAGGAAAATTCATTTTCATTTGGATATGTTTAAAAAAAAAACTGCTGGAGTAAACTGTGGTTCCAAAATGCTGTGCTTTGACGACAGCAAAAACATGAAATAAATACACATTTGTGAGGCTAAAATTGTGAACTGAATCACAAAAAGTACTTATCATAGTCAATGTCAAAATCTCTGCTCTACAAGCTCATGTCTGCTACCATCTCTACTGAACAGGGAAACTTTACCAATTTGCTTAAACAATTTAAAACCAGAAACTGGTTCTTTGTGTTTTCTGCTCACCACAGTTTTGATCATTTTAGGCAGTGGTTCCTAAACTTGCTCGAGCACTTCCTAAACTTTGTCTCACACTCAGAGTTTCAGGCAAATAAATTACTTTACTAGTCGAATATAGTCAATTATTATTATTATATTTTTGTTTTAATTATATTTATGGTCCAAGATACTCTAAAAAGATGCTGAATTTACAACAAATGACATTTTTTTTTTTTTGTTCAGATAAGGTTACATTTCATCTTCTTCTAAAACCTGAAACCATTCCAAGTACCCCTGGTCCCCTGGTTGGGAAACATTTGAAGTATGAAATTGCCTGCAAAAAACTGTAGCGTATGTTGTTATAAATCTCTGCGCGGTGTCATGGGGCGTACTCTTAAGAGACGCTAAATCCAAGTGTTCAAAGTACGCCTGTCAAGATGACAGATTTTGAAGTGGAATATATTACTACATCCAAATATCACTCTAAAAGATAATACTGAAACTACCATTGACACAATCATTCTAAAGCAAGATAATTATTAAACTAAATGTACAGCTTCTCTGAAAAACATCAATATTTTTCCAAAATCATGCAGCCCTACTGGTAATACTAAATCTGGTTATGCAGTATCAATATCATGGGCTGCTGTGTTGATATATCACATAATTTTGATATATTTTACTAAACTCTTGTGTCATTGAGATACTTGAGATACTCCCTGTTGATAAAAATGGGTGTTTTTCATATTAAGTTTGTGGCAGTCGATTTAACAAAGAAATACTGTTGTTCAAGTGTTTTGGTTCTTCTTAAACTGAGACATCTCACAGAATGTCATGTGAAGTATGTTGATTATTGCAGGTATTGCAAAATTGTGATTTCTTGTGATGTCTTGGGCCAAATACCTTCAGCCGTTTAGTTGATTAATTGGTCGATGGTGTCTTATTTTGAAAGGATTTATATGGCAAAAACAAGATCGCATGGAGTTTGCTGAAAATTTTGGAGTCCAACATATAAATACACAGTTTCCTAGTACTTCTCTGTAGGGTTGCAAGTAACGAGTATTGTGCTAATTGATTAGTTTAGCAATTATTATTTAGATTAATCGATTTGTTGTTTTGCGTGCGAAATGCCTGTGAAAATGAGATTTTCCCCAGATAAAGGTAAAATGAAGCTGTCTGAGGAGCTTCTACTGGGTTAGGGTTAGCTCCTACCTACTATTTGCAGACGAAAGGGTATTTGAATCAAAAACACAAAATGTATATTTGTGTGATTCCTGCGCTCTGAGTCATGAACCCTCTTCTATCAGCTCAAAGCATGTTTTAGAGTTGTCGTATGGACCAGATTATTCCATAACTAATTTAGTTGGCAGCTATTTCTATAATCTGTTAGTTGTGATAATTCAATTAACTTGTTGCAGCCCTACTAATCTGTAAAAATAGTGTTTTTGCATGAATTCCTCTGCAGTTGTGGTCTTTTAAGTGCAGTTTGGGTCAGATACGTTGAAATACTTTATAGTTTTGATGCATTTTTACCACACCTTCTTGTAGTGCATCTTGTAGTTCATATCGTGAACTATGTATTGTGTATTTTATTGAGTGGTAAGAGACTCCCAACCCTAATGAAACACTTTATTCATTCATTCATTATTTGTTATATTCAATTCCAAAGCTAAGATTGTACAGTACTACATGGAAATAACAACAACAAAAATGCTAAAATCACACTCAGCCCTTTATAATAGAAATACCTGATCTGGATTATGTTTTTCCGGCTGGTGCTTGAGCTGCTGCATGAGGTGGTATTTTTGGTGTCGGTGTGAACGCTCGAGCTTCCTGCTTCCTTGTTTGTGCGGCGCAGTGATGTTTGACTTCAGGGTGTCTTAAAGGCTCAACTACACCGAAGATAACAAGAGCTGGACCCACATCAAACATGAACCAAACACGTGCGGATTAACCCATCAGTCGTCCAAATGTTGGATAGTTTAAAAGGAAACTGAATGGTGAGTTTTCTGACACAGCTGAAGCCTGAACAAAGGACTACAAGTTCAATCTAAAAAAAAAAAAAAAGCTGTCAATGTTTTCTTTATTAATCCGTCCTCTTTCTCCATTGTGGCAAACCTGAACTCTCCAGATGCAGGAGATTGTATTGAAAGAAATGAGACTTTGTGCTCTTCATCTCATTTTCAAGTATCGTTGCATTAATTAATTGCAGTCAAAATGAAATCACATTTTGAATTACTCCGTTATCAAGTTTCAAAGGCTGCAATCATTCAGGTAATAAAATGTTCTTAGTAGACAAGAAAATATTCCTCTTTATGAGAAAAAAAAGCTTCCTAATCCTTTCATTAGTAAGCAGTCAGTTTCCTCTCAACATATAAAGCAAAATCAGACAATCTCACCCACAAATCACACAAAAAAAAAAGTAATGTAGAGAAAGTTGCCATGTACAGAGCCCAGAACAGAACATTTGCGAAATTGCATGGCCACAAGATAATGTCGCAGGCACAAGACTCTTAAACCAGACCTTTAGTGCCGTGTGTGTCTACAGTATATACAGTAGTTCCATCTTCGACACCTGTGGATTATTATGTTATATTCTGGATATTTTAAATGGCATTAAAGATCTAAACCAGCTTAAGCCTGCTTACTTCTGCGCTGAAAACCGCCGCGGCCCCTTTTACGTTACATCGTGTGGAGAGCTGCAGTTCACCACAGCGATCAGGAGATTTTTTTTCCATTTGTGCGAAAATGGCTTCGTGATGCAGCCGAATTCTATATATATATTATAGTTTTTAAAAATAAAATAAAATCAAATACTCATAAAGTTAGTAAAGAACAGTGAGCGTGTATCAGAGAGAAAGCATTGGAGCAGTGAAGACCTGGACTGATAAAGCAATGGAGTCTTGTACGCGGGAGAATAAAGATTACTCAAATATGCACAAATCACTCTAAATACAACTGCAAGTGGTATAACAATCCATTTTGCATAATACGTCTTTGTTAAAAGAATGAGTTATTATCTTGAGGAGACTTTTTTAAAGCTAAAAAGTAACTATAAGCTAGTACGGTACTTGCAGTACAAGTGAAGGTGAACATTTTGAGAGTTGACGAGACGCACAGTCACTGAAACTGAGATGAATAACAAAATACAAAAGAAAACAAACCATTCCAGGCTTGTATTTGATGAGCAAACAATATATCATTACGTTGTTAAAAGCTCAAAACATTTTAGTCGTAAATTGACCTCAGTAGACTATGAAACCTTTAAAATGCTGGGCTAATTTCATATATCTATAATGGCTAAAAAACCGTGCCTGTGGCGTCATGTTCAGAGCCTGTTGTGGTTTCCTCCTCCCATTTACAGTTAACTGAGTTTGTGGAAGGAGAGTGAGTGGGTTAGACCTGGTTTAGCCACAGTAACAGATACAACTGCTGCAACACACACAACCCAGAAAGGTATGCGCTTTATCTTAACTTCTAGATTTAAACATCTGGAAAAGTACTACTGACTCTATTTTTGGACAATTATTTGTAATTTGACTTGAAAAGTGGGCTTGTTAAGATATTTACTTAGTGGGTTGGACATGATTAAAACTGTTTGCTTTCTTTGCCTCAGGTCTTTTTAGATTTGGCCTCCTTTTGGGCTCGTCTGCTGTTGTTAATGGTTGTTTGTTGGTTGGGGGTCGAGCTTGGATCTAATGGACTCAACGATGACAAAGGGAGGTTTCTTGTTGCTTGCAGAAAGAGGAGAATGCTGTGGCAGACATGAAGTGGACGGACATTATCACTTGATAGCACTTTAGGCCGTCGACTAAGTGGAATCCAGAGACGTACACACTGAAAAGCCTGTATTATTAGCAAATGGAACTATGCCGTGTGCAGTTTTGCATTTATTAAACCTAATTAAGTTCCACTACCGGGGTGCACGGTGGCAGAGCGGCTAGAGCTTCTGCCTCTCAATAAGGAGATCGTGGGTTCGAATCCCGCACCACCCCAACATCGTGGTTTCGAATTCTGAACCACCCTAACATCACACGATCTCTCTGGGTGGAGTCTGCATGTCCTCCCCGTGTTACCGTGGGTTCTCTCCGGGTTCTCCGGCTTCCTCCCACCGTCCAAAGACATGACTGTGTAGGATAATTGAGAACTCTAAATTGTCCCTAGTGTATGAATGTGAGAGTGAATGGTTGTCTGTCCTTGTCTGTATCTCTGTGTTAGCCCTGCGACGAGTTGGCCACTGTCCAGGGTGTACCCCGCCTAAGGCCCAAAGTCACTGGGATAGGCTCCAGTCACCCGCGACCCCTAACGGGAATAAGCGGTAGAAAATGAATGAAAAAAATGAATTAAGTTCCACTACCTTCATAATTTCCAAGTGGACTCCAGTGCGGTTCGCTCATGATGTGACAATGATATAACACTATCTAAGAGCTTCTGACACTAAAACCGCAGAATTTTCAGGCTAATTGGTCAACACGGGCTTGTAAAGTCAAGCGCTGTGGTTAATCCTCACACAGTTCACCTGGTTTTATTCTAGTATAATGTTCTTACAGCCTGTACGGTCATGTCTTACCTTTATCCGTGTCTTTATAACTCAGACAGCGGTTTGTTTGGCTGCTCATATCGTGCACTCGTCACGTCCCCTGAAGTAAACTTTCTCCTCCTGCGGCGCCTCGACAGTGTGAAGCACAGCATATGTCCCACACGTTTGTAAAATCCAGATCAGAAATCCAAACATCGCTAAATTATGACCCAGTTCAACTTTTCTCGACAAGTTAGATTATGTGGAGATTTTCTCTAAACGCAGTTTCTGGTTTGTTGTTGTTTTTTCCGCCTATTTATTTACTCCAAGTGAACCAGTTAAGTGGACTAACCATCCCCTCAGTCTGACCCCAGACGAGAAAGTCCAAGGCTCGATCCTGCTCAGTCACAGTCCAGCGCTAAAGCCTTGCCATCTTGGATTGTTTTCTTCACTGTGAATTTTATACTATATACTAATATAGAAGGTTGTTTTTGAGGGCTTGCGAAATTCATTTTTTATTTTTTTGTCATTTTGAATGTTTAAACTAAATCTAATCAGAGTTGGAAATCTGAGGAGGTGAATTCTCTTCCATGTAACTTCTACCTGACGTTCAACCCTTTTCTATAAATATGTTTTGCTGTTAGTATGATGCTAGTATTATTTAAGTCTTTCATTGAAGTGTTGAGACCATATTGTCCTTAAACACTCTCCTGTCAGTGGTTTCCTCTGCATCACCTACTTCTGCTTTATTTGTCAAATACTACATTTATTTATGCACTATTAGTTGGTATTTACTAAAACTGGCTAAGCCTGTAGTTTAAACTTTTCTGAAATGCATGTGATTCTTGTGTTCATTTTGCACTCCATGTGTTTGAAGAACACACTTTAAACCTGCTCTTGTCTAGGGCTGCTCGATTATCTTATAAAGTCATAAAGTCATGATCCCAACTATTTGACTCATAATTTATAATCAGCGTTATTTCAAAAAATACTGTCAAAATTAACCTGTAGAGAAAGTATTGATCAAATAAGCACATTACTATTGTACTAGTGACGTTTTAGGAGAGGCTGTGTGATTTCACTTTTAACTGTGAACAGAAGGCACTTCATTGTGTTTTCAATTACAACATATTTGTAATTGAGTATCAATTGAATAATATATATATGATTAATTGCACAGCCCTAGTCTGTACCTTTACTTTGGCGTCTCATATTCTACAACATGTATATATAATGTATAAAAAGCACATGTGACTCAGACTCTACGGGCAGCAGAGGGAATTACCAAGGGGAAATAAGGAAATTAGCTAGCTATGTGTAAATGAGGATTAAAAAGAACAAGACTAAAAAAAGACCAAGACTTAAATGCCAAGACACAAATGCTCAGAACTTGTCTGGTGACAGTTTATGGACTTAACAACAGCACAGGAGGTCTCTGGATTTCTACCCTTGATGTCACAAATGGGGGAAATTTGAACTCAAGTGTTTTTGTGAGGACAAAAGAGAGAAGACGAGCTCTTTAACAGGATTAATGAAAAATGTGAATGAAGTTAAATACAACTCCTAGTATGTTTTTGATGCGGGGCCAATGTTAGAACAGAGGTAAAAGAATAATATGTGCTTTGAGTGCAGCTTGAACAAAGTCTATTTTGCACACAAATCGAATCTCATCTTCTAAAATGTTTGTGCGTCCGTGTGGATTCCTGTCTCCGAGTGTGTATAATGTGTCCGTCCGCCGCCTCCTGCAGAGCTGAGGCTTGATTCAGTTGCAGAGCAGACATGTTGAGTGTTGAGTGCGTCTTGGCCTCTGCAGTGGCTGTAACTCATCAGCAGGACCTCCTCCACTCATGCTCCGCTCAGGCTCTGGAGGCTGTGATGGATGTGTGGAGCGACCTGTGCGGACACTGGACTCTGCTTCTAGAAGAGGTGGACCTTCCTTTGACAAAACAACTGCATTTGAATTTTCCGTGAGAAAGAAATAGTTTTAATCCGCTCAGTCTGTGCCAAGCCTGGATAAAAGGGATGAGCCCAGAAGAGGATTTTTACGCAAAGGTTGACGGATGACGGTACGGATGCAGAGATTAAATAATAATTGATTATTTCAGTGATTCGGGTCTCAACATGGTCATCAGAACTGAAAATATAGTAATCATGACAATGTTTGAGTCAAACATAAGTCATGTCAGTCAGGGCTGCAATGATTTATCCACTAATTGTGACTGGTTGACTCTAAAGAAATAATTGTTGACAGTGGCATTAGTATTCAGAATGCAGCTGTAATGTTGCAGGAACAAGTAAACCAAGTCCAAAGATCTTGTTTATGTCACATTTAATGTTTACTGTGGGACTTTTCTGGGTGCAGTCAACTGCTTGTCTCCATGGAGATGAGATTGCTTTGCCTGAGATGTTCCACGGTATGGCAATGAACTAATTGCATTTATTTAATTTAGTTATTTAATTTGTTTTTATTGCTAATAATAACGAGTACAGTTTAATGCCGTTCTGTGAGCCAGTGTTTGTGCGTTTGAGCAGAAGCATCTTGGGAGGCGCAGATCAAATTTTGACACAAACAAGTAACTGAGTGTGGAGAGTGAATGAATGCTGAATGGGGATTTTAAAACAAGCCGACCAATATAAATGAGTTAATCAATCACTGTATGTGTTTATAATTTGGACATGTGGCGCTTTTAAATGGTCTGTCACCCGATGCCTTAAATATGTTTCCTGATTCCAGATAATAAGCATGCTAGCCTTTCCCTTCGATTATGTAAGCTTCACTCCTGCAGCGCCCAAAGCACCATTTTAAAAGTCAATAGTAAAATAAATGTGTTTAGCGCTGTTAGCTCCACTTTGCTGTTAAGTGGGTCAGACATGTTTAAGCATTATGTAATCTGACACAGCATCAGCCCCCAGCCTTTTATGTATTATATATATATACACTATTCAAATGCCTGGTGTTAATGGAAGTCAGTGTCAATGGGTTAGATTTGCTGTCTGACTAGTGAATTGAATTTGAGAGTCTAAGCTTTTTGGCACCTCAGAAAATATTTATCTTTCAAAAAAAGGTAGTGTAAATTGTCACTAACTAAACCAAGTCAAGTCAAGTTTATTTATAAAGCACATTTAAAAACCGCCATGGCCTAAAGTTCTGTACAAAAGCAATACAAAACGCAATAAGACAAAACAGAGCATGCAAAATCAAGCTAAAATAAAATAATACCAATGTACTGCTCAGAGTCAAAGTCAAATACAAAATCTTCAAAATATGGAGATTGAGTTTTTAATTGTGATCCTGAGGTCTGCTGATCTCAGTGCTCTACTTGGAACACGGACAGAAGCGCCGAGAGATAAGGAGGAGCCGGCCTATTCAGACATTTAAAAACCATCGCCACGATCTTCAGATTAACCCTGTAGCTGCCAGGGAGCCAGTGCAGAGGCCAGCACACGAGCCGCAGCATCTGGACCAACTGCAGGCGGTGGATGGAGGCCTGGTCCATCCAAAACCAAACTACTAGAATATGTCCAAATGAGAACCAATGTGTAAACCAGGACTTAAAAACACTTAGAAAAGCCAAGACTAAAAAAGCTACGAGTAAATTAGGGCGGCAACAAGTTAATCGAATAATTATATCTAAGTAAGTAATCAAATAATCATTAACTAAGCTATTCTGTACTCCAAGACATGCCTGAGCTGAGAGCAGAGGTTTTATGACTCAGACAAAGCAGGAATCATAAAAAACTAACAAGAACTGTGTTTTTGATGAAAACTCTCATTCATGCGTAAATATTCTCCACCAAGACTTGTCCAAAAGGCTTCACTTTACCTTTAAAATCTCAGATTCACAGGCCTTTCACGTTCTAAACAACTAATCGAATAATCAAAAGAAAATAGTCGTCCGAGACAAAATGACCATGACTTAAAAAACATGACTAAAAGAGCACGACTAAAAAAGCAGGACCCCCCCCCCAAAAAAAAAAAAAAAAACCTGGTCTAAAACCACGACAGAAAAAACATGACTAAAAAACCCCAACTGAAAAAACGAGACTAAAAAAAAAACAAGACAAAAAAACCAAGACTAACCAGAGCTAAACCAGAATACCGGGGCGTAACATGGGTAAAACAAACTTGTCTTACAATACCATAACTCAAACCAGTATTAAACCAGGACTAAACCAGCAAAGACAAAAAATGCCTCACTCCATACTTTTGTGTTACATTTTGACACTTTCTTTTCACCCAGACTTCTTTTCCCAACCAATTTTTTGAAAATTTTCCACTCAGCAGCCTGTGTCCTTCAGTCAGTTCAAGAACAGACTGCTTCTTCTTTAAATCATTCATTCATTCATTTTCTACTGCTTGGTCCCGTTATGGCGTCGCGGGTGACTGGAGCCTGTCCCAGTGACTTTGGGCCTTAGGCGGGGGACACCCTGGACAGTGGCCAACTCGACGCTGGGCCAACTGTAAATTATAGTTTCACACCAATCAGGTCGCTGTTTGTGGAGAAAATGTGAAATATCTGTTGAAAATGACAGGAAGTAAACTAATTGATGACATCACACTGGGGAGTCAAAGGTTATGCATGATTTTTATTTGTAAAATAAACAACCCTGTGACATTAGATGAGTTTCGCCCTCTGTACATGATGGTGCTGTGATCATTTCCTAGTGTGAGGTCATCATTTACAACCAGGAAGTAAAATGAAAAATCCTT
The DNA here is from genome assembly GCA_019453435.1 of Rhinogobius similis. NCBI lineage: Eukaryota > Metazoa > Chordata > Actinopteri > Gobiiformes > Gobiidae > Rhinogobius > Rhinogobius similis. The sequence continues at coordinate 43,839,988 of CM033622.1, forward strand.
AAAAATAGCTAAACTGGGGTAAAATGTGTAAAGATTTTTAGCAAAATTTGAGAATATTTCTCTTAACTGGATTTGAGTTAAATGAGTAGTCCGACCTGTCAGGGGCACTTTAAGGCTGATCTTTATGTCTCTGTGGGAGATAAATGCATTTTAAGAAAACGCCCCTTTGAAATGTCCCAGAGAAATTTATGGATGAAGTGGATTAGATTATGTAATTTTTTAGAAGCAGATTGTTGTTTCTACATGAAAGTCGCTATGTTGAGAGAGCAAACCAAAAAAAAAAAAAAAAAAAAAAGGGGTTTTCTGTACAAACAAATTTCCCCCCCTAAATTCTATTATCTGATAAATCTTTCGGCTATGTAATTTAGTTTTATTTATGTATGCATTTATTTTCTATATTGATTTACATTTGACATACTCAACATTATTACTAAATGTACTCGTATTGTTGTTTTAGGCCCAGTGCCAGATGTAGCCTTTCCCACTTGTATCCAGCTGATAGAAAACTGACTCTGATAGCGCGTGTCATGAGAATCTGAAATGTCAAGCCACATGTGAAAAAATTGTGACACTTTGTTTGGGTTCGTGGTTAACGTTATCTTAGCACTTATGAGCAAAGATCACCATATTGACTTCTATTGATTCATTTATCTCACAAAAGTTCATAATAACACAGCGCAACAATTGATGGCTGACCTCTTGAACATCCCCACACCAGTCAGCAGAAAGAGCTCGGATGGTTCCTGAATCTAACCCAGATTAAGTCTGATAATCTCTGTGTGAACCAGCAGGGGTCAGGGGAAAACTGGCACCCTTCGTGTTTCCAGGATCCTTTTCTTCGTATTGGTCGTATAAATCTGTATCAAATGTGACGGTAACACGATGAGCTCAGATAAGATTTAGACAGAAAACGCAATAATCTCTCTGTGGCGCTTGGATGCACTTTGTAATCCCAAAGCCTTGTTGTGGTAAACACAAACACTGGGGATGGATCGGCCAATCAGATCCAAGCTTTATTTGGGAGTGATTAACAGCGGTCCAATCAGAAGTGTTGTTTTGATGCGTGAATGATTCAGTAGTGATTGTGTTTGCTCTCATGGAGGATTAGGCAGATGACGCTGGTTCATCGAAACAGAACAAGACACTTATTTATGTTTTATTTGAAACATCTCTGTGTAATATGATTGGCATTTGTTCACATCCTCACACATCTAACTGGAAATGATGCAAAACACGGCTGTTTAGCTCTTTAAATGTGCTATTGTTGTCTCCTCATCAAAAGCAGTTGTGTTTCTCACACGCATGTCAGAGTTATCCTGTATCATGTCGTGTCGTCTTATTGAGAGCTCAAAATGCCTGCCTCCAACTTCTCATGTGCTTTTTTTTTTTTTTTTTTTTCCAAGGCCATGCACCTTCACCAGATTAAGTCACTCCAGAGCTAGAATTGCCTTCACTTTATATTGGCTGGGCGATATGGCAAATAACTAATATCATGGTTTTCTTGATGCCAGGTCACAATTTCAATTGTAAAACAATACATGAAGATGTGGGAGATATATTAAAGCTTTTAAGTTAAAGCTTTTAACCATGTTCTAACAATGTTCCATCATAAAAACACACCTGCTGCATTCAGCTGCATTCACGCTGTTTTGAGGAATGTTCATTAAATCAGTCCTCTCCCTCTGACCGTGAAAATACTCCCTGCTGAACTTCCTCGATCAAGGACATTTTTCCCAATTTTAGACTTCACTCATCTTAGAATCTTCTGCTGTTTTAAGTCCTTAAATCATCGCCAGACTCGTTCTGAGCATTTCTGCCTCGAAACACGATCACTGCTACTGCGACCCTGACCATAGCTTCTCCTAAAGTTCTAACATAACTAAATTGTGGGAGTGCTAGACACATCCACTGGCTGCATGCACTCAGTAAGAGGAACATTTATTTTTGTTTCAAAACCTGAGACGGCAAATTTAAGCTTCTCAAGTGCATGTTTAAAGGCTAATAGCAATATGAAAAATGCATAATAGTTTTCCTTTAAAGAAAATTGATCATATTGCAGTAGTTGTTTGGGAAATATTTAAAATTAGAATAGTGAGTGTTTGTATATAATTAAAATGGTTAAAAATGAGCTCAAAAAGAGACAGAGCAGTATAGTGTTGTGTTATAAGTAAGACTACTAAGTGATATTTCTGCTCTTTTGGCATTAACATTATGGTTCATTCACATTTTGTGCCATACTTGAACTTCAAACAAGACATTTACAGACACATTTTCCAAATTCAAGAGAAATAAAATTACTGAACGAGTTCACGATTACATTTTTATAACCATATTGCCCAGCCTGACTATACATCTAAACTGCTACAAATTTTACAATGAAATCTGCTCTCTGCAGCGTGCATAAATGTACAATCATAGACTGTGCAGACTCCGAATGAGCAGAATAATTACGTACCGGTTAAATATTTAGAAGACAATATATTGGTCCAAGTGTTGAACCTTGAGGAACCCCTTGGCCTTGTACCAGCCCTGCATGCATGGCTTTACTTTTTTCCATTTTTCCTCCCATTATTTTTCCACATTTTCCCTAATTTAGGTTTAAAAGAGAAAGTAACCAGCAAATTGTACCAAATGATACAAGTGATCATCTTCACAAAGCAATACATATGGCTGTTTTAAGTACCATTTGAACAATAACACAAGTAACTGTCTTGTGACTGCAGTGTGGTTAACTTAATCTATATATTCAGTAAAGCACAAGAACTGGCTGTTGAATAAATCTGTACAAAAAAAAAGAAAAGCATTGTAAAACTATAAAATTCCTTGACCCTGACCAGTGATGGGAAGTATCTAAAACATGCAATGAAAATTAGATTACTAATTTAGAGGAACTGCATTCTGGTAACTTACTCTTTCATTTGATAGTTACCTTCCTAAAATTAAAGCAATACGTCACGGTACTTAATAATGCAATTTTGGGATCAAACGGTACAGAATTTGAAAGAAAAAAACAACCAAAAACACTGCTCTATTAGTGATAAATAAATGCATAACTGTTAAACAAAGCAGTTTTGTTTTTATGATGTACATCAGTGTAAAAGCATTCTAAGGACTCAGAGTACAGAGCTCTGTTTGGGCCATGTATCAGACTACAAAAAATACATTTGAATTTTAGTAACTCAAACATTTAAAATCATTCTTCCCACTTCTCCACAAACTCCAAATGCAATGCTTTTTGTCATAGCCCCAAATCTTTCAGATATCCACACCACACGTTGAGACATTTGACACGTACAGTACTCGTTTTTGTCCATATCGCCCACCCTTTCTGCCGACGCTCCTTCATTGAGTGACTGCCTATGCATAGGCAGTCATTGAGTGACTGCCTATGCATAGGCAGTCATTGAGTGACTGCCTATGCATAGGCAGTCATTGAGTGACTGCCTATGCCTATAGGCAGTCACTATTTGTTCTTGTATTTTCCGGTTTTTCGGCACGTTTCACAGGCCACAGTTTTTAGATTCTTTTAATTTTTTTTTGCATTTTTCAATAGTTCCTAGCCTTCTAATGTCTGCTATTACTTTTGGTACATGTACCTTTTGTAGTTTTTTCATAATTTGCCGAGCAATTTTTCCCTATCTTTTACAGTGGGAGTCTTTCTGTTGGTCCTCTACAGGAAAGTTTGGTGTTTAAACAGTTTGTGGCAGGTGCACGGTGGCAGAGCGGCTAGAGCTTCTGCCTCCCAATAAGGAGGTCGTGGGTTCGAATCCCGGACCATACCAACATCACATGAATTCAATTGCGCAGTCACTCGCAATAGCTTCAGCTATTGCAACAGCATCTAGTTTTAAGTTCCACCTGTGCATCCCTCATTGACCGTGTCGTTTTATGTTGTGTCCCCATTTGACTTTTCCTTTTAAACTAATGAGTTTTTCTTTTGTTTTCTGTCTCTTGTCTCTTTTTGTTTGTATTCCATGTTTTGGCCACTGCTGGTGATGCTGAACCGCGCCTCAACACTGCCACCCGATGGACACTCCCTGCATCACGCTGCTCTTTCGTTTGAAACGCTTCACACTTGTCAATTTTGTACATTTCATACTTTTTTTTATCTTCTTTTTTGCTTTTTTATCCCTTATTCATCCTTCCTGTGCCCACCCTTTCCTCATGTAGCAGCATGCCGAGGTGAGGGAGCACCGGGCCACATCGGGTAAGGCAAACTGACACAGGGAAATTGGGCTTTGACTGTTAATCATTTATTACATTTTATAACTTACACAACTACATAACAATTAAACCAACTTCCACTTTCCATTGAGATGTTCTTGATTTGCCCAGTATGTTCCACAGTATGGCATAAAACACATCTGTCGCCAAGCAGCTGGATGATATGGCAAAAAGAAAAAAAAAACAATTGTGTTTTTTTCTTTTTGATTAATCTCAATTTTTCATTCACATTTACTTTTCAAAACAAATAACAAAGTGGCTTTCAGTATTTACTTCACACGAATGCAAACACAACTCAAGACTTTTAATCTGTGCCTTTTAACACAAAATAGTTGTCTCCGAAAGTGTGAACTTTGCTCCAAACCACATGCTTTTACTCACAGAGGATTAGCTGTGGGCGTCTCCGAGGTGTCACTAACGATTCAAATCAATCTGCATTTTAACAGTTTGAATATTAATATTAAGTACATCGTTTGGAGTAAAAATGCTGCAAAAAAGCTGATTAAAACAAATATTTTTAAAAAAGGGTTTAAGGTGATATGTATTCACTTTTGTGATTCATTTTACATTGGTCTGATAGTTAAACCTCAACTACCGTTTAAAGACACATTTCAATAAAGTCAAAATCGCCCAGCCCCAAGTCTATGACAGAATCTTTAGGTGTCCTTTACCTGTCAATTTTAAACGTCTGGATCCTTGTGGAAGTAATCACATGTTAATAGTGATTTAATCAAGATTCAATGATAAAGCCAATCCTCTGTTAGTAAAACTAGTTTTGGAGCAGATGTCTGACTTTTGAGGAAGAAATTTGGCTATTTTTTGTGTTAAATGGCACTGATTTTAATAAGACAACATTTTTATCAAAAATTGTCATATCGCCCAGCCTTATTAGAATGTCAACCCAACCTATTAACCAACTAAAATAATCTTTCCCCTCTGTTCCCAAGTCATTAATTGGTTCAAAATGACATGTGACTGCTGCTACTACCACTACTACTACTACTACTACTACCTCTACTACTACTACCACTACTACTACTACCTCTACTACTACTACCTCTACTACTACTACCTCTACTACTACTACCACTGCCACCCGCATCATCTTGAGCATCTTTTTCCAATGAATACGATCCTATACTACTATAACCACTACTCCTCCTGACATCCTGTGCCCTTTAACCGGCTCCGCTCCTGTTTGCTCTTGCGTTGTGTTCCAGCAGTGAGCAGTGATGAGTTCGCGGCTCTGACCCCAGCCAGGATGAGCCAGCGGCAGCTCAAAGATCGAGAGCGGGAGAAGGAGGCGGGGCTCCACACTCCTGTCCGAGAGCAGCACCTGTCGAGCCCGTCTGCGGCGAGCCCAGGGTCCAGCCACAGCCACGGTGAGTTACATGAGTGCACAGCGTGTGTGCATGGGCCTCAGCACGGCAGTCCTGAAGGGTCTGTAGCTCGGAGCCTCACTTTGGATATTCAGTGTGTCTTCAGAAAATACTTGCAAAAACAAGAAGATCATCTGACTACCAGAATATACTGACCAGGTTAATCCATCAATGGATTTCTTGTCCGACTGTGTAATATGCCAATACCAGGATTCATGGGCTGTGTTTGTGAGTGATTCAACATGAGCACGGGACATCTCTTGTAGGGATGTAGCAATAACTGAAATGTCATAGTGTCGTATTGTCTAAAGTCTCACAATGATATTGTCATAATATATTGTATTATAAGCTTCTTTACTTAAAAGCACTGTTTTTTTTTTGTTTTTTTTTTGTTTGTTTTTTGCAACAACAGCAAAAGAAATAGAGGGAACTATGTAGACCATGATCTTTTGCTTAATTTCAGTGCAAACAATTGAGATCATAGTTTGGCAAAAAGAGGATTTACAGAAAGGCAAAGACTATTGAATTAGGTTGATAATAATACAAACAAATGTTAAATGAAATAGATGACCAAGTAAAACATTTATTGCCATCTAAACCAATTTCCATTAGAATTAAACAGGCTGCAAGCCCATAGCCATACAGGCTTTATAAATGGCAGGCATATTAAAACGTTATGGTTTAAATTGTAATTGTCTTAAGTGTGCAAAAAACAAAACAAAAAACAAGATGTTATTTCTTGGCCGTATTGCCCAGCCCTTGTGGTTGCATCCAGAGTCACAGGGTTACGGTCTCCTCTTAGACACAGTATGTGTGATAATGTCTCCTCTGTCGCAAAATGCTATCTTGAAGTCCTAGGAAAAATCCATTAGTTGAAGAACCTTTTATATTCATGTAGTCAGGTGATCTTCTTTGTACGTAACATGTAGAACATGCAGTAATTATCTAATAAGACGTGTGCACATATTTGCTTGTTTCATAGTTTGGACAGAGCAGTGCACACCTCCTGTTAAGACAAAAATAAATAAATGTTATTACTGTAAATGTCCAAGTTGCTCCACACTTGCTTACTGCTCAATCTAAAAAGCTTTCACACTTGGTTGCTTTTATTGACCCAGTTTAGTCCTTGTGCAGACAGGTTTTGCACCAGTTTAGTCCCAAAACCTTGACCAAAGTACGCTTGACACACGCTTGGTTACTGACTCAACCCTGGTCTTGTTTTTAAAGGGCTTGTACCTGATTTTAAACCATGAGACAGGAACATGTTTTTGTTTGAACCGTTAGCCCCGCCCACATAGTCCTTCCTTTCACTCGATATTGCTCCATGACTCAGAAACAGCTGTCTGGAATAGTCTGATGCAGTTGTTTCCATATAGTTCCTAGTCTTTTAACAATTCGCTTTTTATGACAGAGAATCACGTGTCTGGGATACTGTAAAGTTAATTTCCCATGATTCATAGTGTACGATGTGCCTGATTGGTTGAAAAGAGGTGACCCTGGCAAACGTTTCTGCACTAGTTCTTTCCTAACATGCACAGATTATACATTACAAACCCAATGTCTTTCCATGGAGTTGCTTCTGTCAAACAGTGTGTAATGTTTATCTTAACTAGAGTAAATAAAAATCAGGTACAGCCCCTTTAATGCTTTTCGTTTTATCCCTCACTAGATTAGACAGAGGATGTGAAAATGCTCCTCTCCAGAGAAATGCCTGGTTACATAACGTGCTTCTTTATGTTGTGATGATACACTGCCCTCTGCTGGTTTTACCTTGCTGTTATTGCAATGGTGGATTTTTCTTCCTTTATTTTAACATATTAGGGCTGCACAATTTTGAAAAGAAAAGAAAAAATCTGTTGATTGAAGCATTGTGATTGCGATTTGACATCGTTTTTTAAAAAGCAGGATACTTTTCAGAGTTCACATTGTAAACAACTCCAGGGGCATTTACAGTTGAGAGAAGACTGAAATAAAGGTTATGCATTGACATTCTTTTGAAAAATTCTCTTCAACATTATGACTGAGTGGCAGAATAGTGAGCTAACAGTTAAAAATGTGTTTCTTAGGTTTTTTGGCTATTTTTTTTTCTCCGTGGAGCAGTTGTTTCACTCAAATTAACTTTATACAGAAAATGTAAACTGAAAGTCATCATTGCTCCAATTATGCCGAGTTTAGCTAGCTTGTTTGCCAATAGCAGTTGGGTTCCACAACAACTAATTTCCTCATCACTTGGACTTAGAAACATGTCGTTTAAGGAGAGAAAGATAATGATTTAAACTGTGTGTGTGATCCCAAAGTCTGTATCAGTGATAAATGTGAACGTAGCTGCAGTGTTTCTGTTGTATATCTGCTTTTCTACAACAGTTTACTTGATTTTCTTCGTTAAGATGTAAAATACAAACTAAATATGAGTTTTAGACTCTTACATTTGTTATTAGACTGTAGGCTTTCACATATTAGTTGTATTTTGAGCTTTTTCAGGAGAAAAGGTCATTACTCACCATTGACTCTCATGCATTTTTGCCACTCGCTGCTAAATTCTTTGGAACATGTTTATAGAAGTCTAAACTACAGATGCAGATCTACAGACTATCTACTGCAAAAAGACGGAATATTATGTTCTTTCTTGTCAAAAGTAGTTCAAATCAGATTGTAATTGTATACTAAACCTTGTATTCAAACTACATACTCATTTGAGTTATCCATACTAAAAAATAATTTAAACAGGACAGATTAGACTTTTCCGGAACAGTTTCAGATGATCTTGAACTTTATCAGATCTATAAGTCCACAATATTTAATAATAAGGAAACTGTTATCATTTTGTCTTGAAACTGGCCTTTACCTAAAAAATTGCATTTTTGATTATTGCGGTATCAAAGAATATCGAGAATTGAGTACGTTCCTTAGTCTTTAATTAGTGCTGCTTTTATGATTTGATAATTGTGCCGACTCAAATTTCAATTTCAATTTGACTCTTGTTCAGCCCTACATGATATTAAGGTTAATTTAATATTTTGTTTGAATGATGAGAGGTGCTTTGTTTGATTATGTTTCGAAACAAATTGCATTGATTGCACTGATTTCCAAAGTGTAATCTGTGTTTGTTTTTGCTGCAGATTGCTTGAACCTCATTTACATGGAGATTTTGGGTTTTAAATGGCAAAAAATTAATCTTTTTTTTTTTTTTTTCCTCATTGATTGATCTTGATTTTCTTATTTTATTTAGATTTTTCTTTTGAAAGTATTGATTTCATGAGCATAAACAAGAAAGACCTTTAATCAGTGCAATTTAACACAATAAATTAAGTCCAAACTCTGTTCCAAACCACACGTTTCACTGATAAAGAATTGGCTCTGCACTTCTGGAGTAAAAAATCCCATGCACATCATTTTCACACACAATTTGACATGACTCAATCTGGATTTCTTATTCTTACTCTCTAAATCTTGCCCATTTGTGTAAACACAACGCAAACACAACTGTGCACTCTGTCTACCACTAGAGGGAGCAATAATGTAATATATTAATATCCACGGTGCATGAGTCACCCTCTAATTAGTTTAGTAAGACCTCTTTCCTTTTTACACTGTTATTTCAAATGGCTGCATATTTTATTCGTAACATATGCTATAAAGAATTATTTTTAGGATCAAATCACATCTGTTGCATTTTGCTGTTCAAGTCTTGTTTTACAGCTCTTTTCTTCTGGTTATTTTCTTGTTTCTTTATACTATTTGCTTAGACCTGCTTGAGTTTTTTGTTGAGGTGGGCAATATGTATCAAAATGTAGATAATATTGTTTGTGAATGTATCGTGTAAAAGACTACAAAAACAACAGATAAAAAATAAAATGAAAAGTGATGTTGTAAAATAAGATTAAAATGTAATTTTTCTGCACTTTTGTGACAGATATTTCACATTGTTTGATAATTAAATCTCAACTAATACGTTCAAAGACATTTTAAACACATTTCAGTTGGATTTACATAATATCGTTTGACTACAAATATTAGGATACAGTGATCCCTCGTTTATCGCGGGAGTTGCGTTCCAAAAATAACACGCGAAAAGTGAAATCCGTGAAGTAGTAGTTTTATTATTTTACAATGCAATACTGAACTATGGAATGAAACCAAAAAACAAAACCTGTTTTAAAGCCCAAAATTTGTTTAAAACAATAATTTTAATATAGTAATACAAGGTTGGAAACATTGTCACTCGCGTATTTCACAGTCTGTGCCTCTTCGTCCTGACTCCGCTCCGCTGTAGCCTCTGTTTACTGTTAAACCGTTCCTGTCTCGGTCCCCTGACCGTGGTCGGAGGACACAGGGGAGATTCTCTTCTCCAGGGCCGAAGGGTCGCTCGTCCTCCGGGGTTTAACTCCCTATTCTGAACCCCACGGTTGTCCAAAGTGTAGTGTGAGTGCAATGACGACCTCAGTTTGTTGCTCCAGAGTTTTGGCTTTATTTTACTGTAATACACCCTCGCTAAGCCCCGGTCGCCGTCCTCACCCAGGTACCCACACTTTCACACCCGCTCACTTCGCGACTCACTCTCTGACGCGCGCATTGGCCGCGCGCACGCAGCCTCTCTCACTCACGTACTCACTCACGTCACACACAGAGCTATCTGCCAATAGGAGCTAGACATACATCTCACAACACTACGTTGTCGGCGCAGAGCGTTTCTTCGACATTGTGGGTTTTGTCACAAAGAAAAAAATGCAAACGTAAAGTTGGCAGAATGTACAGAAACGAAAACTGTTGACAAGTGAAAAACCAATACAGTACAGCGTCAATATTTTATTTCTAGACAACAGTAAAGCCCCTGAGCCAATCAGGATTCAGAGCACAATGCACTGTAAAAATATCCGCACTGTAAAAAAAAATCCGTGAAGCAGCGAAGCCGTGAAAGATGAAGCGCGATATAGCGAGGGATCACTGTACTTCAAAAAATATATTGATGTTCATTTTTGTCAATATTACCCACAGCTAGCTCTGTGCTACAGTTATAGGCTCCTGGCTGTTTGTGTTTTATTGGTGCTGCAAAAGGCAAGGTTTGTTCTGGACACCACAGTGGTCTGGAGCGATTTTCAGGTCAGTAGACGTGTGTTCTTGTGCTAAACCTTGTGCATCTGCATGGAGTTTGTCAGATAAGGAGCGCAGTGCATCGGAGTTGGCGCAACAGGCAATCTGCAAGTAACCTGCACAAAAAACCGAGATGAAAAATGAGTGATAACTATGTGCTGGATGTTTCTGAGTACTAAACAGAAATAACAGAAGCACAAAAGAGAGGCCGTGATAAACTAGTCTTAAAAAAAAAAAAAAAAAAAAATTGTAGTTGTATTGGTAATTGTTATCTGGACTATACCGACTCTAAAACACATATCAAAAAAGATAAACAATTTCTTATTTTCATCAATAACACACTTCTTCTCTATCTTCTCTACTTTAAAGGACACATATTCTGCTACAGTGACTTTTTTGAGCTTTTAATCCTGTTGTAACAATGTTCCGTCATGAAAAACACACCTGAAGTTCCATTCAGTTTTGAGGAATGTTCATCAGAAAATCCTCTACCTTCGAGCATCAAAAACACACCGAGCGGAACTTCCTTGTCACTAATACGAGATTCTTTTGCAGTTGTAAGTTCTTAAATCATTGCCAGATTTGTTCTGAGCATTTCCTCTGTCTTAACACGATCACTGCTGCTGCATTCTGCTTGTAGCATTCTCTTCAAGAGCTAATATAGCTAAGCGCTTGGTGCCATCTACTGGGCTGGATGCACTAAGTAAGTGTCTTTCCACACTGATGAGAAAAGCTTTAATTATTCCATAATAAACTTTTTTTTGTTTTGTTTCAAACTATGAGATGGCAAATTAAAGATACTCAAGAGCATGTTTAAAGGCTAATAACAATATGAAAAATGCATGATAGTTTTCCTTCAAAGCCTTCATTCACCATATTTCAACCTTTGGTTGAAAATGTTTAAAAAGCCTCAACGTACAGTGGAAATAATTGTTTAACTAGTCGACTAATCAAAATGTTTTGCTGGCTTAAATAATGGTTAGTTAATTGCTATTTTTGCATAAAAATGTAATCACAGTGCACGTTAACACTGTAATTAACAACTTCTCCTGACTATAATACATCTCCATGGCAACATCTTCCACTTCCTAAAACCTTTTGGGGCCACATTGAGCTGCTCCGTGATTACAGCTTGTTTTCCCCCACTTCTGCGCTGGGTTTCCTTTAAGCGTTGTTGCTCAGAGCAGATAAAGTCATGAGGAGATGACTCAAATCTATTTCTGAGGCTAACAGATTTCACAGCTCCACGTGTGAAGCCTGTGAGGTCGTCTATTATTGGATGCTTCTCCCTCTGACACTGATTGGCACTTTAATTAATAAGCCATAATAGTCATTTCGAGGGAATTTTTAAAAAAATATACGTCGCTAGCAGTGAAGTTTTCCTCTTAGACAGAAGTTTTTTTTTTCTCTTTCTCTCTTACAGAGCTGATTATGTGTCATGTTTTGTGGCCTGATGACATGGCCTGTGACATGATCCTGATTGATAAAACTAAGATGTCTTTTGCTATACTTCATATTATGGGCTCTGTCAGTCAGCTTTCTTTGCCATTTTAATTTAACTGTTTAAAAACTTTATTAACACAATAGACAAAAGTTGCTATAGGTAAAACAAAAAAGTCAGCAAAACTCCAATAGAAATTGATTTTTGTAATGAATATAGGTCAAAGCCGCCTAACCCACACTATTTATGAACTAATAATCATCATACAAGTTCTGTGTAACATGATGGATTTTTCAACTTTGTCCCTGTGATGGTGATCCATTCACTGCTCAAGCTAAGGTAAACAGCTAACGCTAGCGACTCTGCTGCTAACAGTTTGTGTTTTATTCACAATCACAGCTCGACAGTTTGTTCAAACAGCTCTGCTTTCATTCTGTCTGTCCAGTTCAAGTCTCATCTGTGTTGTTTTGCATTGTTTATGCATTGTGGTCTATATTGACCAGTCTAGTGACAAATGCTGGACGCTACATTTCAAGGTGCTTTATGGGAAATTTTGAGTGTATTACTTTTTCACCTGCTGGACATCTGGGCAGCACTAAAAATGGCGTGACGACCATACCGTGCCCTATAAGGGAATAGTGTGGACGTTCAAAATGCAGCCCTAGACTTTTCACAAATAAAAGTTAAATTGGAAGGTCAATAGAGCCTAATCAGCTTTGTGGTATCGAATGAAAATACAAAGTTAGCCTGATGCTAGTGGTGTTGAGGGTTTACCGTCATTAAATGCTTAACTGGGTTACAACATTTTCCCGGTTAACGAGAAAGAAGCATTTCATTTGCTTTGTTTCCTAAATATATTTGTAATCCAACATTGCGTCAGCAGAGAGCGCACGTGCCCTCATTTAACTGTGACGTCTTCGGATGAAAAAAGTTAGCTGAAACTCTAAGAATGGGTGTATCTCTGCATGACTGACTGACACTGTAATGTTTATGGCCTAATATTAGTCATACATGGCTTATTTCATGTGGCTCTCACACAGGTAAAAATAAATAAACAGAATAGATTATTCAGCTCTTTGAAGATGTTTTTCCTGCACAAGCTAAGTTAAGCCGCTTAAGCTGAGAAAGTGTTTTATTCTTTCATAATCACAACTACACGGTGCGTTAAAACAGCAGAGTTTAAAATGTTAAATACTAAATGAATACTGTTATACTGCTATGCTAAATACTGTAGAGTGATAAACTGCTGGGTCAACATTGGTAAATACATCGATCTGTTTTTTCCACAGCTCTTTTGTTTACTATTGTTGTGCATAATGTGCCTCAGTAACGTTACGTAGTTGACGATCGACTCCGAGCTCCATACATTTCTAAAACTTTATAAAAAGCAAAATCCTAAAAAGAAATCTTCTCTCAAATTTGAGTTAGGTGGGACTGTTGCTTTACCAGACTCATTCTGGTTATTACTTCATTATCGTCTGGAACCCAGTCATCACACTGCTCTTTAATTCAAGTAAGTAAATTACAGTTGACCTTCACTGATTAAGCATAATTGGTAGAAAATAATAATGTGTGGATTGGGCTTTTCAATCCCATTCAGTGCTGTCTGTAATTATATTGATTTTCTCACTCTTCACCCCGACAGGACCAGCAGTGATGGCTTTAAATGGTTAATTGTTTAAGTGGTCCAGTGCCGTGGCGACCAGCTCTAATTAGATTATTATGGTCTGTGGACGTCAGCGTGTTGTTTGTGCTCACTATTTCTGTGTGTGATGTAGAGCAGTGATTAAGGCTGGGGGTTTTGACGAAAAAAATAATCACAATTGTATTCACAAACTTACAATCTTGATGTAGTGTTAAAGCACACATATGCTGCTACAGGGACTTTTTTCAGCTTTTAAAGGTCCCATATTCTGCTATTTTCCCCTTTACACAGTCTATTCTAAGGGCTTTGTTGATACATTTTTGCGTTGTGCAATATCCATAACATAACAGTTTCCAAAAAAACACCCATTTCTTGGACTGGCCCCCCTCCTTGCAAAAGCAAACGCTCTGAGATCTGACCCCCCCGAACAGAGAGCAGGCTGCCTCTCCCGCCCAACCCGCGCGCCTCCCCCGCCCAACTTGTGCCGAAGCCTAGAGCGGAGATAGTGCACATGCGCCGTGTGCTCCGGTAAACAGCGATACACAAACACGGGAATAAACATTTTATCCGTCATGACGGTGTGTCGTGCTGAGTCCTACGTCCTGGATCTGACCTGGAGTTTGACGTGCTCCAGGGCCTCGACGACGGACGTTACCGCTTGGTAAATAACAAGCTAACTCTTCTATCTATCGTATCCATCGTGTAATTACTGTGTAGCATTAGCATTAGCTGTTTTTATTCTTGCGGCTGCGCGCTTCCTGGAGGCGTGGCTTAAACACCGCGTCACCCTGGTGAAGCCGTGTCATCTTAGTGAGGAGCCCCCGTCTGCTGCTCAGCCGAGGGGGACGGAAAAGACAGTTCTCTAGTGAAAACATGAGGGAATCAATCAAAAAAACACTTTGGGCACAACATACGAGGCCCAAATAGCACTGTAGGAAGGTTAAAACCTCGGAAAAGTCGATTTTGCAGGATATGGGACCTTTAACCATTCGTCAAAAACATACCTGGAGTTACTTTCAGTTGCAGTCACACTGTTTTAGGAATGTTTAATAGAAAATCCTCCCACCTCAGAGTGTCAAACACATTTCTCGCTGAACTTCCTGGGTATTTCGGACGTATTTTCAGATCCTCTACGTCACTTATCCGAGAATCACTGCTAGACTTGTTCTTAACATTTCTGTTGTTTAAACACGATAACTGCTACAGCAAGTAGCATAGCGTTTTTTCAGCAGCTAACTTCATTAGATTTTATATAGCAATGGCGCCATCTGCTGGCTGGATGCACTCAGTAAGTGTCATTTCTTTCTGACTCATAACACCTGTCATAGAATGAATAAGAAACTTTTTTTTATGAGATGGCAAATATAAGGTACTCAAGAGCATGTTTAAAGGCTAATAATAATAATATGAAAAATGCAGAATATTTTCCTTTAATAAAAACAAATGGCTTTCAATAGGGATCTGCTTTTTTTTTTTACTGTACAAGTCGTAATTGTCCCACAGTGCATTAGAAGCAGCGACAGGTCTTTGCACAACACGACTCCTATAAACACCGTTTTAGCTCAGTGCTCAGCTGTGATTAACACTTAAATAAAGAGTCACAGCTGCTTACATTAGCTTGAACAGGTAAAAGATCCATCAGAGGCACAATACACGATTGTTGTTTTTGAGATGGGTTTGAGAATATTGAGTGCATTGTTTTGAATTATTTTTTATTTACCTTTATTTAACCAGGAAAGTCCCACAAAGATTTAGAATCTCTTTTTCAGAGAACTTCTGGCCCCAGAGGGGGCACTGTTATGCGTGCGCATTAACCACTGTGCCACAATCCGCCCCAGCACTATTCATAAAAATGCTGCAAATTAAGCAGTTTAATGTTGAAAATGGCAAATTGGGCATTTAATCTGTAAAATAAAGTTAAAAATGTGATATTTCTGCACTTTTTAGGTTCATTTTACAGCTTTATCATGCAATACTTAAATACTAAAAAAGACATTTACAGGGACATTTGGCACAGTTTTGATGGATTGTAACAATATTGTCTGAATATTGTCATATATTATAAGTAATATTCATTTTTGGGAACTAGGGATCTCAAGATTATTCATTTAATTTGTGATTATTCAGCTCAAGGACTTAAAAAACTATAATCTTGAACAGTTTAGAAGTAAAAAGAGGCATTTATATTCCAGCTACAATCCAAAAAAGTAAACCTAAATGTGTTGTGTTGATTATAGAATTAGTATGGCTGTTTTTTTCTTTTAGAAAGTTTGATTTCATGAAGCCGTGACAATGTTAAAAAGAATTCCCGTTGTTTTTTCATGGTAGCATAGAGATAGAATTTGACATTGTGACATCCATAATTGATTAATTGATCGTTGATTGCAACAAATTCTATTCTAGTAGTATTTTTTGTGGTTGTCAGTGACTCAGCCCCTCTCAGCCTGGCTCTTCTGGGTGAGTTCTGTTGCTTCCTCACGTCCGCTCTCCACAGGAGGTCTGCGCCTGCTTTTTCATTATTCACCCCTCCTCTGACGCACAAAGCACCAGCAGAGGCCCGAGCACACTGGACAGCATAAATCTGCCCGGCTGTCTTTTCACTGCAGTAAACAGGAGCAGGAGTGTACGAGGCTGATGGACGTGTGAAGTGAGTGGAGTCAGATAAAGAGATACCTGGACATCCGCTGGTGCAGTGAAAACTATGGGAGCTGCACTGAAACCACCTCATTTTAGAGATGCACCCATGTGGACATTTTAGACCCATATTATGATAACCGCTAGGGCCGATAACCGATATTAGGCTGGTATTTTTAATACATTGTTTGGCTATTTAAATTTGAATCCCTTTTGTATTTTTATTATAAAGAGTTTTGTATATTAGGTCACTGTAAAATAATTCATTTTTATTATGTAGTTTTAAAGTCAGTGTAAATATTTTTCGATTTATAAACCCAATTCGAACACTTAATAAGCTTCATTTGGAAAAAAAACAACTGATAATGGCGATCATTTAATAATAACACATTCTCATTCTGTGAATTTTCTCTTTATTTAGGCCTACAGTCTCCTCTGCACTCTCTGCACCTCTACTGATCATGTGTCATAATAATAAATAATATTGCATCACTTATATAGTCTTTTTTAGACACTCAGAGAAGCTTTAAGTCACCATGGTGGTGTTCTGCAGCACCAGGCGCCTCCTCAGACCCGTCTGTCACACAGACTGCACTCTCTCTCCTCTAGCTGTTAAACACTTTACACGGTGTAAACATGTCTAGTCAAATGATGTCTGAAAACAACATAGCTCGTTTCACATTTATTTAATAATGTATTAAGTCTGTAACTTTATAATTTCTGGGTATTTTCACAGACTGGATCAAAGTTTGAAGTGTGTTGTGTTATATATCAGCAGCATGTCTGCACACAGAGATGACAAGGTTAACACTTTCATTACAGAAACACAATATTTGTTGATTGGTACTGATATTACTCCATCCCATGAATATCGACCAATATTGTGCCAATATATCAGTTCATTTTTATCATTCAAAATGTTGCGTTTGACGTAGGTCTGTAGAATATCAAAATGTTTGCTGTTTATGTTATGAATTGTTTAGTAAAAAGTCCTTTGGTTAATGAGGCCAATTTAGCTGGAAAGTTTTTGAGCCAATAAAAACTGATCTGAGGACCAGATTTGGCCATAGTTTGAACACCCCTCCTCTAAAACACATATGAAAAGACCTTTCATAACAAAGACATTTTTTAGTTTATTTTTTATCAATAATACACATGAATTCATAGATCTTTATTTGGTCAATAATATATTTTAAAAGTCTCAGTGTACAATAAAAATAATATTTTGAGTAGATGACTACGACTATTAGGTGCAGTCATATTTGACAGATAATTAGCCAAATAGTTATTATAAACAAAAAGGATGGATCATTTATTTTTCTATTTTATTTCTTGATCCTCATCTGTAGAGTTACAGAATTCCATTCTCACCACGCACTATAGAGTATCATTACATTAAACTTCCGCTCAGACCTGATCCACTGTGGCAAACATAAGAGCAGAAGAGCAGTCGGGGTCACAGCGGATTTAAACCCGGCTTGAAAGGATTAGCTCTGTCAGTCGCCGTTAACGCCACAAAAGGGGAGGGACCAGGCCACCTTCAGCCAATCAGAGACCAGCACCGAAGACCTCCTGCTAATAGTGAGACGAGCTAGGACAGAGATACAAGTTTACAACAGCTAAAGTCAAACGAAACCAGATAAATAGCTATGGAATGGAATTTGTTTTGGCTTCAAGATTTGGGATTTACGTCAATATCTGCAGTTTATGAACGTTTTTGGAGTGATTTGACCAGTAATGCAGCAGTTAATTGATCTTGGGTAGGTAAAAATGGAGCCCAAGGATAAAGAAGGTAAGTGTAGTGCTTTTTAGATGATAGATAAATGTCTAAATTAGGGATGTAGATCTTTTAAAAATGGGCTATTTGACGGACAGAAGGGAAATGTCTGTGTGGGCGTTGTTGACCTGGCAGTGATTCGTCTATTAACAAGTTAATCCAAAAGTTCACGGTTGGATTGTGAGGAGGTGTTTGGACACGGAAGTGAATGTGTGTGTGTAGTTTTCATTAGATTTACAAATTAAACTGATCTTTTTCCTGTTGCTGTCTTAAATTATAATGTCCCTTAGTTTTGTCCGACTTTATCTTTCTTCTCACTTCATTTTTTTTGCTTTTTTCTTGGTCTTTGACACTATTTTGGCTACTTTGTACTAAAATGAACTCAATATTCAAAGCATTATGTCATTTCTCAATTTTATCCATACTGTAGTCCTGACACCTTTATAATAATTGCATTTGATTTATCTAGCTCTTTTGTAGATACTTAACATTTATTTTGAAATGGAAGTACATTTTTCTGTTTGTAAGTTGCCTAATGCCAGATATTAGAGTGGTCTCGTTTGTCCTCTTATTATTCCAACAGCGTTCATTTTGTCTTCTTTTGATAAATCAACAAACTTATAGGTTATTTCTAAGACAATTAATCAGGAGATATAATTATTTTGTTGACATGCTTGGGCTTCTAGCTACGAGCACTTCAGAGCTGACACCAGCCTAGCTAATCACATCTCCTAATTTATTTAATTTCCGAAGAACATAAGTTGGTCGTTTGTGTTGTCAGTCAAGTAGCAGTTCAGTTAGGGACAAAACTACACCTTAATAGTAAAGCAGAGTTCTAAAACATACTGATAACATCACTTAGGAGACTTAGAAATCATTTTGTAGAGGTTTGGCACATTAACACACAAGAAACATTAACTCACAAAAACACATACATTCTTATATGTTTTTATTTGCTACAGAATTTTAGTATATATTCACCTCATTCTGGACGTTGCTGTGGGCTCTGGCGTTCGTTGTGCCCCTCCTTCTGCTCGTATCATTTCACACAGAGCTGCTAATCTCAACAGCAAATAAGTTCTGCACAGACACAAAGCCGTTTTCAAGCCGCTCACAGAAACAGTGCAGAGTTGACTTGTTGGTGCACATGAACACTGAACATTCATATTGTAGCGGCAAAACTTTAACCTCGCTCTCCACTTAAATTAAATGAAAAGAACTCCAGCTCAACCGGAAGTGCCAAAACAATGGAAGTTATTCTAAACTGGGAAAACAATTGGAAGATCTTTAGCAAAAGCTTTAAATTCATGCATAAGATATTGGTAGTTAGAACAGTAACAATCATGAAGCATCTCAAATGTACTTTTCCCTTTTTGATAGGTTGTGCTCACATTCTAGAATTGGATGTCATGATCTCAGCTAGCGGGCAAGGGCCTATTTAAGTCAATGTGAGATTTACTGTTTTTGGAAGAAATATATGAAAAATCCACAAATGTTATTAGTTTCAGATTGTCTCCACAAACGTGTCACATTATTCTTATTGCGTAATGTCCTGTTCAACTGACAACAATCATGCTTTTTGAGTTGAATAATAGCACCCCTTTCTGAGGCTATTGGGAAAAAATCATTTCACATTGAGCTTTGTGCCAGTTTTTGTTTCATGTGGATAGGCCCAGTAATTAGAGATGTGACCCATAAACCAGGACAACAAATCTACAATCTGACCACTCCGCATCCAATTCAACCTGGGAAATCTGACCTGCTCCTACTCAATTTTAACTATAAGACTGTATGTTGTGATGCCACGATGAATCCAACCTATCCATCAATGTCTTTTAGAGTATTAGTGCATGTACCAGCTCTTGTTTTTTGCGGTTCCTATTGCAATTAATCTTACATCCTAATTTTATTGTGTGTTGTCATCCTTATGAAGCGGCCATTTGCTTCTCTAGAACATGTAAACATTGTGAAAGTAGCCCAGAGTCAAAGAGCTGTTTGTTTGGCGCTAATCCAGTCTTTAAACAGTCTTTAAGAGTTCGATCATGTGACGCACTGTCTGCACACGGGTCACATGGTCACTGTGTCATCCACCAGCACAATCTACTACTAGATCACGGACAGACCAATAGTGCGACGACTGGAGAGAGGATCTATAAAGGGGCTGTACCTGATTTTTACTGTTTTGAAACATGAAAAACAGAACTAAAAGCGCTGTGGTCTCATTTTCACCTGAATAGAAGCTTATACAATATGTACAGTATGTGCTGGAGCAACATATTACGTAAAAAAAATTGGGAATATGGACTACTTCCATTTTTCCCGTTTCACAAAGTAAAAATCAGGTACAGCCCCTTTAAACTTGTGGCCCAATAAACCTGCATAATGAAAATGAATTACAAAGCAAATCAATATCATAGCTTGGGATGCACGTTTAAATTTTTTTTCTTAGACCGTTAGTTAGTGGCATTTGGGATCAATAGTTAGTTAACCAATTACGTCAGTGCAGTGCTTTTTGTGCTGTATGAGTCATAATGATCCCACAGTGCAGTAGGAGAGTAAACACGGAGCAGCGACAGGTCTTTGAACTGTGCACACCACGACTGAATGGAAGCTATAAATGCTGTTAGCTCAGTGTTCAGTTCTGATTATGACTAAAACTCTTAAAGCCAACATGTTATGCTAGAGCGACTTTTTTTAGTTTTTAATCATGTTCTAACAATGTTCCATCATCAAAAAACATACCTTAAGTTGCATTTAGCTTCATTCACGCTGTTTTGATGAATGCTGGTTAGAAAATCCTCTCCCTCCGACCATCAGAAACACTCCCTGCTGAACTCCCTCGATGAATGATGTTTTTAGACGGCACTTATCTGACAGTCTTTTGCTGCTTTAAGTCTTTAAATCATCAGCAAACGCGTTCGTAGCATTTCTACCATCTAAACATGACAACTGGAATTGCTAGGCTACATTAGCTTCTGCCGTTGAGTAATAACACAGTTTGAGTAACTTGGGCTATGCAGCCAGTAAACGGCATCTAAAAAGTGCCATGGGAAATAAACCAGATATAGATTTTTAATTTTTTTTTTAGTTCTGAAATACGAGATGCCAAGCTTAAAGTACTTAAGAGTACAATTAAAGGCCAATAACTATATAAAAATGCATACTATTTGTCCTTTGAATAAAGAGTCTTATATTATCAGTTTACCTTAGCTTGAACAGATAAAAGACCGATTTAGAGAGCCATTTGAGGCAAAAAGCTAAATAACCAGTTTTCTTCATTAACTTTACTCCAACTTTAGTTAATATTTATCCATAAATACTGTTTACTTCAAAATCTACTATTTTGAAGTTTCAGCTTTTTTTTTTCTTTTTCTTTTTTTTTTTTGAGACGTCACAGTGGAACCAAGCGAAATGAAACATGCCAGTTAGTTCATTAAGCATCGGTAACAGTTATTGACCATGAACACTCCTAATTCTAACTTATCGGTGTCCTCACTTTGGTTTATCAGCCCGTCTCTTCTAGAGCTGCTCCGTTTGTCTCTAACAGCAGCAGGGAGGCTCGATCTACTGTAACTCGAGCTGAACTCTTACAGTAAAAGCTCAGAGTCCAGACAACGCTCACATTTGTCTACTTCAGACACATGACCGACTTGATGAAGAAAGGAGGATTCTATGTCTCATTTTACTCCCGGAGCATGTGAAGGCCATGTCATCTCAAGTGGTGATACAAACGTGAAATCTAGTACTAATCTCAAGATGTACCTGTCACAATGCCACATTTGCAGTAGGTGCCATTTTGAACCCCTTTGGAAAGTGGGAATCCAATTGAATTTTAGCAAACTCTTTTCTGAAAGGAGATATATGTCAGGTGTTTAACATTGAACTATTACATAAGTAGATCCATAATTGTAGTTTTGCTTATTCTTAACCACAACGTTAAAAACTGCTTGGTAACAGAAACAGATCGATTGACTTCCTGTTCAAAACTGCAGAACTGATAAGCCCCGCCCCTTCATGGTGCCATTTTACTGTAACAAGCAGCAGATTGTCATTTACATGTTTTATGTTTGAAAAGTGTCTATGTGACATATTTATAACTCAACATGTATCACTCAGAGTCATCATTCTTCAAATATTTAATAACTAAGTACAGGATGTGGGCGGGCATAGGGGGTAGGTGAAAACAGGGATTCTCTGAGCACTGGAGCCTCAGTTGCAGGACAATACAGGATTAACTCAAACATGCAGGAATCAATCAAAATATGACTTTCAGTAAACAATAGATGAGGAAACACTGTGATAACAAGGATTAAAGCACATTAAAGTTCATTTAGCATTTTATATCCCCTTTAAAAAGTGCCATTTATGAATTATTTGTAGCAATTTTCACACTGATGCCATCAACTGAACAAAACTTGCCTGTAGCCAGAAAACACTAAACTTATACTAAACAGATACTGTTCAGGGCTCAAGGGATCATTCACTACAACCCTTTGAAGGAAATGTGCACAACCAAAGAGTGATATAAGACACTTAATATGCTAAATTAGATTATAACCATGTTCTGACATTGTTCCATCATCAAAAACATTACCTGGATTTTTTAATCTTCACTCATGTTTGTTTGATGAGTCCTCTCCCTCAGAGTCTCAGAATTCACACCCAGTTTCCCAGATTTGTGGTGCAGGTGGTAGGTAGGTGGCCGGAGGTGTCCTGTGCATAGATCGTCTCCAGACTCGTTCAGAGCATTTCTGCCTCAAAGACTTTCATTCCAACTGCATGCTTACATTAGCAAGCTCGCTTTTGTTTATTTCTCCATGGTAACTCCCTCTGCTGCCAGCAAATGACAAAGCAAATGTGGTGGGTTGAGCGGCCGTCTTACAACTGGAGGCTTTGCTGTTCCATCCCAGATTCGTCGTCGTCATTCTGCTGTTGTGCCCTCTGGCAAGACACTTTTCCCACCTTGTTTAACATCGTTGCCGAAGTGGTGATCATCGGAGAGGACGATGGCACAGATTGTCAGTCGTGTCTGCGCAATTAATCAAATTCTAATCAAATCAAGATCCAATCATCTCAACGGCAATAATCAGCTTTGGCCAATCCTCTGACGCTAAAAGTATGTGTTTTGAAGCAGAGTTCAGACTTTAGAGGAGAGACAAGGAAAGTGCAAACTGTTTAAAATCCCCAAAAGAATTCACTGTTTTATCCTCTGCGTTTTTGACCTAAATCTCCGTCGGTTTGCCCTCTTTGCGACCCACATTCTGTCCTTGCGTGCGCCGTAACAGGAGAGAGGTTAATGAGACGAGAGACCTGCTGTACACACCAACCACTTCCTCATTACATTCCTCATTAAATTAACCAGCTCTGACTCAGCAGCTCCTGTGTCTCTGCCCGCGCTTGTGTGGCTGCTTTTACCGTTACCTTTTGTTCCGGTTGATTAGATTTCAGTGTTTGGGTTTGTGTCGTGGGACCCAAGAAATGAGCTGCGCAATTTTAGCTCCTGCAACAGGGCTGTAAATAAATACCGAACAACAACCTGCTCTCTGTAACTTTTCTGTTAGGGGAGAGGGCTTGTTTCCATGGAGATATAATTGCTTTCCACTGCACTGCTGACATACGAGGGAACGCCAACTAACGGATCTGTCTGGGGGAAGCAAACCATTCATTTCAATGTAGAAGAGCTGCTCTGTCACCCACTGTTCAACAACTACGAGAGCAAATGCAGACTTTAGGAGTCATAATGCACCAAATACAGATATTAAGACATGAGGAGGAACAAAACAGGCCAAAATCTGTATCAATATCTAAAAATGTTATTGGGATGCTAGTGTCACTTGCTCTATTTTAACACCGACAGAGCAATTTGTTTACTTTTCTCAGGTAACACCAGGTCAAGGACTTTCGCTAAGACTCACTTGTGACTCGACTTGAATTAGTCATGCTTTAAATACACGTGATTTGCCAGGAATCGTCTTGAAAGAGGGAAAGGCTGTGTTTTCCATTGCCTGGCCAATTGTTTCTATAGGATTTAACTGATCGATAACACTTTTTAATAACTGCACTTTAATAGCATCAATAAAGCATGAACAAAGACAACCAAAGATACATAATGAACAAATAGTTTCATAAGAATGATTACTAGCACCTTGACTCCATAGAGATAGAGTTAAAACCAAATATATCAATGGAGACAGATCAGTTTTTGCCTTTCTTTGGAATGTTCAAGGCAAAGTAAGAACGCCCTGATGGAAACAAGCAGGTGGCAGATCTCCCACCAGAAAAGTTACATGTCAGGTCTGAGGAGAAACAAGCCCCTTCACAGCAAGTCTGAATGTTTTTTCAAGGTTTTTGTAGTTTATTATCAGCCGTTGTTGAGTATAATCCAGAGTTGAACATGGAGACTTGCTGTACAAAGCTGCTGTTGGTGCCTGGTTGTTTTTCTCTCACGTCTCGTCTTGTTTTGGTGGATTAGCTGTGCTGTGAGAGGTCAGGTTGTCTCATGTGAGAGGTAAACGGACGGTCAGGCACAGAGAGTGAAGCAGGTGAAGTGTTAGTAAGCATCGTCATGGTAACCTGAGTCTGTTTTGTTTCTGTGGACGTAGAAGCTGGGAAGTGTTTAGAGACTTGAGTAACTGATGCTTTGGTTACTGTTTGGATCTCAAATAGGGTTAAAACAAGCAACTCATTGATTATTGAAACTAATGTAGTAAGAAGATCATTGTTATCTCGACTAGAGGTGGACAATATTTAGACATCAAATCACAAATGTGGTTTTAAAGCTGTGCAAATTTTGATTATCGAGATTATCGTTTAGAGTAGGGCTGCAATTAAAGGTTATTTTGGTAATCGATTAGTCTAGCTATTATTTCTATTAATCGATGGAACGTCCGGGAATATGTGATTTTTACTAAATTATACCAAGATAATGTTGAAGCTGTTTGTGGACGTCGCAGTGTTTACTATTTCTAAATGAAAGGGTGTTTTAATCAAAAACACAAAATGTACACATTCTCTGTGTCATTTTTGTGTGATTCCTGCCCTGTCTGAGTAATAAAACCTCACACTCATGCCATGTTTTGGAGTCTGTGTGTAGACAATATAGTGAGTGATTATTCAGTCACTACTGTAGATTATTTATAGAATAGATTCATTGCGATTTATCAGTTAACAAGTACACGTGCAAGGTGATATTTCTACATGTTTGTGATTATTTCACATTTGTCTCATGATAAATGATGATAAACCTCAACTAATACATTTAAAGATATGTGTGAACACATTTCTGTTGGATTGACATAATATTGTCCGAATACCGTTATCAGGATACTCCCAAAACATATTTAGATATCCAGTTTTGTCAATATCGCGCTGGCCTAATCTCAATTATACACTAACGCCAAAACATGCTGTGTGCTGAGAGAAGAGGTTTTCTGACTCAAACCATTCCTTTACTGTTTTTGATTATGTCTGTACACTCCATCAGGACGACCTCATGCAACATTATTTCATCTGGGTCAAATTTAGAAAAATCCAATCCACAGTCTAATCAATTAACTGAAAGAATAATCAATGGACTAATCGATTTACAAAATAATTATTACTCCCAATTACGTCAAAGCGGTAATATCGTGTAAGCGACGCCGCAGGAATCACTTTTAATAATAATAATCAAATTAGGTTGGAGTTGTAATTTTTCAGCATCATCGGAGCGTGTCCAGGCTTTTTAGCAGGAAACACAGGGGAGAGGCGCGTAGTGTCAAAATAAACTGCCGCTGCCCTTTGACAGTCACGTGAACATCGAGCATCACGCCCAGGGCCTCAGAGAATGATTCAGGATGGACTTGGACCAGTATAGAATCAAAGTGGAGAAATATAACATGCTTTAAACACCAAAACTCAATTTCACAAGGACACTTTAAGACAGGAGGAGACATGGTTCGTGAACACAAACACAGCAGCCAAGGCTTCATAGGCTCTGTTCACTTCACGTCATCCAACTACATTTAATATGTAAGCAATATTCACTTATTTTTGAAGTTGTCGTGGGCGCCGCCATCTTGTTTCCGTTGCAGTGTACACGGAGCATGCAAGCTCAACAGAAAATAAGTTCTACGCTGACTAAAAAGCAATTTTCAGGCCGACCAGGAAATCGGTGCGTTGCTGACTTGTTTTTGCACGTGTAAATTAAACATTTTACATAAATCAATCTACTTTATATAATGTTTAGTGGCCAAACCGGACGTGCGTTTACTACTGGAGTGCGGATCTGTGGCAAAAAGAGGCAAAAGTGAGCAGAGCGGAATAAGATCAATAAAACAGTTTGGTGTTAGGGTCGGTCTATATGACAGGTTCCTATGATATTCTGATTCTGACTATATTTGGTGGTAGGGCACTTGTGGCAATTATTTATTATAGTTTGACATCTGTGAAGTTGCTGTTTGTGAAGAAAGTTTGAAAAAATAAAAGTTTAAAATTACAGGAAGTGGTGCTGAGTTCTAAAATGGAATCCCTCTGTGATGTCATCAAAAAGCGACAAACCATTGAAATACAGAGACAATTCACACAAAACGGACACATTTTTCTGACAGTTTAGACAAAATAAGGGCGTTATCAGGTATTATCATTTGTCAATTCCTAACTATTGTGTAATTTATACGGATTTTGGCCGTTGTTTTCAAAATGGTTGCTATGTGACAGTTGAATTACTTCTAACTATGTCATATTTACTGCCCATGTCCAGTCTGTAGATTGACATTTTAAAACAGTGGTTTCCAAAGTGGAGTCCAAAGCCCCCTGGAGTCAAATCAAATCAAATCAAATCAATTTATTTTTATAATGCCCAAAATCACAACAACAGTTGCCTCGATGGGCCACAGGTAAAAGCAGTTCAGATAACTGTCCCAGAATGCCCCTGTCCTTTGACCCTCCTTCAAGCGAGGAAAAACTACAAAAAACCCCATGGGAAAAAGTAGAAACCTCGGGGAGAACCACAGTGAAGGAGAGATCCTACTCCCACGGACGGACAGGCTGCAGATGAACTAGGACTGACGCATCCACTTGGACTGTGGAGCCAGAACCACTCAAGAGGGAGGTGGCTTTAAAGAGTTCCTCCAGGCGGACGAGGAGCAGTCCACCAGTGTAGAGAGATCCTCCAGCAGGAGATGAGGAACAGTTCATCTAAAGTAGAAGGAGTTCGTCCAGGCAGACGAGGTGTGGCTAATCCAGCTGTCCAGGCGGGTGGCGCATAGATCGACCAGAAATGTGGTGGTTGTTGGGTCGTCACAGGAGCAGACTCCGCAGTGCCTGAAACAGTCTCCACTCCCCGGGGGAAGTGGAGAGAAAGAGAAACATGTGAACAGCAATGAACAGACTACAGTTGAAGTAATATTAAATATTGTTGATAGGTAAAGTAGGAAGAACCAGAGGATAGTGTTCAAGCTGCCATACTTCCCCCAGCAGAATTGCTCCAAGGGCAGCGTAGCTAAAACTGTAGGTTTTTATTTCTGTTCCTAACTGGCCTGACCATAAGCTATTTCAAAGAGGAACGTTTTGAGCCTGGTCTTAAATGTAGAGACTGTGTCGGCCTCTTTTACATGAACAGGGAGCTGGTTCCATAACACAGGATGTGTGTAAGTGACAGTGATTTGCATTGTGACTATAGAAGAAGCTATGAAAAAGCGACTTTTGCGATGCTGAACAGTTAATTTGTTACCTGTAAAATCAGTTCAGTGTTGTTCAAAGAAACATTTCCCTTCTGTCCACATAAGAGCCCATGCTGTGTGTGATTACTTCAAGTGTTTTTGCATATAGTTTTAGAACGTTAATAGATTTAGTTAAATATGAGCATGTCTTGTGTTTGACCCTGTCTTGTGTTTGAAAATGTTGTGCGTCAGATCTGAGGAAAGATTTCAGAGCACATCTTTTAAAGCCGTCAGTGGAATCTGTCTCGTGCCGCGCCGAGGCTCAAACGGAGTGTGATCAAGAGGCGAGAAGAGAGAACGTGCCGCAACACCCGCAAAGACAGCCAATGCATGACACGCAACAGGGAATATTCACACGGAAGACGAGCTCGGTTTAAAGGAACGAAGGCAGATCAGAGCTGGAGAGGCAAACGTTAAGGACTTATAGACTCATCAGAGCCATTTGACCCCAAAAACTGAATGCATCCATGAGAGAGGTTATGAAGAAGCTCGCAAATACAATGTTAACAGATCTCATAACAAAAAAAGACCAAATCAAAAATATATTGTTGAAAGTCTCAATCAGGGCTGCAAGCATTATTCCACCAAGTGTGACCAGTCCACTACTAACATAAATGTAAGTTAGTCTGAATAAAAGAAAACAAATGTGTTAAGTACATTTACAAACATTATGAATGCAGATGTGCTAGTACAATCTTTAATTTGTTATTTAGCAATTTACAAAAAAAAAAAAAAAGATCCTCTACTCTCTACTATGTTGTTGGGTTGTGAATAGTCGACCATAAACTTGATGATATGAACATAATAAGACAGGCCAGTGAGGTTCATTTTATTGTTCTGATCATTTCAGATCAGTCTGAAAAAATAATCGTTTAAATATGTTTATAGTTCACATTAACAACTGGAAAGCAAAGACTTTTAACATTTTGTCTTTGCTGAGTTTCTGTGTACATGTGTCATATTATTATGGACATTAGGTTTCTATTTGGGTAGACTTCATTGTCCCAGTATGGAAATCAAATTGAGCAGAATTTCCAGATTTTAAAATTATAAGATGAGCAGGCTAGTCGTGTCACAATACTAACATTTCAAGCTTAATTTTGATACTAAGGAAAAGGTTTGATATCACAATGATAATATCATTTTGAACACATTATAGTCGTTTATCTAATGCACTTATTAACTCTGATGATCGAGACCATTCTAAAATTGTTAAGAAAAAGTAACATTTATGTAACATTTATGTATTATTTACGTATGTGATTTTTTTTGTAATATATTGAGTTTTAATATTAGTTTCAGTTGCAATTATCTTTTCTTTGTATTTTTTGACAATGATACTTGAAAAATTGGCACAATGAATTATGATAAGATGCAGGCTTTAAAGTGTGACAATAGTTTCCCGTGTGCAGATGATGTGCACAGCGGCCTCAGACTCCACTTGAGCTCATGACGTGAATCAAACTAAATCCAGCGCGTGCAGTTTTTAGACGTTTGAAATCTGCCGCGCACGTCATTATTTCAGACACTTTATGACTAATGCGCACTGCTCATACTGCTGTCTGCTGTTCAAGTGTTTCATTCTAATCTGTGACCAGGATGAATAATACAGAGACAAGATGGCCACTCTCGTCTCCACGGGGACGGTTTGAGCCGTTATCTTATGAAGCGGCGCAGAACTCCATACCAGATCTGATACAATTAT
Source organism: Rhinogobius similis (assembly GCA_019453435.1). Lineage (NCBI taxonomy): Eukaryota > Metazoa > Chordata > Actinopteri > Gobiiformes > Gobiidae > Rhinogobius > Rhinogobius similis. The sequence continues at coordinate 43,869,585 of CM033622.1, forward strand.
AATGAGCAGATTTTGTTTACTAATGTGCTATAGTTTTGTCACCTGATCCAATCCATTCTACAAATATTCAGAAAAGATCAAATGTTGTCTTCTTTTTCCACTACTTTCTGCACTGTACTTATTTTTACTTTTTTGGCAATCCCAGTTTGAACAACATGCAATGTTAGCAATAATTTTGTTTGTTTGTTTGGTTAGTCAACCAAACTCAAACTGTTGCTGAAACTAATTATTTATGTTGAGGTCTGTTAAATACATTTTTAACCAAATAAAAGTTGAAATGATGACTGAAGGGTTCTAGATAGGGAACACTTGCAAATAAAGTGTATTATTGATATATTCTTTTTTTCACATCTTAATTTAATAATGAAATGAGAACATTTCATAAATTTCGTATGTGTTTTATGTCTGTATAGTCCAGATAATGAACGCAAAAAATGAGTCAGTCCTTAGTGCAACATTCAGAGCTAAAGTAATGAAAAAATATAACTGTCATTTGAATTGTATTGCAATGTAATGAACTTTCCTGAGTGTCCTCTTGGTGCTCGTATTTCCCGATATTAGGATATATCCATGAGCTCCCGCTGTACTTCAGCAGAGCTCCTGTTTGTTACTGTTACTGTTTCTCCTTTAGTGCTTGTCTTGGCGAAACAAACCAAACCTGGGGCTTCAAAGCAGCGGGTTTTGCACAGTTAATCCCTCCGTTGTTCTTTGCAAACGCTCAAACACGCCGTAAGACCAATCAAGTATACTTGTTGTTTACTTGCATTTTTGAAGAATACTGGTATTTTTTCTTTTGCATATTCATACCGTTCAATACCGAGAGGTGATGACAACAATATTGTGGCTTTTTGATGTAATTGACATCAAAACTAGATCATTTGCGCCAACTTTTAAAAATGTACATAAACTAAACTTAGCCTTTATCAAGAATATTAGACCACCTATAATAATAATAATGAAGATTTTTTTGTGTTGAAAATTACATTCTATTGTCTAAAAGAGAAGCGTTTTAAAATGATCGTGTTTTCAAAATGAGTATGGAGTATCCTTAGTGTCTTTCAAGCTGGACATGTTTGCATCTTGACTTCTCGCCTCTTGTATCTGGACATTCAGTAGTATTTCTTCTTAAATGCAAATCAAATGCAGTCTATTACATTGTTTGATGTTTGGAAACATCTTAAATAACAATAGGAGGTGACAGGAAGACTGATAGACCTTTCCTTCTGCTTACGTGAAAAGCCGAGCGCTGATGACTAATGCCCCTGGTTTAATGAATGCCACATCAGTAGTGCTTTTATTTCTGTGCCATTGAGTGAAAGGTGCAGGAGAGTAAAGAGGGGAAAAAGGAGAGTTGATAAAGAGCAGAGTAGAAAGAGATAAGGAGGGAGAATGTAGAGAGAGGAGATGGAAAGAGAAAGTGGAGCAGATAAGATGAGAGAGGAGAGAATGTAGAGGTTATGGAGATGGAAAGAACGAAAATAGAGAAGGGGAGAGTCTAAGAGTGAGAGAAAGGAAGGGTGTGAGAGAGGAAGAGGGGAACAGAGAATATTGTTAGAGATGGAGAAAGAATAGTGAGTGATAGTGATAGCAAATGCTGTTAGATGCATTTGTACAGGAGCAGTAACATTCAGTGACACTGACCAAAAGGAGGAAATATCCCTTGTACCAAAAAACAAAAAGACAAAACAAAAAAAAATAATTTGTTTGTTTAGCTGCTGTCAGACATAGTTACATGACAAAGTTTACAGCTGACATTCGGTTTATACCAAGTGAATATTCATCTCCCGCCCTGGTTGGCCTTTTCTGCACTAAAAACATATTTGCATTATACAAATAAATAATTGCAACGGACACATACGCTCATTCTTTTACCCTCACTCATTCATGTTTGTACGGTTTACAGTTGGGTACAGTTTTACTTTGTTTTTTCCTCAGAAATGCTCTTAATTTCAGTGCGTAATGAGTTCCACAGTTTACAGTCCTCACAGCAAAAGGCTGATTGTCCAAAAGATGTGACATTTATAGACGTTTTCACACACGACGGTACCTAAGTTCCTAAATTGCCCAGTATTTAGTCAGAGGAACCAGCCAGTCCCCCTTCACACAGTGACTAAAAGCGGGTCTGACTGGTTTTAACATTAGCATATGTACACTATGGAACATTTAAATATTTCATTTGTTAATTTCTGTTTAAGAAGGAATTACAATTGTTTATCATCAGAGTTAATGTTGTAACTGTACTTAATTAACAAAAAGTTTCTTAGTCTGACTGAAAAGTACCTTCCCCTGAGCAGGAAAAGTCCCCAAAGTGTGGCCCCAGTCCTTAGTTCGTATAGTGTGAACGTGCATCAAATAGGAACTGGAACTTAAAAACGTACCAGGAACTGAAAAAGGATCCTACAGTGTGAAAACATCTTATGATTAAAGCAGCCTCTTAGTTCCTCATAGTCTCTGGATAAATGTACTGAGAGGATCTGGAGCCAGATTATTAATACATTTAAAACATTATATAATATGCTCAATTCCATCCGTGCATTTTCATCCGTTTGAAGAGATGCACTTCAAACTTAAAGCAGAACTAAGTAACTTCAGCGACAGAGCTACCCCGGCAGGTCTCTTGTGAAAATACACTTCCATTCCCTTCCTTTTTATTGAAACATGGAAGTACAATCACATACAAAAACATTGAATTCACCAAATATAAAAAAGAGAGCACATGGACAGTTGTCTTCGGGTCGGCGTCAGGAAAGTTGCAGCTGGTTTTCCGTGCAGAGACAGCAGGGGGAGCTGGCTGGGGCTTCAAACACCTACGAAAATACATTTACAACCACCACACGGACTTATGAAGACATTTAATAAGGTCAAAATGTTACTCAGTTCTACTTTAAATCATACATATTCTGCATTCTTTTATTTAGAGACTTAAAGCAGCACAGGAAACTTCCGGATCTCTAACTTTGAAATCAATCTTGAAGATTTGAAACCAAGTCTTTTGTGAGTCTCAGAGCAGAAGCACCTTGTAAACAGGATTAATGAAACGAGTGTGAATTTGTAGACTATAAAAACTAATCGTAGTCGTATTCTAATAATTGTGACAGTTATCTGGACTATACAGACGCTAAAACTCACACGAAAAAACAAGTATAGATTTTCCTCAATAATACACTTTTCTTTTTAATAAAAAGTCTCAATGTTCAATAGCAATAATTGTTTGACTAGTTGAATACTAAGAAAATGAAAGCTAAATACAAAACAAAGCTAACTTAAAATCAATTTGGATTAATATGTGCAAGAAATACCAAATAGAAAAAGTGCATAATTATTCAGAGGCAAATATCTCAAAGCGTTTTTAAACTGACATCGTGAAAGCGGTGTAGATAAGAAGCGCGGACTGTTCCATATTTTTGATCTCCTTTAGAAAAAGCCTGAAATGCAGAGTGATGGAGAGCAGAGAGGGAGGAGGAGAGCAAACAATATCGATAGTTGGAGTGAAAAAGTAGAGCGAGGGAAAGAGGGAGGAGAGAGAGACAGTGGGCGGGTCTTAGCTCTCCCCTCTTAGCGTCTCCCTCGCTCTCCGCTGCTGCACTCTGCACTGGACAGAGATGAGGCACAAACGCAAAACCCCAGATCCCCCGAAGCCCCTGAACCCATGACCACTCCGCTGCTCTCCCTCTGCCCCGGACGCTTCACGACCCTTCCTCTTCCTCCTCCCCCCCGTCTGCTGCTGCTGCTGGAAAACAAAGCCACTCATTTTCACGTCTCCAAAGGTTTGTTTCTGACCGTCCCGATGATGAAAGAAGAGGGCGTCCTGGGCAGGCGCCGCTTCTCCACGTGCGGCGGAACGGGCTCGCTCAGACCTCCGCACCCCGACGGCAGAAAGCTCATCCGAAACGCGTCGTTCGGGGGCTATAACGAGCTCTCGCCCCTCTCGCTGCCAGGTGGGTGGATAGAATAGTGGAAAAAGAGGTGCTAGATTGGTGTTTTAGTCGTGGTAGTGCGGTTAGTGATGGTAGACAGTAGTGAAAAAGTAGTCTGTGGCTTTGGTGAATTGATACAGAAAGGTATCTGCTGTGAGTCGCTGTTTACACTTTTTTTAAATGAAAAGAAAGTCTATTTTGCTGTGAATCCACTCGGAATGGTTCGATTTGAAGTGGGCAATCGATGGAAATGTAGATGATATGGTGAATGTTGTTTTGAAGATTTGCGAGTGTGTTATTTATAGATACAAAAAGAGCTGATTCAAAATAAAAACGCAAAAAAAAGTTGTGTTGCAAACTTTATGGCTGCAGTCGACTAAAGAAATTCTCGGTTTATATGCTTTGCCAGTCGATGAAAATGAAAACGTTATAGATGCATGAATCAGGCAGTCGTTTTCGGAATCACTGATCTGGCCATGTATCTAACCAAAAATGGAGATTAAACATCATCAGTCACAGCTAATCTTAAAAACACTCCATGCTCTAAATTAAATAAATTGTTGACTAATAGAAATATAAAACACAAATCAATAGACTAAACGACTAAAGGTGAACAGAAAACAAAAAAATTGATATTTCTTCAGTTCTGTAATTTGACATTTGTTTGATAAAACCTCGTTTAAAGACATGTTTTAACACATCTGATGGATTGACATAATATCATTATTGCGATACCCCAGAGAAATATCAAGAGATGGATTTTTGTCAATATTCCCCACTCTACTTGGTCCAGTACACTGATAATAAAATACCTTTAAGTGATTTAAGTGATTAGAACGTGTACATTGGTCGTGTTGACAGTGTTCCGTTACAACCAGTTTAATCATGTTAAGTAACATAATAATTTACGCTTATTTTAAAACCATAGTATTATGAATTTTGAACCATTAAGTGTTTCAATCACTTACATTTGACACAGTAATTGCATGTATTTCTAAGCAATCTTTGCAGGTATGATTTAAAGGTCCCATAACATGCAAAATGGACTTTTCACCTTCCTACAGTGCTATTTGGGCCTCGTATGTTGTGCCCAAAGTGGTTTTTTGATTGATTCCCGCATGTTTTCGCTAGAGAACTGTCTTTTCCGTCCCCCTCGGCTGAGCAGCAGACGGGGGCTCCTCACAAGGATGACGCGCTTCACAAGGATGACGCGGTGTTTAAGCCACGCCTCCAGGAAGCGCGCAACCGCAAAATAAAAACAGCTAATGCTAATGCTACACAGTAATTACACGATGGATACGACAGATCGAAGAGTTAGCTTGTTATTTACCAAACGGCAACGTCCGTCGTCGAGGTACTGGAGCACGTCAAACTCCTGGTCAGATCCTGGTCGTAGGTCTCATCACGACGCTTTACCGTCAGGAGGATAAAAGGTTTATTCCGTGTTTGTGTATCGCTGTTTACCGGAGCACACGGCGCATGCGCACTATCTCAGCTCTATGCTTAGTCACGGGGTGGACGGGGGAGGCGCGCGGGTTGGGCGGGGTAGGCAGCCTGCTCTCTGTTCGGGGGGTCAGATCTCAGAGCGTTTGCTTTTGCAAGGAGGGGGGCCAGTCCAAGAAATGGGTGTTTTTTTGGAAACTGTTATGTTATGGATATTGCACAACGCAAAAATGTATCAACAAAGCCCTTAGAATAGACTGTGTAAAGGAGAAAATAGCAGAATATGGGACCTTTAAGTGTTTGAATCACTTAATGATTTAAATTTATATAATTACAACTTGCATTTTCTAAACCATTGAACCGATTAATGGATTACATTATTCAACCGGATTTTCATTTTTACAGCCGATATTGTTGTTGCGTGTTGCTGTTGTGGCTGACAAACGCCGTATTTGCCGCTGACTGCGAGTCTTGTCAGAACTGTCACTGGTCTCGGCGGTGAAGTTCACGTATCACTTGTTGTTACTTCCTGTCAGCTGCACGGACTTGGCCACGCCTCCTCAGACTGACCACGCCTCCTCAGACTGTCCAGGCTCCTTGATGGTTGATGGCACCTCGCTGCCAGATCTCAGTGGCGTTTGATCCTGTTGTTTTCAGCTCCTATGACCTGAGCCCCGTCCCAGTCCATGATAGGATTATTCGTGTTGCCGTGGTCTGATGCGGCGGATGTGAGTTCTTTGTTGTTCTGGCGCAGACACCAGAGCAGTGTAACAGTAGAGGTGAAGTGAGAAGGCTTTTCCTCTGATCACTGGTCACACATGTTTACACGCTCCAGAGTGTCCGGTTTAGCACTCACAGACACTAAGCTGGGCCATGCATTGTCAACATGGAACAGAAATGTATACTTTGATACAAGATATGAAAACTTTGAATATTGAGTATCTATCTTGTGCTAATCTATTTAAATTCTGGCACAATTTCAATATAGGTGGGTGATATTGACAGAAAGGAGTGAATTTGTTGACATTGTCTGGAAGATAATTTTAGACGATATTGAACAATCCTAAATGTGTCTGTAAATGTCATGCTGGTTGAGTGAATGGACCATGAAAAGCAGAAATATCACTTCACACTCTTTATGTAATGTTGTTCTGTTCTGTGGTGTTTCTTGATCTTGCCCATTTTGTAATGTTTCTTTATCTCTCCAGCTCTTGTACAGTTGTGCTTCCTCTTGCAGCCGTCTTTGCTCTGGTTGGTCCTGGTGTAAAGGACACGCTCAGGCCCAGTGGAACAGAGCACATAAATGTTCCTCTGTTTAAACCTCATGATGACTGAGGAAAAGCTGACGATGCAGAATCATGACCGACCTGCAGATGCACTTGGCTGTTTTAAACACGAGAGGCGTGCGTTGCTCAAGGGCAGGGCTGCACTTGAATGGAAAGTTGAATGTCGTAAAGTCACCGACAAAATATGAAAGTTGAATTGTTTGGCTGAGGCAGTGACACTGTGCATAAAAGTGGTTGCAGTAAGATGACGTAGTTATCGGCACAGAAATGTAAAGTACGTGGCTGTTTCAGTGGTCCCAGTCATCAAAGAGCAAATACTGCAATTATTTTATGTAATGTCCTCTCCTCTGCAGAAAACTAAATCTGTCCCAGCATGCCCCAGGGCAGCTGTGGCTACAGAGGTATCTTACCACCACAGAGTGTGGAGTGAATGAATAAAGCAATGTAATGTGTGTTTTGAAAGGTGCTGAATAAATCGAATGATTAATTAAATAAAATGAATAAAAACAGTGTTTTGGTGGAGGTTGGTTAGGGCTAAATCATCAATGATCAGCTTGGGTCCTTTTAAGGAGATGTTTATAGCAAAAGTATGTGGTTTGCATTATTATTATTATTATTTTGATAAATAAATTCTTGTGCCAATGACATTGGCCATGTTTGCATATACACCACCGTCCGTAATCAGATGATTATGTTTACATACTCCATAAACCTGATAATGGCATGTTACCACAGCCACTGATTAAATGCCAGCTGCACAGTCACTTGTCTCTGGTTTAAATGTCACCAGCAGGTGTCACCAAACTGGTCAGCTAGTCTGTGATCGTAATGTCATCTGGAGTCTCCTCTAAGCTCAGAGGCTGGATTCAGACAACAGGAAGTCTGTATGAGTTTGTCTGCCCAACAACCTAAAGTCCAGCAGCTTCATATCGACCTCGTCTCATCACACAAGGTTTTTTGTCCATCTCAAACTACTTTATTTTTCACTGAGTTCTTGCCCTGAATATTTAATGTGTTTATAGACCGCAGCTCTCTCCCTTTTTTACGTCTGTCTGGTGAATGGTGATATAAAATGCTATACCGCCCACATATAGGCTTTTCTGGGCTGTCTGTTGAGGTGGTTGTTTGTACAGATATATATAAATCCCAGGTTGTGTCTGGGAAATCTGCAGTCTGTCAAATTACTCAGCTTTTGTTTGTGCAGAAAATGGAAATGTGTTGGCAAAATATCTGTTTTCTGTTAGTCTACTGCTCAACTGTGCAGCTTCCTTCTGGTTTGAGGGCGAATGCTTAACCACTGTGCCACTGCAGCCAATAGAATGCTGACAAAGGTACAACTGTTTTGATTTAGTCAAACTAATTTGAATTGAAAAAATATTGTATTAGTCATTTGTAAATGTTTTGAGACATCCAGGCTTATAATTATTTCAAAGCATTTAAACAGCTGGACCTTTTGACAGCCAACAGTTTCACTCCCAACCAAGAAGTTTCTGCAGGGCTGGTGTTGGTGACTGTGGGTCCCACCAGATACAGACGTGGGGGGTGACGTTCCAGTGATGTCATCAAGATAGAAAGACCCGGGGCATCCTCTTCAGGGTTCTGTCCCAGGTGCTACAGAGTTGAAAGTGCAGCCCTCCGTGCCTGTTCAGGGCCGGCCTCAGATCTTTCATACACGGCCTCCTCAAACCACCGAGATCCAACAAGGGACACGTTCCGCTATCTACAAACCAGCCCGCTGTACTTGTTCTATTCTATTTTTATGATTATTTGTTTGGTTGGTTGGTTGGGACGGTACATTTATTTATTGGATCCGTTATTGCTCTGGGCTTAGAAACTGGTGATGGTTCTTATAAACTCGTGAAGGTGAATATTTAGGATGCTGGGACTGCATTAGGAAGGTAAGCAAGATATGTGAACAGTAAAATCAGGTACAGGACCTTTAAATGCATAAAGAACATACACGATTTACTCAGGCTTATTAAACTCTGTCAAAGATTTTTGTTCGTCTTTGTTCACAGTGTTAAACGGATTAAAATACAGCTCATAAATCAGAAAAGCCTTACAGAACAATAATAATAAGAAATAAACAACACTAAACTTTTGGATGCCAAAGCTGATAAAATAGGTTGCTATGTTATCAATGTCACGTTTAGCGTTCTTGTACTAGAGTTTAGGGTTCCTGTATTAAGGCTGCAACAATAAATACATTTATTGTGAATCGTCAACCATAAAAAAAAGAATTAAAGTAGTTTCAATAGTTGTGATCATTTTTATCACCTTATGTACATGTTGAGATTTAGTGCGTGGAACCGCACTGGTGCGCTTCAAGGAAAAAAGGTGAAGAACCACAGATTAGACCAGGGGTGCCCAGAGTGGGGCCCGCGGGCCAAACCTGGCCCTCCAGGGGATCTAATTTGGCCCGCAAAGGGATGCTCAGACTTATTTTATTCAATTTTGTGCTAAAAAAGTCAGCAGTTGCATAAGAGACCAAATCAAGTCTATTCCCCTAAAGCATGTTAATTAACACAATTTAATCATCATATTTTTGCAAATAAACGTATTAAATGCAACACAGAATTAGGTTTGGCCCTTGGCACCCTAATACATATACATTCTGGCCCGCTGACGAGCACCCCTGAATTAGACTATACAGAGTCGAAACACATAAAAAGATCTTTTTACAAAGACAGTGGTGCTATTAAATCAAAATGTCACTATAAATATTTATGATTGTTATCAACAATACACTTTATTCGTAAATATTCTCGACAGAAGCTTTTAACATCATGTTTCAACATTTAATTGGTGCAGTGTATGTAAAAATTCTCAATGTACAATAGAAATAATTGTAAGTTGCAGCTCTACAGTAGATATTGTACTTTACATCTGCTTAGCTTAAAGGTCACATATTGTCCCCTTTTCAAAGTCTACCCTAAGGACATTTATGATAATATTTTGCGTTAAATACCACCCATCTTGACCACTTACCTGGAAATAGAAGACGACTAGCTTCAGTCTGCTGACTTGTGTTCTCGTGTTCAGAGCAAATGAACTTGTTGTCTGCAGATACGGTGTGCATTCAGGTTCCACCGGGGGCCCGTCTCACCAAAGTCGAATCAGCATAATGTGGGACCTTTAGGATCAGACAAGATGGGACATTCTGATGGCTGTATCATCCATGTAAAGTCCTCACACTGGGGTGTCTTTTGCCCTTGTCTCTTGCGGTTTTCACTTTAGTTCCTCCTGAGGTTTGACAGTGATGAAGCAGGTGTGTTGGGCTGTGTCAGTACTAGAACAGGCCGTGCATAATCAGAGCTCGTTCTGTTCTGTAACGGGGCAAAGTGACTCCACAAAGCCCACAAAGACAATACTAAAAGTGTGACACAGGAGATGGCTTATTTCATGCATGTTATTTAGTGAATACTTGGGTTTAAAAGTTGAATGAAGGTCCAGATACTCTTCTCAGTTCGTGGGTTTGTTACTTTCTTAATCAATATTTAATTACTTCAATTCCCAGGCTTTGTGATGCGTTTCTGTTTGAATGTTCTCTTTGTATCTGTGTCAGTTTCAGAGCTTTAATTGAGATTGAGATTCAGTCATTTCTAATCAGATCTTGAGTCTTTTTAATGCAGAGGTCCACAGATGATCCTCTGTCAGTAAAGCACGTGGCAGAGCTCAAACTTTGGAGGAGGAAATGTAGCTATTTTTTTGTGACAAATGCCAATGATGTTAGAGAAAATACTACAAACTAGGTATTTACATGTAACATGGGAGAATGAACTCACAATCCACGACTGAATCCTCCTAAACTCTTCTATACATATAAATCCTATAAATAGAATAATAGTCGACTAATAAAAACAAGACCTACATTCCGTTCAAATGTTCGTCCATCAAAAGCACAACAGGCACATCCTCCAGTGCGCCTCACCTTAAACTGAGCTCAAGGTCTGGAGATGGATCAGCTCTGCTCCACTTAAATGTTCCACTTGAATTAAAACATACTTTATAGCATTACCATTTCTTTAAATAGATTTCCTGGTTCAATCAAGGGCTGAACAATATTGGAAATGATCGCGATATTTGATGTGGCTGTTAGGTATTGTAGTATTTATATTATTATGTTTTTTTTTTTTTTTTTTTTTTTTTTTTTAATTTATTTATTTATTTGAACAGGACCATGTACAATGACATTATGCTCGAGGCAAAGATGATTGCACCAGATTATAGCTATACAAGCTAATTTCCATCTGCAGTCCTGGATCAGGGACAGGGGGAGTACAACATGCATTATTTACAGTGCAACAGTTTTCATACATTCTCTGACACTCAATCATTCACTCACACTTTATCGTCATCAACATTATTTTAACATCGAGGTTCATTGCAGATACCAGCACTTTAAAGTTAAGATTACAGTATTAGTTGTTAAAAAATCCTAGAACAATTTACACCTAGTAAAGGCTAATACACTTTTAAATAAGTTTATAAAAGAGGCTAAGACAAGACTATTAGATACTAATTACATAAAACCATATATACATATTTCAAATAATAGCGTGCAAGTTTGTGCTCAGTGTGTGCATCTCTGGTTCTCAATTAACCACTTCTTTACCTCTCTGGAGAAGGTACAGAGGTTACTTTCATTTGTGAGCTCAGTGGGAGCTTATTCCACTGTTTGGTCCCCTGGTATTAGAAGGACGACTGGGCAAGGCTTGTTCTACACTGGGAATACTACACTGTCTTCTGGTGGAGGTTCTGGTGATCCTGGTGGTCACAGCTGAAGTCTGGTGAATGAACTCTTTGAGGGGCTGAGAGCCAGATTGTGGATGATCTTATAAACCAGTAGTCGGTTGGGCGAATGTGATAAAATTTTCAAAGCTCAGCATTTTATGCTTGTGCAGTATATGGCAAATGATGATACAGATGTTTTTTATCCAGGATTTTAGTATGCACATTATAGATTGATTCTAGCGGCTTCAGTGTGGTCTTGTTTGCTTGGGACCAGCTTGAGATACAGTAAGAAAAATGTGGTAAGATCATAGTATTTAGATAAGTTTTTATGCTTCTGTTGTGAGTGAGTTCCTTATGTTTTTGAAGGTTGCCAGATTATATTTTAAAATTTTAGATGTCTTTTTAACATGTTTTTTAAAATTAAGAGAGGGATCTAATATAAGTCCTAGGTATTTGTATTCACTGACATTTTGAATGGTTTTATTATTTATTGTCACACTGGGACAGATCACTTCCTTTCGTTTGTTGGAAAAATACATTGTTGCTGTTTTGTCATAATTTAATGTCAGACATGACTCATGTAGCCACAGGGCTACATTTTCCATGGCTGTTGTTAGTTTTGTCGCTACCTCTGCCGTACTCTTGCCATTTGTGTAGATTACCGTGTCATCTGCATACATTTGCATTTTTACCTTGTTGCATACTGAGGGTAAGTCATTAATATATACAGTAAAAAGAATTGGTCCCAGGTTTGACCCTTGAGGTAGACCCATGGAGCATGACCTCGGTGAGGATATGGAATGCTTAACTTTGACGGATTGCGACCGGTTGGATAGGTATGAGGTATTGAGTATACTCAAACCCAATTATTTGTGTTATATTAAAACAAAAATGTTCATGTCTTCAATAAATAAAATATAAACTTAAGACTAATCCAGGCTAATTTAGAATGAAAAAGGAAAGTTGTGAATGAAAAAAAAAATGTAACTTGCGATATTGATTTCTTTCTTTGCCAATGCATAGTAGATACTTTGTAGTTCAAACAGACAATTGTCCTTTGTGAAATAGCACTTAACTTGTCAGTGCTCAACATCACATGTCTGTTATTCCACTCCGTCTTGTGAGTCACCAATTTCTATGTCTTGCTACACAGTTGGTAAATATTTGGTCCAGAATCCTAGCACATTGATTTATAAAGCATTCATTTTGAAACAATATCATGTCCATAGACTCCCATTAGTGTAGTTGTTGTAGTGTAGTGTAGGCAGAAACACGAGGAGTCCAGCTCTACCCCGGGCCTTATAATGAGCCCCGCTGTCAGTTTAACGCTAAATAAATAATGACACAAGTGAGAGGTGTGAAGGAGGTACAGGGAAGGGATCTATAAATGTTACACAGGCTCAGCTGCAGAACACGACTCAGGAACATGCTCAGATTGTAAAGCAGAACTGAGGAACTTTTTCACCTCAGATAAACTACTCTGTGATGTTTGTTTTCGAAAGTTCAACCTAACATCCAATAAAATAAAACGGCAAAATAGCCATCCAGGGAAAAGTGTAAAAGTTTAATGTCACTTGAATCATAGAGGGACAGTAACATGCTGAAGAGGTTCCTGTCTGCAGTGCCTCCCTTTCAAGATGATACAAAGGAGTTTTATGCTACTAGAAGACAGAATCTGATTGGCTGAAACAGTCTTGCTGTCTTGATTACTGCTCATGTGACCTTGGTTCCCACAGGATCTTGCCTCTTTTTATCCACACTGCCTTACCTAAAAAAACCATGGCCACCTGTATTCTACTTAAAGTGCGTATGACAGGTTTTTATGATTTTCTAATCTTGACTTTATTTAGTGTATTAATACCTTTTGTAAATATAAATTATAGTTTTACACCAATCAGGTCGCTATTTGTGGAGAAAAGTTGAAAAATATGGTGAAAATGACAGGAAGTGAACAAATCGGTGACATCACACTGGGGAGACAACGGTAAAAAAAAAAAAAACACTACTTTTTTGACCCTTTAAACATTGATTCAACAAAATAAAGGTGTTCACATGTATTTTTATTTGTCAAATGAAAAAATCTGGAGTTTTGGCCCAGTGTACAAGATGTTTTCTTTTCCTAGTGTAATGTCATCATTTACAACCAGGAAGTAAAATTAAAAACGTAACGATTAAAGATGTAAAGATTTCAGCAGAATTTGAAATATATTTATCTCAACTGCATTTTAGTTATGCATGTGTAGTCCAACCTGTCAGAGGCACTTTAAACTGATGCACTGGCTTCTCATTTCTGTATCAACCATGCAGGAAGACGAATCCTGTGGTCATGGAAAAGATGTCAGTGCGTTTGAGAAGGGTCAAATCATTGGCATCAAGCAGAGAAAACATCTGAGGAGAAGCACAAACTCCTCCAATTGTCTTGAACCGTCCACATTATTAAAAACTGGAAAGATAAAGGGGAACCATCGTCTTTGTGGTCGGAAAAAAATCCTGAATGACTGTGATCCGCGATAAACTTTGGAGGACAGGAGGAAAACAACTGTTCAACTCAGGGCTCTGTTTAATGTGAAAGTCAGAGCTATTCCACAAGGACAATGTGAAGAGACTGAAAAGCTGTGCGGTCGTAAGAAAACCACTAATCTGTGAGTGGAACTGCTCGGGAGAATAAAGATGTGACTCTGGAGCAAAGGAAAGTGATGTGGCTGGTCTAACCCCTTTGAGAATCTGTGGATGTGCTGGAGAAGGCTTTGTGCGGTGGTCACTCTCTGCCATCTTCAATACAAGATCTTGGTGAAAAATGAATGCAACTGGGGTGAAAATAAAGCTTTTGACATTTGACAAGTTTATTGAAACAATGGCACGGTGAATGTGTGCTGTAGTCAAGGCTATATACTTTTTTTTTGGCCAGACACAGTGTTACATTTAGCATTATTGCAACCAAAGACAACAATTACATAATGTTTTAACTAAGCTTTAACATGCAGTACATCTCCATCATTGCAAAATACATTAATATTACATATACTATTGCTAATCCACGTTTCTATCAAGCTCTGCAAATGTATTCTGTAATGGCCAGGATTCATATATACATTTATCTGAACATATTTCAATTTTCTCTCAAACGTTAAAGCTCCTTAGAACTTTGAACAGAATCCTACTTTTAAAACATCACAAATCTAATCGCAACACATGACAGAAAAATCATTATTACATTTGTCCATAATTGTTCTTGTACTTTTTATATCATAACATATTTCATTTCATGTTTCGTTCTCAATAAAACACTGGTTTCATGGCCAATTGTTAAAAAGCTCTTTGGCCTGACTCTGAAACAAACTTCCTGTCTTCCTTTGGGACAATATCATAAAAAGATTCAACAGTGTTAGTTTATGTCAGAAAATCATAAAAACACTGTCCAGATGTAGGGATTGGATGGATTTACACCAATTTGAGACACTAATGTACTTTAGTATTATTACTACAGTACATAACAAGCGGAATATATTTTTTCTTAAACTTTACCAAACTGCACCACAGATATAGATCAATTTCAGCACTCCATAAAGCGCTGGCTACCAGTTTTGATCACCCAACAGATTAAAACACAAAATGAAGCATATCAAGCCGTAATATTCCCCTCAGTGTTGGCCGCTTGCCTGCTCTGGTCCCTGGCGACCCGTCCCTCTCAGGTCGGGTCGGCTCTGGAGTATTTCAGCTGTGTTGTCGTGGAGATGAGTGGAGTGTGAGCAGATGGCCCACGGTGCTCTGCGTTCAGGGACCAGAGGAAACACGAGACGCTGATCTGACTCATGCCTGTATTAGAAAGCATCAGAGCCGACGGCTAAGCTCACCGTGTGCAGTGCTGTCGTAATATTGTTTACGATGTGCGCACGTTTAAAGAAGTCATGCGGAATTGTCCCTGGTATCAGAAGTTAAGTTGTCACGTCATCTTTTTCTGATTCTCTATAAGCTTTGGTTGGATGTACAACTTGTATAACTTTTGAAAACATGGCTTGCTTTCCTTTTGCTTTCTTTTTCATTTCTGTCTGCTGGTCCCTCTTAAAAACAATACAAGAGGCCAACCTTTATAGAATTAGTCCAAAAAGTGTAATAGGCATGCACAATAACAGGGCTGCAACGATTATTTTTAAAGAAGAATGCGTTCAATAAATACATCAGTTTAAGTTCTAAAACATGAGATGCCAAAGCAAAGTGCAAGAATTTAAAGGTCAATAAAGAAAAAAAGAAAAGAATTAGGGATTGTGCAATGTAAATTTTGACTCGCTGCTGTGGCTGGTGACCATTATTTGTCAAAATCAATAGTTTGATTTTGAAATTAACTTTTTTCTATTAAAAAATATAACAATGTATTCATTTGGGATATTAAATCATTTGTGGCATGTTAACATACAGCCATATTTAGAATTTTTTTGACCTGTAGGCTTTATGGCCCTGTGGCCTGCCCCACACTGCAGGCATATGTGCTATCCAATCAGCCATGAGCAGTACCACATTTATCCTCTTGTATTTCCATTTTCACTCATTAGTCTGTTCAAAAAAGCCAAATCTGCAGCACTGAGGACAAACTAGAATGACACATGGGCTCACACTGACTGGGGTACCTCCAAAAATACCTGTGCCAAATTTGGTTGGTTGATATCGGGGGACACTGATACTCGAACCAATACGTCACCCATCCCAATATATAATGCAGAATATGTGTCCGTTAAACATGCAGTTAAGTGCCTTTGCTTTGGTATTTCGTGTTAGAACTTAAAATACTTGTTACGTAGAAAACACTTACTTTTGTATGAGTTGCACTCCCCTTTCTTGTGATTTGGTCTGAAATAATCTTGACAAATACTGGAGCTCCTCAGGGCACTGTCTTGTCTCCCTTTGTATTTACCTTGTATACAGCCGACTATAGGCACAGTTTTATTTCTTGTCATATGCAAAGAGTTTCCAATGACACTTGGGCCTCTCATGGTAATGACCTGTCGTACAAGCATGAAATTAGCTTCTTTATTAGCCGATGTGATTCCCACTTTTCACAGCTCGATGTAGGTAATACACAGGAACAAATGATTGATTTAAGACAAAAAAACTAAATTGTCATTTCACCACTTTTTTTATTATCAAAGGGTAGTCTGTTGAAATAGTTGAATCTTATAAGTACCTGGGAGCAGTAAGCTGAACTGGAAGAGGAACAGCAGTTTTCAAAAAGGCTCAGTCAAGACTGTTCTTTTTGAGGAAACTTTGACATGAGCAGGAGGCTCTTGAATGTGTTTTACCAGGGCATTGTGGCCAGTGTGTTGTTTTATGCTCCATTGTGTGGGGTGGGAGCATCATTATGAAGGACAAATCAAATTAACAAGCTGATTAAACCGGCTGGTTCAGTGGTGAGTCTGAGTTTGGACTCGTGGACATTTTTATGGACAAATGCACAAAGACCAAACTCCAAACTGTTCTCTCTCGGTTGGACCATCCTCTCCTTTAGTGGGCGAATGGTGATGCCTGGTGTTCTTAGAAAGTCTTTTATACTAGCAGCTGAGCATTCTATAATAAGCGCTTTGTCTGAAACTGTGTTGTTATATATTATGCGGGAACAATGACATGATTAAAACCTCATAAAAAGTTAGTTTTGCATAATGTGTGTTCTTTAAACACTACTGGCCTGTGATGGTGACATTGTTGTGGAATTTTCCGTCCTTTACACAGTGGTCACAAGGACACGTCCTCCAGTTCTATCATTGTTGACATTTGGTTTGCTTTATCTACGGCCGGTGTCAGTTTCCTTGGTCGCCTCACCTCACTGTCTCATCACAAATGCATCCCTAACACATTGGACTTTTCAATCAGACTATCGCTTGCCAAACCCGTGATAGTCTTCCTCTTACCCTGTGATTTGGTCCGTTGGTTTCCTGCTGTGCGTGAAAAGGCCGGACTCGAGATGCGGCGAGATGCATCAAATATTAACGCCGTCAGGGATCTCCACGGCGACCAGATTTAACCAGGCCACGCAAAGGTCACAGCTATAATGTGATTGAGCAGTTGTTTATCTGCCGTTTGTCTGGATAAACCTTTTTCCTGCAGCACTAAAGAGATTGTTGCAATTGATTGATGCAATATATACAAATAGGATGCAGTCCAGACCCCCTGTGGTAAAAGAAAGAGCAGAACGAACATTCATTTGCCTTGTATAACTGTCCGTTTACAGATTTGTTGTCCTGCTTTCATGGTTCATATCTGTAATTGTATGTGTAATTATCTGTAATTACTGGGACTAGCTACATTATATTGCATATTATTCAATGCCAAAAATGTGATTGTTGCCATTCGAAATAACTTTTAACCATAAGATTAATATGACAAGTATAGACTAAACTAGGGCTGGGCAATTAATTGAATATATGATTGTGATTTCACAATCATATTACTCTATTACATTACGTGTCACTACTGAAAATACAATTAATTGCAGATTTATAGGCGCTTTCCTTGCCACTCAAACCTGGAGCAAAGGCACTTTTCTAAAACATTACCAACAAAATAGATTCAGTCTTTACTTTCTCTAACAAACCATTTTGACAATATAGAAGTAATTCTTCAATTATGAGCCAAATAATCATGATTTTATATATATATATATATATATATATATATATATATATATATATATATATATATATATATATATAAATCAATTATTTATATATCAATTAAGTCAGCAATAATTTTTTTTATTTGATTAGTCGACGAGTCAAACTATTTATTCCATTGTACTCTGACACTTTTTAGTAACTGTATCAAAATACCAGGCTTTTTGAAATCTAAACAGATTAATTGAGAGAATAATGTCTAGACTAACCAGTGGGTTCTCTGCACAGCAGCAGTTAGCTAAGCCAAATCGTTCCCACAGCTAATGCTAGCTTTTATTAAATAATAAAATATTAAATAAACAACCCATTAGTCAGTAAAAAGTGATTGTTTCTATGTGAAGATTATTTCAGTTCAGTTACTTTCAAACGTCTCAACAGTAAAATTAGCGTTAGCATTAAGACACAAACGCACTCCTTTGGTGAAGTATTCTTCTTTAACATGTCAGGGACATCCACCATTGTTCACTGTTCACCGATCACCGCTCACCGTTCACCGCTCACCGCTCACCGTTCACCGCTCACCGCTCACCGTTCACCGCTCACCGCTCACCGTTCACCGCTCACCGTTCACCGCTCACCGTTCACCGCTCACCGTTCACTGTTCACCGCTCACCGTTCACCGCTCACCGCCACCGCCACCGCTCACCCCTCACCGTTCACCGCTCACCGTTCACCGCTCACCGTTCACCGCTCACCGTTCACTGTTCACCGCTCACCGCTCACCGTTCACCGTTCACCGCTCACCGCTCACCGCTCACCGTTCACCGCTCACCGCTCACCGTTCACTGTTCACTGTTCACCGCCTGCAAATTGTGTTAGTTGGTGTTTAAGCTGCGTTTTAATCTACAAAGTGGTGCTTTTGGCTTGATTCCTGAGTCTTGGAGGCAGCGCTGACTCCTGTAATGTTATGTAACAGGATTATAGTGGAGTGGCCCAGATCTGACTCTTCATTTAGACTGACCTTTGATAGGGCGCCTCTACCACAGATCTATAAAGGATGGAAGATTCGTGGTTAACGTAACCTTTTCCCAAATCTATTGTTTTTAACCCTGTCTTTGCTTCTTTCCCAAATACTCCAGCAGAGGATATACTTTAATTGCACCCTGTGTTTATTTTTAAATGAAATTAGATATGACTAATGTACAAGACTGTAAGGTTTGGTGTATGCAGGTGCTACTTTAAGGGCTGAGCTTTATGTTATGTTATGTCTGTGAGAGAAAAACAACTATGTCCCACATAAAGCTATGAAGTAGATCAAAGATAATAAAACATCTTTAGGTGCAGATGGGACAGTTTTGTTGTTTCGATATGAAAGTTAATATGTGAGAGAGAGCAAATTGACCAAAAAAAAATGAAATATATGTGTTTGTCGTGTCTGGCTTTAATTTGAATCTGAATGTGACAGGAGCGTATTCTCTTAAAGTGAACCCAGCCATGGAAGAAATACTACATTTTGTTGATCAAAGTACTTAAAACACTTGAAATTCACAATTGTTTTGTTTTGTTAAATGACAAACTGCCTTCAGAATGGTGACGGTTCTTGGTTAACATAACCTTTTCGCCAGTCCTGATTTTGCTTCTGTCCCAAGTGCACCCGTAGAAGACATGGCTTCAATTTTTTTGGATGCTAAAAAAAAATCTGTTGTTTTTTACTTTTAATTTAATTGTCATACCTAATCAATTCCACTAAAGCAATTTAAAAATGAAAACGATTGAGTTGTAGGGTTGCGATTAATCACACTTGCATTCGATTAACTTGCAAGCATTTATAATTGTCAAGGATCAGTTTTGGTCCTTTTAATGTGGTTTGGAGCAGAGTTCAGACTTTTTTGTCTGTATAAAAGAAATGTTTATTTTGTTCATGAAATTAACATTAAAAGAAATTTGTATGAATAAAAACTAATCAAAAATTGTGAGGCAAATAAACAGTGAAGTGTTGTGTTTTTTCTCACCCAGCCTGTTGTTTAAATGACATTACATAAAGATACTAAATATTATTTCTCTTCTAGGCTTCGAGCGAGTGAAAGAAGACCTTCTGCCACTGCCTTTGAAAGAAGACGCTCAATCCATTTCCAAAAGCAAGGTAAACAAACTGTCCTTTTATTCATGTGCCAGGCCTGGAGTGTTTGTGCTATGGATCTGTTTTAAGGCAAGACGCTGCAGGGGAATAGGATCAAATCATACATTTAAAGAAATCAATTCCAAACGTCTTTAGTAGTTTAAAGTCTATATGACAGGTTCTCATGATATTCTAATTAAGACCTAGTTTGGTGGGAGGGCACCTGTGGTAAATATTTATCATAGTTTTACATTAATAAAGTTAGAGTTTGTGAGGAAATTTTTTATAAAGAAAAGTTTAAAATGACAGGAAATTCTCTGTGTGTCATTGAAATTACAGGGACAACTACAGACAACTGACACATTATCCTGACAGTTTAAACAGTCATTCAACAAAGTAAAGGTTTTATCAGATATTATTTATTGTCAACTCACTATTGTGTAATTTCTATGGATTTTGGCCCTTGTTTTCAAAGTGCTTGCTAGGTAACAGTTGTAGAATTGCCTCTACCTGCGTCATACTTACTGCCCATGTCCAAGTTGTAACAAGTTGTTGGCACAAATGTCTGTTTGCACACTGAACACAATGTTCCTTTTTCTCAGTCTGAAACAAAGTTGTACAATGGCTCGGACAAAGATGTGTCGGCTTCTGGAGGAAAACTCACCAAGAAGGAGTCCCTCAAGGTCAGTGCACTTTACTGTGGACAAATCAAACAAACACTTTTAACCATGTGATACTGTTGTTCTCTCATCAACTTCATCTAAATCTGTGCTAGTGGACAAATAAATCATACATGTGAATACTAGTGATGTGCCAGAGGGTTTATGTGAGCAAGGTATGAATTTGAAAAAAAGGACATTGTTTGGCAAGATTTTTTTTTACTAACTAATGAATACAAACTAACTTAAAATATGGCCATATGTTTGCGCAATCATGTAATAAATAATTTTATATTTAAAATAAACACATTATATTATTATTTTTGTCATTTATTTATGAGAATAAAATCTAAATATTGGAATCAAGCACCGGCAACAGTAGCAAGTCATACATCAGAAAATCGGAATTGGCTCAAAAAAATCCATATTGTGTGAAAATGATGTAACTTCCTGTATAGATATCTGGAAGTGTCCTGCAGACAGCACACCGTGTTTTTAGAGATTCTTTTACAAAACATCTATACTGGGACCACACAGATTTACTTTGTTTAATGAAGCGAATAGAGTACAGCTCCTTTAAGTTAAATGTTGTTCTTAAAAAGTACTTTGTGTACCCATTACTCATTTATTTAAAAGAGAGTTTAAAAAACGCACTGATGTTTTCTCTCATACATTGGAATGAATCATCAATGTGTCGCTGCTGTTAGTGAGACAAATGTTTGGCTTTGTTACCAATCCATCCTTTAAAGGTCATCCGTCAAAGTCTTTACTGTAAACAACAATAAATCATAATTTACACTGACTGAGAATACCACAGCATCAATAATCTGCTTTACAGTTGGCAGGCAGAGTGTGCAGTCACTAAAATGACAAAACATAATTTAAAAAAGACTGAGAGTGTTCTGCCAGGGTTAAATACAGACAGCGTTACGGTTAAGATAGATCTTGTTGACTTGAAACATGATACTTGATGCCAATTTCGATACCACAATGATCATTTTTACACATAAGACTGTAATTTTTAACTTTACTATGTTGTCTTATGTTAGTTCTGATAAAGCTGAAGATTGTAAAAAAAAAATGTTCTAGTTTCAGTGTAGATTACTATCTGATATTTGTCTTATGTGTTTAAACAAATCTGTATAGTCCAGAGAACAGTTACTATTATCACAATGCAAGTATGATTATTTTCATAGTTGACTAGTCACGATTATTGGATTATGGTTGCAGCTGCATTGGTGCTGCAGAGCAAACTACCTTCATGGTCCTTAACAGTTTGTGGCTGTTGTTTCCAGGTGCAGAAGAAGAACTACCGCGAGGAGAAGAAGCGGGCGACTAAAGAGCTGCTCAGCACGATCACCGACCCATCTGTGATCGTCATGGCCGACTGGCTCAAGGTCTGGACTACACTTATGATAGTAGGATTTGTGTAGATTAGATTCATTCATTGCTACTAGGACTGGGACAAGTGTGGAAGATACAGTTGTTTGTTCCATTCTCACTTTTTCTAGGCACATTTTCATTGTTTTTCTCAGTTCTCAGAAAATGTCACCTTTTAAATATTCATAGCATAGATAGTCTTACTTCAGAGTGTAAAATGTGTTCTAAATTTAAGGCAATGGCTGCTGATCAAAGTAGAGTAAGTGAATCTTGGCTTCTGAAATCAATGCTGTGAAATATTCACTGTGACTTTAACACTCTGAGTTTAACACTGGATTTAAGCTGTTGTGTTTGAAATTTTAAAATGAGATTCAGAACATTTTAAAAACCCTTTATTAAATCAGGGCTGATAATTTGTTTGAAAATGCCATCGCATGTCAGCCTTGCTGTGTCTTTAAACCCTCCTGCTATCTTTGGGTCATTTTGACCCCGTCTAGACTTTTATTTTTCATCACTATGAAACTTTCATAGGTTTCAAACATCACTCGACATACAATTTATGCAAAATTTTAAACTAAAATTATATATTTTTTTCCTCATATGAAAAACTATATAGCTTTTTGACCAAATGTGCATAGCTCAAATGAAGAGAGCACAAGGGTTAATGTCATTATATCTTCAAAATGACCTGGAAAGCTGCTCCAACTGGTAAATCCTACTTGTGAACTGGAGCTGGTCGAGAGACTCAACGAGATTACAAGTCAAATGTTTCTGATATTTAACCTGTTAGATGAATTTGTTAAATCGTTACATTTCTTTAGCCTACAGATTAGCGTTAGCCTAATTGTTTATATATTCTAATTAATTCAGTTGGAAACACATTGAAGGCAGAACTACTGGAAATACCAGACCTCCCATTTGCTTGGAACGCTGCATTAGAGTGTTTCATGGTCATAAAAGCCTGAGCTAATCAATACTGGAGTTAATTATAATGTGCTTAAACTTGTACTAAAACTTCTCTGTTCTACATAATTGGTTAAAATACAACATTGTGATCTTGTGTGTAGATCCGGGGCACGTTGAAGAGCTGGACCAAGCTGTGGTGCGTGCTGAAGCCGGGCGTGCTGCTCATCTATAAGACCCATAAGAACGGGCAGTGGGTGGGCACGGTGCTGCTCAACGCCTGTGAACTCATCGAGAGACCGTCAAAGAAGGACGGCTTCTGCTTTAAACTGTTCCACCCGCTGGAGCAGAGCATCTGGGCCGTCAAGGTGAGCAACACACGCACACACGTCCACGGCAGGCATTTATGTACTAAAACCTAACCCTTGGATGGCTCAGAAATTCACTTTGTCAGCCATTACAAGTACCTAGACATATGGTTTGTTTCTTCACTAAATGTCAAAATGCATTTCAATAGTCTGCTTACAAAAGTACTACCAAGAATCGTTTTTATATCACAATGAAATCTCTGTTTGCAATGAAAACCTCCTTCTTCTTGATGTATTCCTTTTTATCCACCATCTGAAACTGTCAAGCTTATGGACATGTTAAATCTCTGGGATGAAACGGGATCAGTTTGTTCTCCAAAAGCAATAGAAATAATTACTCTAAAATTCAGAAACATTTTAAAGGACTTTTATATGGATTTCTCTAAATACATTTTTTAGGTTAAATTATCTTCAGCTTTGAAAGAGGAATTGCCGAAACTCAACAAATGCTCAAACAAGTGTCAATCAGACCATCCTCCAGACACCAACTTTACGCCTTCATATATTTAACACAGAAAATCTAGGCGGGATTGAAAATCTGAAATTCCTCTGTGCAGAGCTTGTTCCGCTCAACTAAATAGACTTAACTTAATTAGAAAAAATCAGACATCAGAGCTTCTGGTCAAAACTACAGTCCCTCAGATTTGAGATTACGGTGACATAGTTTATAGATGATCATAAAAGCATTGCTCCATACGTTGGGTGCTGTTTATCATCCAGCCATCGGCGTTGTCACTGGTGCACCGCTCACCTCTGCAGCCTGTACTCTGAGGTGAAGTGGCCCTCTCTCAGACCCGCACACAAACTCACTGCTTCAATTTCATTTACAAATCTTTAGTTGGTAAAATCCATCAAACCATAGCTCGTGACTAAACATCCACAGCTCCAGCCGCGCACTCCGGTCCAGCAGTTTTATAAATCTCTCTGCTCCTAAAGCTCGCACATTCTCTGACCACTCCACATTTGTTCAAAAATTCGGAGTATAGTATAGTACAGGATCGATGCACTTTGTTTTACTACAAATGTGTTAATACTTGACGATTGAATGATTGTGTTTTGGTGCTGCGTCTTGGTCACGTCGTCATTGTACAAGAGAGTGTGTTCTCCACTGACCTACCTGGTAAAACATCGAATTAATAAATAAATTCAGCATTGTTGGTTTTTCTGTAACGTTAAGTAAAAATTAACAGTCCAACTATCAAAGCAACAATTTGTACAAATATTGTGACCGTTTTGTCACAATTCAGATATTATTATGCCTTAATACACTCTATATACAGTTAATTCGGGCATTTCTTGTTTATTTGGTTCAATGATTAGAATATAGCTTTCAATTTTTAATCATTGAAAAACAGGAATAATTGTGTCTCTTGATATTTACTCGACTATTAGACAGAAAATCACCCTCAGACTTTTCTCCTTTGTACGTTTTATTTCTTTTGATCCTCTCGTCGACTTTTGGTCTGTGCTGGTCCTCACTCTCATGTCTGTTCCTCTGCCTCCTCCCCAGCAGCAGCTCGTCCCTCTGACACTGAGAAAAACACACAACTCTCCTCTTCACCATTTTACCACTTGTCATGGAAAAATTATGTTGTGGGTTTCTAAAATCAGTTATCCATAAAAATACAAAGAGAATGAGTCTGGATCAATAAGTTTTATTCACTGGTACCAAGTGAATGCCGCCTGTCCCTGACAAAGTGATCTCTCCCTGGTCGACGGTCCCCCCAAGACCAAAACTCCAGCATAATATAGATTCAGGTGTGGGCTGGCTCACAAAGGTCCTGTAGCCAATCAAATCAGATAGTCGGGTGGTTCGTAGGGGGTCAGGATGTAGTCTGAGTCCTAAGAGAATGGTCACCACAGGGGGGTCCTGCATGGTGTGATTACAATAGCAGATGTGTATTCTGAATAAGAGGACCTTTTGGTTAACTGGCCTGGAAGGGAGCGGAGACACAGAAGGTTGGTATGAACTTTAACACCTTCTGTTGCGGAAGAGGATATTCCCGAGTCTCAAGACTCTGAAACAAATGGTCAACTGTTTATGCAGGACACCAAAAGCTAGGGGTACAATACATCAAAAGACATTCTCACATCCTTGGTTATCTCTTGGCTTGGGCCAAAAGGGTTCCCGGATGTCTGCTCATACATATCACATGGGACAGTTTTAAGTTAACTTTTATCAGCTTATAATGAGTCTGCAATATCAAAGATTGCGATAACACACTCAACAAATGTGCCTTTAATTACTGACACGTGAAGCCCTATTCGTACGAGATTTGTTTCAAATTGAAATGACCCCACAACGTCGTTTTTTTGTGAGCATTAACAGCCAGTCAGCAGTCACGAATGTCAGTAATTCATTTGTTTTTACGGAGTTTGTGAAATGAGGGACTTGCTAACACGTTTCATATGAAAAGAACCTTTTAATTCATCCATGTTGGTAGCATTTCATCCATTTTGTATTTTAGGTCTGTTTTAAGCGTTGGAGCGTTACCTTTGCTGTAGCGTGTGACGTCGTTCTTTACCACGTCGTTGGGTTCAGAATGACATCCGTGCGACCAGATTTATGAACAGCCGTAGCTTCTCTCTTTTCATCCACACACGCTGACGCAGCCCTTTATACCACAGGCACCAAACTTTCCCTGTAGAGCCTCCTGCTGCTACAGGTGTGTACTTCCACGGGTTATGTCTTTAGTGCAGATTGTTTGTGTTTTTTTACTTTTTAATTCTAGTAAACAAAACAACAATGATTGGATTGGCGAAGGCTCCAGATTTCGACATAAAATGGACATAGAGACATTTTGAATCGATATAAACTTCAACACACGGCCTAAAAACAGTCCAAATCTCAGACGTGATGAGCATCCACACCAGATTAAAACACCTGAGGACCTCTGAGTTTGCTGAAATACAGTTGGGGAGTTTTTGCATGTTTACAGACAGGCATGATTTACACAGGACCAGTGACACAGACGATGTTTGTAATTATTACAATTTATCCCAGGTCCTGATGGAAAACTAACCCTGTTCGAATCGGGCTTTCTAGTCATTCCTGGGTCGATTTATGTGCTCTGTTAGAATATAGCAGTATTAAAGCAGAACTAAGTAACTTCAGCGACAGAGCTCCCCCTGCAGTTCTCTTGTGAAAATACACTGCCATTCTTTTCCCCTTGCTTTTTATTGAAATAAGGAAGTACGAGCACATTCAAAAATATTTCATGTTTCCAAATATAAAAAAGACAGCCAGGGTTTCTCAGGGGAGTCTTCGGGTCGTTGCAGCTGGTTTTCCACGCAGAGACAGTAGGGGGAGCTGGCGGAGGCTTAAAACGTCCTGAAAATACATTTACAACCACCACATGGACTTACAAACACGTTAAATAAGATAGAAATGTTTTAAGTCTGGCGCTTAAAGGACGACCGTCTTAACCCTTTCCTAGTGCGTCAAAATGACAACATAAAGGGCGTTGAGGGGCATGTGAGTATTGGCCCAACAAAGAGGGTGATTTGACGCTAACTCGAGAATTACATTTTTTTAAATCAGTGCAGAGTTCGTTCGCGTTCTAAATCTGGATTGTTCACAACCTCTTTCCTGTTTGGTGAGTGCGAAACTGTGGCGCTTCATCAAAAGTCTTGCTCTGTATTTTTGTGGGACAGCGCACACGTCGAACATTGAAGCAGAACAGTATTGTGAAAAATATAATACCCAACCTTTTATGGATTTATGACATTTTTGAGGCATATTATTTCAGTAATGGGGTAAATCCTGGCCAGCTCTTTGGAAACCATGAATAATACAATTACACAAATGGGTTCTTATGTATTATAGCCCATTTGTCCTTCATAATTGTCTCAGTCAAAGGATCCGGTGCTTTTTAGGTTTTGTAATCTCCATTAGTTTGACTCAGACGCTGTGACACATCTGGCCTTTGCACACTCAGCCTCCATTTTCCATGTTTTTGTTTTGCTCTTCCGCTCCAGCTGCAATTTGTCATTCCAATCCTGCTCTGACCCTGAGTTTTTCAGAGCTTTTCTGTGTGAGAAGTGCGACCCGAAACCAAATCACAACCATCTCTCCGCTTTTTGCACCTGCCCCATACATTTGTGGGAGACTTGAAATAAGCCCCTTTCAGATCTACTCAGTCTATGACACATTCACTTGGCTTTTGCACTGGTTATGAATATGCCACGAAGCTGGACCTGGCCCTGGTATGTACTAGTGGTTTAAGTAAACACTTTTGCAGACGCCAAAGTGCGCCGAGAGAGGCCCTTTTAAAGTGCGTTGCAGTAGTCCAGACGTGGTGGGATAATGGCGTGCATGACCTACCTTTTAAATTAGATTTAAAGATTTTTTCTTTTTTTTTCTTTGGGTAAAAGTCGCTGATAGTAAAAACTTGATTTTGACACGCCATGGATTTGTTTGTCAAATTCAATATCACTGTCTACGGTAACTCCAAGGTTGGTGACTGTGTGATGGACTTGGACTTTTAGCCTCTGTTATGACAGGTTTTAACAATTTTATTTGGTGTGTCTATTGTACATCAAAAAAAATCTGCTTTTACACCAACCAAGTAGTAGTTTGTGGAGAAAAGTTGAAAAATTCGTTAAATTCCAGGAAGTTAAAACAAGTTGATGACATCCCACTAGGCTGACCACATCCAAAGGTTCAGAATCAGAATGGGTTTATTGCCATTGTCAGTGATCAAAATTCAAAACATAGGAAGTTGCTCGTAAGGTGCAACATAAAACAATGAATAAAATATAATCAAATATATAAAAGAGGCATGCATGAGACTAAGAATAAAATAGAATATAATAGAATAGATAGACAAAGACTATATACAGAAATGTACAGTTGGATGCATAATTTATGCATAATTTATACAGAAGAAACTTTTTTCTGACCCTTCAAACATTAATTCAACAAAATATAAGATGTTCATATATATTTTGATTTCATTCATTCATTCATTTTCTACCGCTTATTCCCGTTAGGGGTCGCGGGTTACTGGAGCCTATCCCAGTGACTTTGGGCCTTAGGCGGGGTACACCCTGGACAGTGGCCAACTCGTCGCAGCAAACACAGAGACACAGACAAGGACAGACAACCATTCACTCTCACATTCATACACTATGGACAATTTAGAGTTCTCAATTAACCTACACAGTCATGTCTTTGGACGGTGGGAGGAGCCGGAGAACCCGGAGAGAACCCACGGTAACACGGGGAGGACATGCAGACTCCACCCAGAGAGATCGTGTGATGTTAGGGTGGTTCCAAATTCGAAACCACGATGTTGGGGTGGTCCGGGATTCGAACCCACGATCTCCTTATTGAGAGGCAGAAGCTCTAGCCGCTCTGCCACCGTGCACCCCGATATTTTGATTTGTCAAATTAAAAAATCTTTGCCACTAACAGAGCTTTAGCCCCAGTGTACAAATTAATTTCCCACTTGTATGTCATCATTTCCAACCAGGAAGTGATGTTACAAAACAAAAAAAAATTATAAATTAGGATATAATGTAATGTAAGACTGTAAAACTTTTAATATCTTACCTGTGTTTTATTTACATGAGTAGTCCAACTTGTCATTTTAAGTCTTGGTCAAGTTGGTTTAAAGCTCATTTTTCCATGTTTAACTTCTGACCTAGACCTGGTTCCTTCAACAATCCAAAAGAAGTTCTGCTTTAGCTGTTTGTCATTTTCAACCGTGCCCACTTCATGTAAATATTGTGTTTTTCAGGGCCCTAAAGGAGAAGCAGTGGGCTCCATCACTCAGCCTTTACCCAGCAGCCACCTCATATTCAGAGCGGCCTCGGAGTCTGATGGTAAGAAACAACAAAAATATCTGCCCACTCCACTGATCTCATTACGTATTTCAGCCTTGCAGTGGGGCTAAACATGTTTGGGTTTGGGTTGTGGTAAGAAGATGTATTTCCGCAGTGAGTTTTTGCTCGTGTGTCTCACTTTAAGCATATTATAGAGCATTTAATAACCTCAGAGTCTGCTGTATTTAGTGTGCTAGCTGTTTCCTTTGAGGTCTTGGGCAGAGTCGTGCTGCAGTGTGGTGCAAGAATGGGGTCTGGTTTAATTGGAGGCCAGTTGAGATTCTGGAGACAAACCATGCAGTGAGCAGAATAATGAGACGGAGATACCTTGATCTGGGCCTGAACACGAAACCACAGTGGACATGAGACCAGCCGCTGCATACGCAAACACTTCTGCAAGTTCAGAAATGTTTCATGCTCTCCAACCTTTACAGTGAGGCTTTACACGGGCTTGAACTTTACTTGCTGCTCTTGGCAGTAGATATTGTTTAGTTATAGTTGATTTACAAACTCTCATTATAAGAACACTTGTGATACATGTGGGACATGTCTGTCTCAATGTTAACGCTAATTATATTTATATATATATATATATATATATACATATATATATATATATATATATATATATAACAAAATGAACTAATCTTTACATAAAAAACATATTTTAAATTTACATTATAACTAAGCAATAGCTGTGAGAAATGGTTAGCTTCGCCAACAGCTGCTGTGCACAGAGCACATTTATGACTTATGCTGATTTTGATTTTGACTATTTCCCTGGGTGTCTGGGTCCTTCTGGATATTACCGGCCTACTGATTAAAGCTGGACAATATCACATCTTCATGAGGTATCATCATTTACTTTGAGGCTATATTATATATATTATTATATAACATATTATGTTAATAAGCCCTGTGACGAGTTGGCCACTGTCCAGGGTGTACCCCGCCTAAGGCTCAAAGTCACTGAGATAGGCTCCAGTCACCCGCGACCCCTAACGGGAATAAGCGGTAGAAAATGAATGAATGAATATTATGTTAGTACATGTGCTTCAGCAGATTTTCCTTGCAGGTGCAAAGTGAGGCAGAGAGAGTTTGCAGCTAATTGTGTACGCTAACATCAGTGACACACTGACTCTGACTGTAGGCTCTGCAGAGACTACAGCGCTCATTTTGATCGAGAATGGCTGTGTTCCAAGGAAGCAGAAATGATAACTTTATTTTGAAATCCTTACAAATAGATGAGTCTAGCGTCCATTGTATTCTTTATAATATTGTTTTCTGCAAATGTTCTCTTTTATGTGTTGTATATTTTTGGATCACCCTGCCGTTCTTCTTCTGAGACTGATTTTAAACTTTTGACTTTACGACTGACCCGAGACCAACACTGAAAAATTACTTTCCACTTGCAAAATTGTTTATTTCCAGTTTGTTATTTTCTTTGTTTGAATAAAGAGCTTTGACAGTAATCAAATTCTAATCAAGATTCAGATTTCTACTCGTCAATGATCAGCGTCTGTTTGGGTCATTTTAATGCATATGTCTACATCCTCTGTCACTTAAAGCATGTGGTTTGGAGCAGAGTTCAGACTTTAGAGGTTGACATTTCACACTTTTTTTTTGCTTTTAATAAGACAAAATAAAATAAAATTGAAGCTCACTTCAGAGCATTGAAACCTGTGCCTCTTTTAAAGGAGTGAATGCTATATGCAGACGTAGTTAAAATGCTGTTTGTTTGTGTTTTTCTCCCTCAGGTCGGTGTTGGATGGACGCTCTGGAGCTGGCTCTGAAGTGCTCCAGTTTGCTGAAGAGGACCATGATCCGAGAGGGCAAAGAGGATCCTGCTGTGGCCACTGGAGGAGAACACTCCATCAACTTCTACAGCCTCCTCAGGGCCCACAACATGCAGTCAGTGACACTCACTTACCTTTATTACAAAATCATTTTATTATGGAAACATTCATTGAATTAAATGAATTAAACTATTTTGTTGTTGAGTAATTTGGGGGGAATCTAGCCTGAACCTGTTGAAGTATTGGCTTGACCTGACTTTTTCATGTTGGTGTAAGAATACATAATGTTCAGTGAACTAGAGCTGAATCGACTAATCATGAGGAAAATACCTTTTATAGCAAAGATGGTAACATTAGCAAATCAAAATGTCAAAAAAGAATACATAATTTTACATTTTCATCAATAATACACCTATTTTGTAAATATTCTCTATCCTTCAGTCACCAACTTTTATATGGGTAATAAATATTTAAGAAGTCTCAGTAGTCAGTAATCAACTGCAGAGACTCTCCGCCTTGAACGGGACATTCTCTCCTTATTTCGCTTTCATTTGGTAACTGCAATCACCACTAACATGTAGCATTAGCCTCCGCTAACTGGTACAACTCCAGTGACTTCTGATATTTGCTCACACTCTTTGGTCGTAGCCATGGCTGATCATGTGAAAGGTCACATGGTGTCAATGTACCGTCATCAGGCTTTAGAGACAAGCCAGTGGCACAACTCCCTCCTGAAAAGTTACACATATTAGTTTTTACCAATATCTCCATCCCCTAATTTAAAAATACATTTGATATATTTTCAGGTTTAACGACAGCGACCACCTGAAAGACCCAGACCTGTACTCGGATAAGTCAGATCGGGAGCAGGACCACGAGGAGTCGGACCCCGAGGGGCTTGAGAAGAGTGAGGAGAGCGACAGCGACACGTCTGAGCGACAGGACGATTCTTACATTGACCTGGACCCAAACGAGCACCTAAGGGAGACGCCGTACATGGAGCAGTCCCACGAGGAGCTGGGAGAGGTACACTGAGAATACCGTCGATTTCTGTTTTCATTGGGCAACATTAAGAGGTCAGAGCTCAGTGGAGTAGAAATGATTTTAGTGTTTTGTATTGTGCTTTGTCCTTTAAACATGTCGTCTCTTGTTTTAATCAATCGATCTTGCAACAATTTCTGAAAATCTTGCATTTATTATTTTTAAATTGTTATGATAAACCTGAATATAACGATTAAACAAATCTATCTATCTATCTATTTGTTGCTTGATTAAACATCTTTGTATATGACTGAAAGTATCTTGTAGTCTTCTAATCCTCTGTATTGAGTACAAGTTTGTGTTGTTTTGTTGGAGGCAGACTTTAATGGCAGCAGTGGGCTCAAGTGTGTGGGCAGCGCTGAGAACAGGGAAAGTGCACATTTTCAAACACAACAAAGATATTTTGACAGTTTGCTAATTAGCCTCCTACAAAACCCCAGAATACAGCTTTATGTACAATAATATGACAAACATCAGTAAGGTTCTTAAAGGAAAAATAGTATGTATTTTTATTAGTGCTGTCAAACGATAAAAAAAAAAATCTGATTAATCACACTTTGGAACTGTGATTAATCACGATTAAACGCATCACACACTTTTTCAAGTGTCATAGTATACTTATATATGTCTTTTTTTTGCATATTTTCTTCTGAAAATTAAACGATTTTATTAATTCAGAGGATTTTCTAACCAGCATTCCTGAAAATAGCGTGAATGAAGTTAAATGCAACTCCAGGTGTGTTATATGACAGAACATTGTTAGAACAGGGTTAAAAGCTCAAAAAGTCACTGTAAAAGTCAGCAGAAATAGGCTACATTTTGAAGAAATGGAACTAAAACACATCAATCAGAGCTAGAAAACAAATTAAAGCAATCAATTAAATACAATCAAATAAATTAAAACAGTACAAAGAATAAAATGTATTAAAAAATAAATCAATGCATTATATTGATATGTTTCTAACCCCTTTCTCTTGTGTGTTCACAGGCAGGAGAGGCGTCTCAAACAGAGACTGTGTCGGAGGAAAACAAGTCCCTCATCTGGACCTTGTTGAAGCAGGTCCGTCCTGGGATGGATCTGTCCAAAGTGGTGCTGCCGACTTTCATCCTGGAGCCACGGTCGTTCCTCGATAAACTGTCAGACTACTATTACCACGCTGACTTTCTCTCAGAGTAAGGCACTGTTACACCGCAAATCATTCATGTCTACAACATAATGTGACTTAAATCACTTGATAGAAAATCCAACTTATATTGTCACTGGCCACAATTTCACTGCTTTAGATGAGTGCTTCATCTCCTCCAAAATAAACATGTCATGCCTCATTTTAAAACCAGAACCCCTTGAATCCAGTTGCTGATCTGTTTTACATTCCATACATTCACTCGATTAACATCTTGAGCAACATCTTGGAGGCAGCTTGGGTCAAAGTTCAGGGGCTACAAGTGCACAGCAGTATGTTTGAGGACATCATGTAAGGCCCATTAAAGGATTTTCTGTTGCAGTTACTGTATATAGTTATACATTCTTTACCATGGTAAATAAGTACAAATGAACAGATTTAACGTACGTATTAATCAACAAAAAAAAAAAAACGAATAACCATATTCATTAACCACATTAATGTACCTTTTCATACAGTAACAGGAGTAACACAATCCAAAACAAAATAAACATAGGTCAATTAATTAACTAGATAGAAGTTGACATTTATTTTGTTGTTTTTCAGAGCTGCAGTGGAAGAAAACGCCTACAACCGAATGAAGAAAGTGGTGAAGTGGTACATCTCTGGATTCTACAAGAAACCCAAGGTCAGAAACGCCCAGCTCGACGTAGAAGGAACGTAAATACATGATGCAGTAAAATGATGTTAGGTTTTGTCCTGATCTTAAAGGGTTTGAAGAAGCCGTACAACCCGATCATCGGAGAGACGTATCGCTGCATGTGGCTCCATCAGAAAACCAACAGCAAAACCTTTTACATCGCAGAACAGGTGCGGAAATATAACTGGACTTTGACATTTGCCACTGGGCTAGTTCAATCACAATCAGGGCTGTTGGAGTTGTAGTTTAATTCATAAAAAAATACAAAAGAAAACACAACAGTAGAATTGGACAAATACCTGCACATTGATGAATCAAAGTGTTTGGTTTAGCCAAAGCTGTATGGGAACTTCTGACCATTAGATTATATTCAATGAAATACCTTATTGACCATTTGAAAATAAATCTTTATGTATAACGCTGCAATTAATAAAGTTTTATACATTGTTTTTGAATAAGGTTATATGCTTTATTGTCATGAATTACCACACAGCTGTAAGCCTGTCACAAGAATTACTTTAGCGATTTATTGTTCAGTTTGCAGTTCATGGTTTGTTTGTTTTTACAATTGTATGGTTTACTGGAATTATCCTGCTTTAATGTTATTGTATCAGTGAGTCACATAAAGTAGTTGATTAGTCCCATCAAATTTTCAAACTCCTCATGTTTATTATATTTCACGTGAGGCGTTGCTCTGTATAACAATGTAGCCTTTTATGATTTATCGTTTGGATGTACAATATTTAGTGTCCCTTTATCGCTTTATAAAAAGCATGTGTAATGATAAATGTCTCTGATACATTTCCTCCTCAGGTTTCTCACCATCCTCCGGTCTCGGCCTTCTATGTCAGTAACAGGAAGGACGGATTCTGTGTCAGCGGCAGCATCCTCGCCAAGTCCAAGTTTTACGGTAACGCTGCACAATAACTACTCAGAAAATAAAGAATGCTGAATGAACTATTGTTAACTTATTATTTATACTCTACACTTAAAATTGTATCATGTCTTAATGATAGGTTCAGGTTAAGTTCTGCAACCCCGCTAGTGTAAAGAAGAAAGACAAGAGAGATTAATTTAGTTTACTCATGAGGAGAGAGAACGGAGAGGAAAGCCTTCAGTTACATCTACCAGCTCTCGTGCTCCGAACCCTCTGAAGTCTCTACCGCCCCTCTCCTCTTTTATTAAGATTAGGTTACCCTAGTTACATGACCACTGCCTTATCTCAAGGGATGGGGGAAACATAATAAAAAGGCAGTGGGAAAACAGGATATCACTTCACATCAAAATATTCAATGTCATCGTGACTTCTTTCCACTTCCATGGTGGCCACCCAACAGATGTTTCCTTGTAAGTTGATTATGGTGACCTTTTGTCTATTCGTGTCTTCCTGCAAAACACGATGCTATTCTGCAACTCAGAATACACAGATTACAACACGTACTTAAATTCGCATTACAATATGCATGTGAGAATATGTGAGAGTGAACAATAGAAAATAGTATATAACAGTGAACATGTTACCTTTAATAATACTCAGTGAGATAAAAATACATAATGAATCCATCACTCCCTCCTGTTTATCGAACTGCACCATCACCTTGTAATCTCTTCACGTTGGATTTTCAATTACTGGATCATTCGTTCTTACACCTGGGAGGTGTGTTGGAATAATTTTGGAAGTGCTCCTTCGGGATCCTCCTCCTCATCACTGCCTCCAAGTAGCATCTCCACCGCTCTATTCTCGAAAGAGGGTGCGATGGCAGTGGCTATTAACCTGTTAATTAGTGAACGGAGACAGGGAATACAACAGCATCCACACAAGGTTAGAATAGCTAAAAACACAGCAATTGACACTAGGGCAGATGACACCAACGTCTTATAGCGTCCAAACACACTTAGCCAGCTGTCCCAGAAGGACATGCTCACCCCTGATTGTGCCTTTGCGCATGTTCATAGCGCGCCCAGGCCTCCTATGGCTCTGGTCAGGCTCCCATCCGCAGCTGTGTTGTTGGGGATGACCACACAACAGCTACTACTCGAGAATAGGGAGCAGACTCCTCCCTTTTCTGCCAGTAGCATGTCAACAGCTATGCGGTTCTGAAAAGCCATGAGTGAGGTGGCACTAAGCTGCTCGTGTATAGCTTCAAACCCCTCCTGTGTGTAATTGCCAAGCTTCTGAACATTGTAGTGGATGTAGTTGATTCTGTCAACGTTTTTGTTTGCTGTGACTGGAAATACGGCTGAGAACACAGGAATATTCTCGAACCCTGAAGCAATTTGATTCACTAATTTATATTCATTAGGAACCCCTCTAGGCACTCCAATTGCGTCTATGTACGTAGGATCATTATCACCCCATGGGCCTCTATACTCCCTTTTCCTCCTTACGTCATTATCACTCACAGTGGTCTGGTACATTAACCCATCCATCTGCTCTTTAGTTAATGCCATTACGTCTATTGGTATAATTAGACTAATCAACGCACATGTACCAGTGAACTCAACAGGTAAATTTGCTCTCAGTATTTTACCTCCACAATACCAGTAGATGTCACTACGCATCTTAAGTAGTGCTTTGTCTGTAGTCATATTTATAGCACATAGATTAGCATTAATACTGCCTACAAGATTAGTTTCTGAATTCTCACGGCTCAAACATGTGTAGTTTCCTTTACCCATTTTAGTGTCAAATAAAGGTTTTTGTTTCTCTGGTTTAGCCAATGGATACACAGAATCCCACATCACACATTCTTCGGATGGCACCGTCTTTGTCATTATATCTTCAACACATTCTGCTGTCAATTCCATCGGCGTTGGTACTATTCTAAGTAGTGGTCTTGGTCCCA
Source organism: Rhinogobius similis (assembly GCA_019453435.1). Taxonomy (NCBI): domain Eukaryota; kingdom Metazoa; phylum Chordata; class Actinopteri; order Gobiiformes; family Gobiidae; genus Rhinogobius; species Rhinogobius similis. Next base: position 43,906,329 of record CM033622.1, read on the forward strand.
TGCACACAACACAATCCTGGTTTACATGTTTTGATGCCTGTTCTACCATGGTTAGCCAGTTGTTGCCAAATTCTGAGACTCCAGTCGCCATGTTAAAAATTTGTTCTTTAGTAAAAGTAACTATTGCCTTAACATTTATTCCACTATCTTTCAGCATAGGACTTAGGACAGGTTCAGCCGACTGGCTAACCTCCTGTTTAGGTAGCATTTCACAAATTATTAATTTATATTTCGGGTCTATGCCTCCACATAAGCTCTTAACAAGAATAGCCAGCACGTGTTGACTGCTGGACACGTGACCTGTAGTAGTCAGGTTCTTTCTGAATTATTTATTGTCACTTGCTGTAGCATTGTCCCAGTCTTTGTTAAGGTTATCAGGTCAGCCTGGTGTCGTGCCCATTCGGTTTTTATCTTGTGTGGGTGTCCATTTATTTTCCTGATCTGCAACCAGAGTATTCCACTTCTCATTTTGGCTATCGTTAGTTATGTACCAATAGTCATTTGCATATTCAATCCCATCCTTACATTTTTCCCCCACAAGACTACTCAAAGGTATTGTAATTGTGGTCGTGGAACGACTGGAATGCAAATTTGGACGCCAAATTTAAAATGCCGCTCATCTGAACATTGGTGCTTAATTTCCAGTGTCTTTTCCTCTGATTTTACTTCCCGTTTTGGTCTGGTTATGTTAGATGATCTAATCACTATAGGTCCACCCACATACACATAAGATTCTGATGACCTTTCAACCGAAGGAGCAGACTCCTTTGAAGGCCCTCCATACCATAGTGCCAGTGTGGCCAATATGGCAGCCATCGTTATTACAAACATACATATAATGTAGGGTAGACAATATGCTTCCCTTTTACATGCCATTTTGGATCACCTTTTACAGTGCGACAGGTGCTGCCAGGTGTTTTTTCAGCTATTTTAAAAGCCGATGGCGTAGATATTAGCACCTGGAACGGTCCTTCCCACTTGGGTGAATGCCAGTATTTCTTTTTTATGCTTCTGATCAGGACCCAGTCTCCTGCTCCACTAACTTGGTTTCCTGTAAAGGGGAGTTTTGATCTTGGTCAACATTTATTTGTTGATTATTTTTGAACAGTCTTTGCATATGGTCTGCCAAGGTATGTTCATTTCCTTCTTCCCATAATTCTTTAAACTGTGGAAGCTTATATACCCGTCCATAGATCATTTCGAACGGTGTAAGGCCCTGTCCGCCTAATACATTAATGTATAATTTTACTAAATCTATACATTGTGTCCATGGTCGTTTAGTTTCTTCCATACATTTTTTCAATCTATTCTTAATTGTTCCGTTTACCCGTTCCACCCTTCCCGCGGAAGCTGGGTGGAAAATACAATGATTCTTTAGATTTATAGAGAATAATTCACCTATTCTAGTAACTACTTCATTTACAAAGTGACTTCCATTATCTGATCGAATTATTTCTGGTACCCCATATCTAGGAATAATGTCTTTACATAGTGCCTTTGCTACTGTCAGTGCATCTGGAGACTTAGTTGGAAAGATTTCTACCCAGTTTGAGAAAGCATCTATTATCACTAAACAATATTTTTTACCTTCACTTTTATTCAATTGTATAAAGTCCATGTGTATTTCTTGAAACGGATATGTCGGTCTTGGAAATCGTCCTCTTTTAGGCCTAACATTTCCCTGTGGGTTGTGTTTAGCACATATAAGACACGCTCTACAAAAATTTTTTGAGTAGTTATTAAATCCATAAGTAGTATATGTTTGATTTACTAGTGCTACCATCCCTCCTGTTGAGACATGTGTCACACCATGGCTCAATATTGCCGCATATTTAAAAAGATTTTTTGGAAGGATTGGCTTATCTTGTTGTCATACAAAGATATTATCACGCAACTTAGCTCCTTTTTTAATCCACATTTGTTGTTCTTGCTTATGACTTTGTTGCTGCATTTCTCTTAAGATTTCTAAATCTAAATCTTGATCTATCTTCAGATTTGCCACGTTAATTGTATTTTCCGCTGCTTGTTTTGCTGTTTTGTCTGCAAAAGCATTTCCTTTAGTCACTAAATCCGTTCCTGAAGTATGTGCTGCACATTTACATATTGCTAATCGTTCAGGAAGTTGTGCTGCTGCTATTAGACTTTTCAGTAACTCCGCATGTGTTATAGGTTTTCCTGTAGATGTTATCATGCCTCTACGTTCCCAATACTTCGCAAACGTATGTACAGTTGAATATGCATATGTGCTATCTGTATAGATGGTACATTTTTTATTTTTCATCAGCTTACATGCTTCTGTTAACGCCACCAATTCTGCTGCTTGTGCAGAATATGTATGTGGTAAAGCTTTAGCTTGTAACACTTCTGTGTCTGTTACTATTGCATATCCAGTTTGATTCTGTCCCTGCATATTCTTTTTTGACGAGCCATCGACATAGAGGGTGTGTCCTTCTCCCAAAGGCACATCCTGTAAGTCTGGCCTACATTTTGTTGTCTGCTCAGCTAATTCTTTACAATCATGAGGTTCACCATCCTCCTCACTTGGAATTAGCGTAGCTGGATTTAAAGTAGTACACCTCTCTATTGTCAGGTGAGGTTGTGATAACAAGTTTGTCATACATGATAAATGTCTTGCTGGTGACATGAATGAAAAATTAGTCTGTAGTAGTAAAGCCGACACAGCATGGGGCACTCTAAGTGTTAAAGGATGAAACAAAACTACAAGTGAGCTTGCTTCTACAGCTAATGACGCTGCTATAACTGCTCTAACACAAGGAGGCATAGCACATGCTACACTGTCTAGCTTAGAGGAATAATAAGCTACTGGTTTCAACTTATCTCCATGTTTTTGTGTCAATACGGACGTCATAAAATGACCCTTACAGTCCACCATTTGTATGAAAGGTTTTGCATAGTCAGGAAGTGCTAACGCAGTACTAGACACCAAGGCTTGTTTTATTTCAACAAATGCTTTTTCACCCTCATCTGACCATTTTAGACGTGCATTCATATTTATTGGTTCATCATATATCATTTTACTCATTGGGTTTGTTATTTCTGCATAATTTGCTATCCACTGTCTACAATAATTGGTCAATCCTAGAAATGACATCATTTGTTTTTTTGTCTGTGGCTTTGGTGCTTTAAGTATTGCTTCTTTTCTCCCTTCCACTACACTACGGCCTCCTGCACTCAGGCAATGTCCTAAGTATTTTACAGTTTTCTTACAAAATTGTAGCTTCTTTTTGCTCACTTTGTGGCCATTTTCTGCTAGAAATGTTAATAGTGCTAATGTATCTATTTTACACGACTCTTCATCAGATGACGCAATTAACACGTCATCCACATACAGTAGAATCTGGCTTCCTTTTGGTGCATTAAATTTTGCTATATTTGCAGACATTATTTGTGCATAGATCGTAGGACTCTCACAATAACCCTGAGGTAACCTAGTTAGTGTGTACCTCTGTCCTTCATAAGTGAATGCAAACCAAAACTGACTTTCTTTATCTATCGGGATTGAAAAGAAAGCATTACTAATGTCTATTACTGTAAATACCTTAGACTCTGGTCTGAGTGAATTTAATAAAGTGTGTGGGTCTGGAACACAAGGTGCTCTTTGAACTACTGCATTGTTTACAGCTTGTAAGTCTTGTATCATTCTCCAGCCTACAGAAGGTTCTTGTTTTTTCACTGGAAATATGGGACTATTGCATGGTGAGTCATTGCACTCTACAATCACACCTGCCTGCTTTAGACTTTCTATTTCTGGTTTAATTCCCTCTATTGCATCTGGTTTCAATTGATATTGTCTCACACAGGGTCGAAATTCAGATTTTGGTCTAATTTTTACAGGTACCACTCCCTTAATAAGACCTACATCAGATGGTCCTTTTGACCATAAGTGCTCAGGTACCTCACTTAGTGCTATCTCATCTTCTTCAGTTAATTCTAGACTTTGTCATGGTATTTGCTCTTCATCATCAGGATGTTGTAGTTTTTGAAATGGCGTCAAAGTTACTGACCAATACAAGGACTTCCGCACCCAATTGTGGCACCCCGTTTCAGTTGTGGGGCTGGTTGCCACCCAGTCTTTGCATCTTATGCATTCTTGCATGAATTCTCCAACATTTCTCCATTCCCAATCAGTCGGTTTGATCAATGAAATATGCGGTGGGAATATATTTCTGTATAAGGCTTTTTGTTCCTCATTCCTCCAATTTATCACAACGTGTGCTGCAGCTACATTAAACGCATCTGTATAGACATACGTTATTGTAGCTTTCACAGGACCCGCACGCTGCAATTTTTCAAAATAGTCAGTATCAGGCCCTGGCCCTGTCTTGAGCCATGTAGTTACATGTAATGCTTCCTCTGGCATTACTGCCTGATAACCAGGAACTGCTGCCTTTGCCTCTTGTATCAGTGCCGACGCTGTTTTACCTGCATCATTGTTAGGTAGTGTGAGACCATACCAATATCGTGGTTGGCTGTGACCTTGAATGACGTATAACTCTTGTGTTTGAACGTCACGCATCCTCTTTACCTGAATATTACCTCCCTCATCAGGCATTAGGACTAACCCTAGACCCGCAAGTGCATCTCGACCAAGTAAGTTTAAAGGACATTCAGGATAATACAGCACTGTTAAATTTACTGTCTTCCCCTTTGGATCTTTTATTGTAACAGGACTTGTTAAAGGAACTTGTGCCACATTACCATTTGCAGCCCTTACTGTCACTGTTTTCTTACTGCAAACCATTCTAGGTACTTTTGTGTTTATTGTCGTTTTGCAAGCTCCTGTGTCACATAGGAAATTAGCTTCTACTCCATTTACAATTAGAGTTATTTTGGGCAGGACTCGTCCACACCCTAGTGCGGCCTGCAAATCTACTTGAATTTTTCTGTCATTTTCCTTTTCCTGGTCATAAGTCCGTTGTGCATCTAACATTATGTCCTTTTCATTCCAATTACAGTCATCTGGGTCAAAGCATAAGTCTGGTGTGTCGTCCTCATCATCTAACCAATACCCCCCTGGTTGTTGTTCTAGTCATGCTGACTGTCCTGGCACCTTGTTATGGCCCCGCCCTCTGGGCTGGAACCCAACCCACTCTGGGCAGTCTCTCTTCCAGTGTCCTGTCCTACCACAAAACCAACACTTATCGTCAGGCCCCTCCTCTGCTGCTGGACCTGCTCTCGAAAAGGCATTACCTCCCCTGCCTCTTCCTCTGCCTCTGTTTCCACCAAAAAACAACTCTACCTGCTCCATGGAAAAGATTTGACTCTCCCTATCTTTTTTCTGTTGTTTATTTCGTATTACTTTATCTGCATGCATTGCTTGATCAATGTACTGATTTAAAGTACCTGTAGCAAAATGTATGTAATGTTTGTCAACCCAATTTCGTATGCCTGGTTTTGAGTTAGTGTGCAAAGCGTTTTTTAACTGCTGTTTATATGCACACTCTTCATTTTCCTCGTCTTCAAGTCCACTATGTGTTTTAAACACCTTTGTCAGTCTGTGTTTGTACTCCTCAAAGCCCTCGTCTTCCTTTTGTTTAGTTCTATTTATTTCCATATAGTTTGCTCTTCTTATGAATCTATTTTGTATTCTTGCCCTCAGCGCATTTAGTCTCTGTCTCAACTCTTCTGAATCATGAGTCAAAATAGTTGGAGGATTTCCAACAACTGGGTTCCAATTTCCTTTTACTGACGCCCAGTGGTGTCCCAAAGCTTTCCTGTATACTCTCTCTGTTTCTTGTCCATCTAAATTATATGACGCTTTTAATTGCTCCATGCCTTCTAGGAACTCCGTAACGTCTTCAGTGGGTGAGACTATCCCTTTAAGAGCACTATCTATATCACTTTCTGTCCATGGCCTGTGAACTAGAATAGTGTCTGGGTGTCTCCCTCCCTGCACATCTTCTACATCTAATAACTGTCCAGCTCTGGGGTTTGCAACTTGTATCATAGGAAACATTCCTGTAAACTGTGTTTTTTGTTCTTGTGTTACCCCCTGTAACGGTGTTGCTGTTATCAAATCCCCCTGCATAATAGGAGCACTCGGATAATATGAGTAACTCTGAAGTTGCGCTTGTTGTGGCTCTATCTGTCTTATAATTGTTATTGGATCGCTCCCCATCTGCTGTATTTGTATTCTCATTTTATACCCTGCTCTCTCGCTTGTCGTCTAGTCTGTGCACTGCTTATTTTTTGCACCTCTTCTGCTAACTCACGATATGTTGGATAGGGAGGAGGCTCTTCTGCTTCTCCTCCTACTGCTCCTATTTCCTCTTCTGCCTGAGGTTGTATTTTTTGCTCTGGCTGCGCTGCAGTTACGGTTGCCAAATCATCTTCCTCTTTAGAAGTAAACATTATTTGTTTTCGTTTAGCTTCAGCTTGGCCTGTTTCTCTTGTTTTCGCTAAATCTAGCCATTTTTCCAAATGATAATATCCATGTTCACACATTGTTTTTTCTTTATTTTTACATTTTTCTTTAATTTTATTTTGTAGTTCTAATATTTTAGTTGTTTTTAGCTCGCCCTGAAACTTGTACTTAGTTATCCACAAATCTAATTTAGTACATTTATCAGGATATTTTTGGTGCACGCTTTCCAGTCTTTAATATGTAGTTTATCTTTTGGGGTGGGCTTGGCATTTTTATTTCCCATTTTTTAACTCCTTACTTTTTAACTCCTTACTTCCCCCTTTTTTTTTTTTTTTTTTTCTCAATTTAGTCCAGCTGTATCACTCCTAGTGAGGTCTCTATAGCTGGGATGTTATTTGGTCGAGACAGTGATTAACGATTACTGTGGTATTTCTCTCTTCAACCTCGTGTGCTAGGTGGAGAAATCTTGCCTTCGTATCCACAGCAACTCACTGTATTACTCTCAACCTTTTGGTATGAGACTCCTCACCTAGTGGTGTGGAAGCCTCCACTCACTCTTCATTCACACACACCTTTCTTTTGTTGCTTTCGCAATATTTAAAACGTATCGGGCTTTTGTACCTGCCAGTAAATTTCTCTGTTTACTCGGTAACGGGACTCCGTGTCCTCTTTGACTCCTACACCTGTAGAGTCTACGTACGGGCTTTTGTACCTGCCGGTAAATTTCTCTATTTTACCCGGTAACGGGACTCCGTGTCCCTTTTATTTCAACCTATATAGAGCCTAGGATATGATAGGGTTTTCTACGCGCATGACCCTCAGTCACACCGTCTTTTTAACAAAATTCCTACTCACTGTCTTGTCTTCCTTCCTCGGCTCCCGTCCACCGTCAGACTCCAACAAAGGCCGCAGAGCCAGTCCCGGAAAAGGTCTCAGATGCTGTGGCCACAGTCTCTCCTGGGTCTCCGACGCCGGCTGGAGTCCTCGGGCGTTGGGATCCGGCTCGAAGGACCAAATGATAGGTTCAGGTTAAGTTCTGCAACCCCGCTAGTGTAAAGAAGAAAGACAAGAGAGATTAATTTAGTTTACTCATGAGGAGAGAGAACGGAGAGGAAAGCCTTCAGTTACATCTACCAGCTCTCGTGCTCCGAACCCTCTGAAGTCTCTACCGCCCCTCTCCTCTTTTATTAAGATTAGGTTACCCTAGTTACATGACCACTGCCTTATCTCAAGGGATGGGGGAAACATAATAAAAAGGCAGTGGGAAAACAGGATATCACTTCACATCAAAATATTCAATGTCATCGTGACTTCTTTCCACTTCCATGGTGGCCACCCAACAGATGTTTCCTTGTAAGTTGATTATGGTGACCTTTTGTCTATTCGTGTCTTCCTGCAAAACACGATGCTATTCTGCAACTCAGAATACACAGATTACAACACGTACTTAAATTCGCATTACAATATGCATGTGAGAATATGTGAGAGTGAACAATAGAAAATAGTATATAACAGTGAACATGTTACCTTTAATAATACTCAGTGAGATAAAAATACATAATGAATCCATCACTTATGAATGAAATCTGGAAAAAGTACATGTCTGTTCAGGTTAGATTTGTCCTCATTTGGTCCCGGTTTAGTCCTGGTTTATTCTATGTTTAGTGTTGGTTTAGCCCTGGTTTTAGTGTGTTGGTTTAATCCTGGTTTAGTCGTGGTTTAGTTCTGTTTTAGTCTTAGTTTAACCCTAGTTTGGTCCTTTTAGTCTCGAAGAACTAAAAATGTAGTTCTTTGCTCTAGTGTGCCCTGGTTTAATCCTGGTTTAGTCCTAGTGCAGTCCTGGTTTAGTCCTGGTTTGACCCAAGTTTAGTCCTGGTTTAAACCTAATTTTGTCTTTATTTATTCCTGGTTTAGCCCTGGTTTAATCCTGGTTTAGTCCTAGTTTAATCCTGGTTTAGTCCAAGTTTAGTCCTGGTTTAACCACAGTTTTGTTATGGTTAAACCCTAGGTAAGTCTTGGTTTATTCTTGGTTTATCTCTGGTTTATTCGGGTTTTACCTCTGATCTATTGCTAGTTTATCTCTGGTTTAGCTCTGTTTAGTCTTGGTTTACAACACCATAACACAAACTGAACATGTAAACCAGGGGTGTCAAACTCATTTTCAGTGGGGTCGAAGAAATAATAATAATAATAATACATTTTATTTATAAGCGCCTTTCAAAACACCCAAGGACACTGTACAGGACAACAAGTAATAAAAACAACAGCATAAAACCAACAGTACAGAATTGGATGATGGTGTTGGAGTGACTGAGTTATGTGGTGTAGGATTGTCTGAACAGGTGAGTTTTGAGTCTGGATTTGAAAAGTGGAAGGGTGTCTATGTTGCGGAGGTCAGGAGGGAGAGAGTTCCAGAGCTGAGGAGCAGAGCGGCTGAAGGCTCTGCCCCCCATTGAAACAAGACGGAAAGAGGGGACAGAGAGCTGGAGAGAAGAGGAGGACCGGAGGGAGCGAGAGGGAGTGGAGATGTGGAGGAGGTCAGAGATGTACGGTGGAGCCAGGTTATGGATAGCTTTGAAAGTGGTAAGGAGAATTTTGAAGTGAATCCGTTGTTTTATGGGGAGCCAGTGAAGTTGTTGGAGGATGGGGGTGATGTGATGGTGGGAGGGCGTCCTGGTGATGATGCGGGCTGCAGAGTTTTGGAGAAGCTGCAGTTTCTGGAGGGATTTATTGGGGAGACCAAAGAGGAGAGAGTTACAATAATCGATCCGGGAGGTGACTAGACTGTGGACAAGTATGGCTGTGGTGTGAGGAGTGAGAGAAGGGCGGAGACGAGAGATGTTGCGAAGGTGGAAGTAGGCAGAACGGGTGATGTTGTTGATGTGGGAGTGGAAAGAAAGGGTGCTGTCGAGGATGACACCCAGACTCTTGAAAATCAGATCTGGTTGGGGCCCGCAACAAATACAGGCCTAAAACACACTAAAATACATTTCCCTACCCACAAATTCTTTATATAGGAGATTTTAATTACCAGAAGTTTTACATTTTTTATGTATATTTCATATATTTTAGAATTTAGAAACGATAATCCCTTATAAGTCACAAACAATCTTCAAACTATGTGTTTTAGTAATAAGCTCAAGTTGATATTAATTAAGTACTGTATTGTTAGGCCCAATCATAACTGATGCACTAATCTGGGCCATTTATAATGCAAATTAAAAATCATCTTGCGGGCCACCAGAAATCATCTTGAGGGCTGCATTTGGCACCCAGGCCGCCGATAAACTGAGGACACTGTCACGTATATCTTATTCTTTCATCCGCTCATTATCCGTCGTGTCTGTAAACGCTGACCCAGCTTTTCTTGTTTCCCGTCTCATGTTGTTGTTTATTTCAGGGAACTCTCTGTCGGCCATTTTGGACGGAGAGGCGCGGCTCTCGTTTCTGAACCGAGGAGAGGATTATGTGATGAACATGCCCTACGCCCACTGCAAAGGTCAGGCACTAGGGATGGCTCGACCTTTTGACAGCAGACAAATTCACTACTAAAATATTTAAGACTGGATTATATGACAGAATAGATTGTGTTCATGTTGCATCACATCATTCTAAACTCCCTATGGTGGATTTTTCTATGGAACTGTCAGATTGCAGATTTGTTGACTTGGTTTGTGGTTCATACACTGGGCTACATGAAACAAAAACTGTTTGAAGGTCTTTTCTGTCATCGTAAATAAACATTAAAGGGGCTGTACCTAATTATCTTTTTCTGTAACAATGTAAAATGTGTTTTCTTCAGTACAGATTAGGGCTGAACGTAGATGAACATAGCCATAAACATTTCCGACGTAGTAAGAAATGTGCTTGTGTTTTTGTTTTTTACACAATTTCTAAACAATATATCGTTTACAGTTACGTAGTTCACAAATTCTACAAACCTGAATGAACTGCTCTGCTCTGCACTCTTGGCAGGGATCTTGTACGGCACGATGACGCTGGAGCTCGGCGGCCAGATCACGATCATGTGTGAGAAAACGGGCTACAGCGCTCAGCTCGAGTTCAAACTCAAGGTAAAATGAAAATCCAAAAAAAGATTGATTATTTGAACTTTTCAATGGACCTTTTACACATCTTGCTTCCCACACTATCATTTTATCCTCGCCCCAAACCAAAAACTCACTTCAACTCAATCATCATCCAGAGACAGGTATTTGCCTTAACGAGATTTAGTAGGTTAGATTTATTATTACGAAAGAAAATAGTTTAGTAGTGGAGTTGTTAAGTGTGACAGCATGGGTCCAAACTGTTCCAAGCTCCATGGATTCGTCTAATCAGGACTAAAACAGGACTAAACACAAAGACTAAAGGAAGACTAAACTGAGAACTAATCAAGGAAATATCAGAGAACTAAGAACCCACTAAACCAGGAATACTTCAAACGCAATAGACAAACAAATCAGGTCTTAACCAGGTATAAACCAGGACTAATCTGAACTAAACCAGGTCTAAACAAGTTCTAAACCAATACTAAAATGATGACTTATCCAGGACTAATCAGAGAACTAAGTAAACACTAAACCATGAATAAACCAAAAGACAAACGGCAAAAACAAACCTAAATTTTAACCCCCTGGGCTAAACCAAGATTTACCCAGGTCTTCACCAGGATTGTGCCACATCTATCCAAGTCTAAACCAGGACTAAACTGAGGACTTATCAAGGACTAATCTGAGAACTAAGTAAGGACTACACCAGCAATGAATTAAACTAAATCGACAAATGGCACAAAACTAAATCTCATCCTCCTGCACAGAGGCATGCCTAAACCAGGACTAAAGTGTAACTGAACAAGGACTAAATCAAACTCAAAGGAGTAAAGAGAAGACTAATCAAGGACTAATAAGAAAGACTAAACCAAGATTAAATAAATTAAAAAAAAATTGTGACTTCTGCCCCAGCAATTAACTGTTTTGAATGGGCAAAACATCCTTGAAAACAGGCAGAAGTCATGTGTCTTATGTTCATGTGGTCCTCGGGTCCTCGGGTTTCCAAGATGAGATTCTGACTTGTTTGTATTTATGTGTTTTTTTTAAAATCACATACTGTACAGAAGTGTTTTTTTTTTTTTTTCAATAATGTCTTCGGAAATCAAGATATGAACAACAACAGTTGACCAATCGGGTGCCACATTTCTTCAATGTTTACTTCAGCTCATGCTAGCAACAGGTTTGATTGATAGCTAGCATGGCTCGTTGCTCATGGAAGCCATCTATAAAATCAAACCTGGGTACTTTCTATAACCTCTCTCCTAAATTAAACACTGTTTAAACATAAGTTATTGTATGACGTAGCTCAGGGAGACTGGATCTGTGGCAAAAAAGGCAAAAGTGGGCGGGGCAGAATAAGCTGAATAGAATCTAGATGTTAATAGCTTTGATCAAATTATCTAAAAAGTCAAAGCTAGGGTTCAAAACATACATGTACACAGTTTAACTTTCATGTAAATTAGCTGAAGCTATTTTATCCTGATCATCCTGCTGCCCAGTGCGATGGTTACAAGCCAGTAGTTTCAACATGATAAAAGGTCTTGTGATTATGGCATTAAAAATCTTGAAATGTGGCATTAAAAAGCTATAAATTTCATTAACTGAAGCCTGCATAAACCCTGTTAAGAGAACAAACCAGTTGTAGTTGTTATTTGTATTTGAAAACATTCAGACAGTTTTATTTTAGCTATAGCTTACATTCATTTTTAGCAGTAGTGCTACGTTGTTCCTGCACAAATCTGTTGCTCTCATGATTTGAACAACTGATAGTAAACTCCTAAATGCAATAACATTTTGTCAAAGAGCTCAAATTTTGAAAGATAAATTGACAAATAAGCTGATTTGTGTCCGTCTCCACAAAGCAGGTGACAAGTGAAGTCAAGCAGCACCTGAGTTCTTTTCACGACGTTTCCCGAGTTCCCAAGGACCACACGAACACGGGATTAAACCCATAAATATTGTCTGGAGCAGAAATGGTCGCCCTTTATCAGACGCAGTATTAAATAAGCCAACACGGCATACAAATAAAGAGTACAACATTTTAGAAGCTGGAATTTGTTTGACCTTGAAGTTTTGACACGTGACAACTCCGTAGCTGTTTCCCGGCTGCGCACATGTTCAGTAGAGTAAACCTCCTCTCTCCTCCCCCTTGACTCCCGGTGCGTTTCCTTCTCTCCCTCCTCGTCTCCTCTCCTCTCCCCTCATGCCCTCCCTCTGCTCTCTCTCTCCTCAGCCGTTCTTGGGCAGCAGCGACTGTGTTAACCAGTTCTCGGGCAAAATCAAACTGGGCAAAGAGGTGCTGGCCACGCTGGAGGGACACTGGGTAAGCGCTGTTAAACCATCGCATTGAACCTTTATATTTGACTTACAGTTGTAGTTTTTAAACATTATTACCATTACAAAGAACATAAAACACAAAGGACAGAACAGGCAAAAACATAAAAGCCAAATTAAGGCACACGCAGTTATATATATTTTGAGTAAATGAGTAGAAAAAATTAAATGTTTAACTAAATATTTAACATATAAAATGCTTTAACCCTGTAAGACCCAACTGAATAATAATAGATATACCTCACACATATTGTTCTGGTTTTTAGGGGCATGTTTTTATTGCAACATTGATCTAAGTTGGGAGCAGAATTTGACTTACTTGAATTAAAAAAAGAGAGATTTGCTTGACACAAATTTTGTAGGTTGAGTTGGTGTTTATCAAACATATCTGGGTAAAAGTTTGGGTCCACCACTTGCTCGTGTCTAAGGAGGTGTCTGGAATGTTCCACAATGTCACATTAAACATTTCTTGAATATTATATTGCATTACAAGTGTTTTTATTGCTTTAATTAGCTAAGCTCAGGGCTGATTTTTAGGGAGCATTTGTTAAAAATATATCACTAAAAAATAAATAGATTTAGGGACTTTTAATGAAGTTTTAAAAAGTCCAGGCAGAATGCTTACAGACGTCATAGTGTTTATCAGTGTCATATTTTTGCTGCCTAAAAAAATAAATAAAAACAAGACCAAAGGTAATCATACTTATCAAAAGGATGAATATTTTCTTCTACAAAAACTGTGACTAAAAGTAGATATTTTTTAGGGATCCAATCAAGTTTTTTCAGATCCGATACTGATTTTGATACTTTGGCTTTAAGTATCTGCCGATATCAACCGATCCCTCTGCGGAGAGTAACAATTGCAATTATTTTCTCAAAACCGGAATAATGTATGACAAAAGTAATCCAAATGGGTTGTGTAACTGGCCTTTACCCTTCAACTAACAACAGAACAGCTTTGTATAAATAAAACCTCAAACATCAGGAAATGTTCTGGACCAACAAGAGCCTGGAAATAGTCAATTAAATGAATCTGAAGGCCCAACCAGGATATCAGCTGAACTAATGATTTTGAGCCGATACTCAATTCAACATATTTTTCTGTATTGGCATCAATATTTGATACCAGCAGTATTAGTGCATCCCTAATGTTTTTATGTTAAATTAATCATATTACCGATGAACAATAAAAAGGAAACATAATCCAAGAGCCCCAAACCAGACTGACCAAACCAAACAAACTCTACGTCCCATGAAGCAATGCAACACATTTGAGTTAAAAGTGAAACATTTGATTTTCTGGTCTACTAAAACTATTAGTTGACTAAATTAGCATGACATGTTCATCTTGACTCGCACTTGATTTAAAGAATATCTGAACTTTTAATAGATCATGTCAGTTGTTGCGGTAAAGTGTGTATATTTCAAGCTTGCGTACTGAATCAGTGCTTGAATTGACGGTGTGTTTTCTTCTCTCCTCCAGGACAGTGAGATCTTCATAAACGATAAGAAAACTGGGACCATGGAGACGTTCTTCAACCCGACTCCAGACCTGAGGCAGAACCGGCTGACGCGCTGCACAGTTCCCCCGGAGGAGCAGGGCGAGTACGAGTCCGAGAGGTACCTTTCACTTTCACAATCCAAACCCAAAAGTTTAAGTTGAAGTGAGAGATGGACAAAAGTGTGGGAATAATCAGAATTGTATTTTTGATCATCGTAATTGTTATCTGGACTATAAAGATTCTACATACGAAAATAACTTTTTTAACTATGCCAGTAGTTTAAAAGTACTTAAAGTCTGTATGACCAGTTTTCATGGTTTTAAATTCTGATTTAGTACCATTGGAAATACAGGGACAGTTTACAACAAATGACACATTTTTCTGACAGTTTAAACCATCATTCAACAAAATAAAGGTATTATCAGGTATTATTTATTGTCAAATCATAATTATTGTGTAATTTATATTGGTTTTGGCCCTTGTTACGGTCTAGTTAACAGCTCTGGAGTTACCTCCATCTGCTGCTCATCTCCAACCAGGAAGTGACATAATAAACTTTACAAAAACGGTCAAACTGGGGACAAATATGGAAAATGTTAAGTAAAATCCTAAATATCATCATGTTCACTGCATTATAGTCAAATGTGTATCCAACCTGTCATACCCACTTTAAATCAAAATGCCAAAAAATAATAAACTATGTCAAATTTTCATCAATAATACACTTTATTCTTGAATCCGATCTGGAATTCTTCAGTCACCACCTGACTTTACACAACCTTTATATAAAATTAAGTAGTCGACTAGTTAGATTAGTCAACCAGTCTAGATTATTTCTTGTACATTGATACTTTAAATAAGTATTGATGAAAAGCACAAAAAAGTCAGTGTGTGTTTGAGAGACTGTATAGTTCTGATATTGATTACGAATATCAAAATATGATGCCATTTTTTTATTTATTGCAGATTAATCCTTATTCTATTAAATAATCCTATTAAAAAGATTTTGATAATCTCAAAATAAATTTAAATAATCTTTTGACAAGTGGACAATTGAAATTGAAATTTTAAAACTTTTAAAATGTTAGTTGCAGCCCCACAAAAAAATGAATCATTAGATTGTTGTCCTTTTTTCAACATGTGAAATACTATAACAACATTTCATTTACAAGCTAAACTCAAGTGATTTGTGGGGTTTAAGAGGAACAAAAAACGTGAACGTTTATGTTGTCCTCATTTATATCCAACGCATTGCTTCACAAAGCAAAGCTTCACAGTTCTAACCCTGCTGTATAGTCCGATATATACTGTGAGTGTGAGAGTGTGAGATTCCAGTTGATGATGGATATATTTCCCAACAGGCTTTGGCAGCACGTGACCCGAGCCATCAACAACAAGGACCAAACGGAGGCGACCAACGAGAAGTTTCTGCTGGAGGAGGCTCAGAGGAAGTCTGCTCGAGAGCGGAAGGCCAAGTGTGAGGAGTGGAACCCAGCGCTGTTCGAGCAGGACCCAGTGACAGGAGAGTGGCACTACAGATACGCAGAGTGAGTCCAGAGGACACACCAGCACAGACGGCTGCTTTAGTACCACAAGTGGTGCTGAGCCTGTGGGACCACAACTGCTCACTGATGACAGATCCAGCCGGAGTCCAGCAGCATTCACTCTAACACCATAACCTGCCCCAGGGTTTGAAAAAGAATGATTTCAAACTGTATGGGGTGGCAGGAGCGTGAATGTGCATGTTCATGTGCGTGTGGAAGTGTGTGGAAGTGTGTGGAAGTGTGTGGAAGTGTGTGGAAGTGTGTGGAAGTGTGTGGAAGTGTGTGGAAGTGTGTGGAAGTGTGTGGAAGTGTGTGGAAGTGTGTGGAAGTGTGTGGAAGTGTGTGGAAGTGTGTGGAAGTGTGTGGAAGTGTGTGGAAGTGTGTGGAAGTGTGTGGAAGTGTGTGGAAGTGCATGGAAGATGTGGAAGTGTGTGGAAGTATGGAAGTGCGTGGAAGTATGGAAGTGTGTGGAAGTATGTGGAAGTGCGTGGAAGTATGGAAGTGTGTGGAAGTATGTGGAAGTGCGTGGAAGTATGGAAGTGCGTGGGGAAGTGTGTGGAAGTGTGTGGGGAAGTGTGTGGAAGTGCGTGGAAGTGCGTGTGGAAGTGTGTGGGGAAGTGTGTGGAAGTGTGGGGAAGTGTGTGGAAGTGTGGGGAAGTGCATGGAAGTGTGCGTGGAAGTGCGTGGAAGTGCATGTGGAAGTGTGTGGGGAAGTGTGGGGAAGTGTGGGGAAGTGCGTGGAAGTGCGGGGAAGTGTGTGGAAGTGTGTGGAAGTGCGTGGAAGTGTGTGGGGAAGTGCGTGGAAGTGTGTGTGGAAGTGTGTGTGGAAGTGCGTGGAAGTGCGTGGAAGTGCGGGGAAGTGTGTGGAAGTGTGTGGAAGTGTGTGGAAGTGTGTGGAAGTGTGTGGAAGTGCGTCGAAGTGTGTGGAAGTGCAGGGAAGTGCATCGAAGTGCGTGGGGAAGTGTGTGGAAGTGCAGGGAAGTGCGTGGAAGTGTGTGGAAGTGCGTGGAAGTGCGTGGAAGTGCAGGGAAGTGCGTGGAAGTGCGTGTGGAAGTGCGTGTGGAAGTGTGTGGAAGTGCGTGTGTGGAAGTGCGTGGAAGTGTGTGGAAGTGCGTGTGGAAGTGCGTGTGGAAGTGCGTGGAAGTGCGTGTGGAAGTGCGTGTGGAAGTGCGTGGAAGTGCGTGTGGAAGTGTGTGGAAGTGTGTGGAAGTGCGTGGAAGTGCGTGGAAGTGCGTGGAAGTGCGTGGAAGTGCGTGGAAGTGCGTGGAAGTGCGTGGAAGTGCGTGGAAGTGCGTGGAAGTGCGTGGAAGTGTGAGTGGTTTGTTGATTTAAAGAGCTTTGAGTGCCCTGAAGGTAGAAAAGTGCAATATAAATGAGAGCATTTACAAATGTGTACTCAGGTTTATCTCTAGAGCAAATATTTATACACACATTTCTCTAAATATTTTTGTTGTTCCTTGGTAAGAAATTGAAGACAAATACAAAACATTTCAAAAAGATAAGAAAGAAATGTTCTTGTGACTTGGTTTTCTTTGATCCACTTTTTAAGTTGCCATTTATTTATTTATTTGATTGTTCATTTCAATTGTGCACACATGTAATACATTCAAATCAACTAAAATGCACCACCACGATCGAAAAGGAGCAGAAAGAAGAAAACACCATACAACCAAAATACAATGATTTCTTAAACCTGTAGCCATTTAAAGGTGCACAGTGATGTTATTATCATATAATGAGCCCCTTTGGCAGAGCACAGTCTGTCCAAATGTCCTTCAGCGGAGCAGGAGCGGGCCTGTCACCCCTCACAGGCTCTTTGAAGTTTTGCTTCTTGTCATTGTTGTAAATCCTGTGTCAAACCCTTGATTTTAAACAGTGTGTCGTATCCAGTGCCTTTTCAGTCTGAGCTAACAGATTGAACCCACTTATGCCACACACCTCACTTTGCATTGTTGGCTTCTGTTTTATAGAATGTGTATTTTCACAATTAGGATAAAGTTAGGGTTAGTTTAAGAACAGATCATCTGGTTATGTTTACAGCTTTGGGGCAGGTAAGCTAACTGGGTCTCGGCAGAACTGCGTTGTATCTGGATATAATTGACTCATTTTGGAGAGTTCTGAACAACTTCTGCACCAAAAAAGAAAGCAAAACCATCACTATTGCCACATGTAAAGCCCCAAACAGTGGCAGGCACATTATTTGTGTCATTATATGTTTTTTACTAAAAGGTCAGATTAGGTCATGTGTTAGTGGCAGGTGGTGCGCTGGGGCATGTTTTCAACTCAAACACACTCTGTGACCTGTTTGTGTGAGTGCTGTCTGTGGATGAGATGGAGCCACCATCAGGAGGGACTCACCTCAGAAAGAGTCGAGTGCAGGAACAGGAACTACCAGATCTTAACGTGTCCTCTTGTCCCTCTCTCTCTCCCTCTCTCTCTCTCTCTCTCTCTCTCTCTCTCTCTCTGCAGCACTCGGCCGTGGGATCCCCTGAACGATCTGATCCAGTTTGAGAAAGACGGATGCATTCAAACCAAAGTGCGCCACCGGACGCCCATGGTACGTTCAGGCAGTCTTATTAGTCTGAGTAACCCGGCGACGCGCAGGGACAATTGCAAGTGCCAGGTAAATCTCCCCAAACTTTATTAAAGCTGTGCGTCATCTCAGCGTGTGTCCGGCTGGTGCCTCCATCTGTCGCATCTGTCTTTCTGCTTGCTGTGGTTTGCAACTCGTCTCCATTTGTGTCTCACGTAGAGCAACTTTGTAGAGTTCACTCTTTTAAACTCTGACTTCAAAACGTAGTTTTTAGTACTTTTCAGCGCATTCAACTTATACTATTATTATTAACTAACGTTCATTCCCAAAAAAACAATTCCTGGAGGATTTTCCGGAGAGCAACGAACTGCCACAAAAACTGAAAAAAGTTACATTTTGCATTCTTGACATTTAGAGCGAAAACGTTTTTATTTTAGATTTTATTTTTTCAGAAGTCAAGTTACATTTCACTCAAACTAAATAGGCCAGGCTGAAGACTAAACAAGAGCTAAAACATAGGACTACATAAAGAAATCATGACGTATATTTTAGTTCAGGAATTTAACATGATTAACCCTTGTATTTTGAAAAAAGTGTTAATGACTCTTGTGTCTAGAATTACAGTTTGTTGCAGTAGAATCCTTAAAAAACAGCAGGAACAGCCGTGAAGACTTGCAGTTATCAAACGCTTTCTAAATGCTCCCAGTAATTCTGCGATAATAATAAATGACACCTCAGCAGAAAATGATCAGTCTCCTGTGACTTCTCAATTTAAAGTTAAATGTCAAATTTGAAACTTGTCGAACACATACTTGAGTACGGGAGCTATTCGCATTCAGTTTTTACAAGAAAAGTTTCCGTTTTTGTGAAAAATGTTTCTGTTTTTATTAGAAAAGATTTTATGAGTTAAATAAATGTTGTTATGAATGAATGTCCTGGGTCTAGGTCACATTTAGTGATTTGGTTTTTACATTAAAATGTTCTGTTCCTTCATCTTTACATCATGGTTGGGAGTAAATGTAGTGAGTCCAAACTCACTGAGCGTCGACTCTGGATTAAACCCAGTCTCTACAGAGGAGCAGCATGCTGGTTATTTGAACACGCTCTTCAGAGTGTCATCTGTAGAGACAGCAATATGTGATGGAAAAAAAGGCATAAAAACAGGATGAAAACCTATTAAAACAAGAATTATTTTACTCTTAAAATCTGAAACTTTTCTTCCTCTTCTTTTCTCATGAAAACAGAAAACCTTTTTCATAAGAACAGAAACATTTCTCATGAAAACAGGAGCTTTTGTACTTTAGTGACGCTCTTCAGTAAACGTTCATGTTCCAGACTCCATCTAGTGGTGTAAAATGATGCTTCTTCTACACTATGTTAAGTTTGTGAACTGAGGTCAGAGGTGCAATTCCCGCTCCAGCCTCGATCTGTCGTTAATGTGGAGTGTGAATGGTCACTGGTGGATGCAGCAACATGACAACAGTGTAGCACTTTGAGAGGCGTGTAAGGGGTTTCATTTTTAAATCTATGATCTATCAGATCTATGACTAAAATCAGATTAAAACTATGACGAGTGGAACCTAAATTCCTCTTTTCAATCCCAGAGCCTCAAACCAGAACATAAACAAACGCTATTCCAAGGGACTATCTGCACATGTCCCATCAAGCAATGAAACACTGTTTATTATAGTCAGAATAAAAAGATATGCTTTTCTTCTTGACTAAATGTACAATGAATTTAGTCATTTTCATTGATTAATGTGTTGACTAAACTAAAAGTCACTTTGATAAAAGATTAAAACTGCATAAAAATGAGCAATAGACAAACATTATATAACAGTAAAACAACATCAGAACCACAAACTCTTTTCTGTAGTTGCAGTAAATCCCATGACAATGCAGTTCCCTTTGAACTGCACAGGCTTGTAGTACATAAGTAATAAATCCGGTGGATGTTTGTTTGCCGTGTCACTGTCCTGTGCAGTGTCTGCATGTGTACCTCCTCGTCCAGCATGTGTGTGTCTCCATCAAGAGCATGTTTCATCAGCGCTGCTGTCTAAAGGATAATATGTCACACGTGTGCGCTCAGACTGTAGAGCTTATGTTTTTATGTTTGTGTATTTAAAGGTGACCGTGCCAAAGAGGAAGCACAAAAGTGACAAACCCAAGAGTCCAGAGAGCGGCTGTTCTTCCCCTGAACCCGACCAGCACGACTCCTCAGGCAGCGAACGTAAGACTAAACCTCACAAGGCTCACAACGAGGACCACGGAATGGGGATATTATAGTCATTATATCATACTTTAGAGTTACAGTTATTGTCAGGGGAGATGTTGTGCTTGAACAAAACAAACGACTAGACAAACAACAAACTGACATTGTATATTTTTGTGCTTTAACTTCCAAATATTCATTGTATTTTATGATTTAAGGCCACAAAACTATGTTTACTGAACACTTACATTCAGAGACATTCGCAGACATACTCAAATGTGCATTTATTCCTGACACAACAGTGAGTGAAATAATAATTGTTAAATGCATTACAGTAAAGGTAGTGCACCTAATGCACATGATGATTTCTGGACTCCTTCATTTTGAGGATTGGGCAATTTTAGCAGCAATTTTATGACAACAGGGTTTGCATTATGGACATCTGTCTTTTCACCACACCCGGGGAAACCCATGGACACCCAGTGGTCCCACGCTGCCCACACTTTTACGCTGTATACTGTGGGTTCCAAAACTCTGTGATTAACCTGCTGCAGGCTTCAATGTTTGTGGTCACTGAGAAACCTTGACATCAACATGTAATAACAGTATAATATATTGTGTATTAAATCAAACTGTACTGGAATCTGCTGCAGGACACAAGAGTAAACACAACAACCGCCTGAGGAAGAAGGGAGCGGACCTGAGCGAGCTGCAGAGTGCCATCGACTCCATCAAGAAGACGCAGGAGGACATCAACAAGTGAGAACACTGGAACACACTGGCATTAGGCTGTACTCAGGTCACAGGTCACAGGGCACGGGTTGGCGGTCACATTTTGGCCTCGGGTTAGCCCTGGTTTAGTGCTGTTTCGTGGTTTGCAGTGATAATTATCCATCAGAGGTTGTTTAGACCTGATTAAATCCTGGGTTAGACCTGGTTTAATCCTGGTTTGGACTGTCAATGGTGTGTACATTTCCTCTGAATTGACATATAGCTCAATAACCAATGTAGAATGTACCTGTTTTTTGCCTGAGAAATGCTGAAGTCCATGTCTCTCTGTGGCCCTCTGCAGGAGCATCAGTGCACTGCGGACTCGGACAGCGCCTCGTCCTGAGTCGAGCTCTTTTCTGCACTCGAGGGACTACGTCGTGATCGCGCTGCTCATCCTCCTCCAGCTCTTCATCAACTACATCTTCAAGTAGCAGCGAAAGACTCAAACTGCTCCAAAACCAAGGAAGGAAACCCAACTTTAACTGCGCCGCAAAAACAGAACATCTACATGAACTCAAATGACTTGATTTGACAGTTATAGTGAGAACTAGTTTAGATTTGATACCAGTTTGACTTATTTTACTCATTTCAAGGCAAAAAAAAAAAAAGGGAATTTACTGTACACAAATATTCTATATCTTGAAAACTTCCAAATTTTTTACCTTTTTTTTTACCTGATTTTAAATTGATGTATTAAATGTGTAAATTTATAATAAAAATAATACTTGGATTTGTAGCTTAATCAACAAATTATCTCCGACTAGTCGTGTACTAAAATAAGTACAATTTTATTTCTCATTTGTGTACAAATTACAAGATAAAGTTAAGTAAATGTGAATTAAACTGATCTAATCTAAACTACTTAAATAAAAATGAATATTTAAAGTTTGAAACTATTAGAAAAAGTTGAGTTAAGGTAACTAAACTAAACTAATCCAAACAATTTAAATTCAAATTTATATTTAAAGTTTAGAAAAGAAAGTTTAGAGTATATTAGAAAAAGTTAAGTTAATAGGAACTAATCTATACTATAGTCATTCATTTATTCATAATATTTAAAGATTGAAATTATTTGGAAAAGTTCAGTAAATTAAATTGAACTGATCCAATTATTCAAAAAAAATTCAAATTCAAGTCATTTAAGGTCATTTAGATATTTAGTTTTCAGCGTATCCAAAACTACCAAGACTTTTTTTATTTATTCAAACTACGGTTCATTCCCAAAAAAACAATTCCTGGAGGATTTTCCGGAGAGCGAAGAACTGCCACAAAAACTGAAAAAAAACTTGACATTTTGCCTTGACGTTTTAAGGCGAAAATGTTTTTACTTTAGATTTTATTTTTTACAGAAGTCGAGTTACATTTCACTCCAAACGGACCGTGGAAAATTGCTCAAGGGAAAAAAGAAAAAAACATTTCTCTTTCATTTTAATCGACGAAGGACTCAACGACGACAGCGAAAACAACGGGCCGATGTTTTATTTTTACAGCGATATTCTAACGGTTTCAACGAGGATTTCAAAAGGAACAAAGCTATAATTTTCCATGTACAATATTTCACATTTTGAGCAGGACACTTGTACAGGTAGCATGTACAGATGAAGCTAGCGTTATATTAGCGATGTAATGTACAGTATTCTGACAAAGGCACAAATGCACTGGGGGCTGGCGGGGTTAAGGGCTTCTGTGTGCGACAGTGGCCCTCCTGAAGTCAATCTATGGCAAGAAAACCAGTCCAAATGAGGTGGAATTACATTAAAGAAGAAGAATGTGGGTTTTAGCGCTGAAAATGCAGATATTTGACCTGGTTTACGGTTCATGTCACTGTTATTACCGTGTCCATCCACAGCTGTAACCGTAATCAATTCTAAACAGTAATAATCATCATCCTAGTGGTTCTGTGGATTATACAGACTAAAACACAAACGAAAAGACCTTTTTATAACAAAAACAGTGTCATTTTAAAGCATACAGAATTTCAGAATTTCCTTGATATTACACTTTATTTGTGCATTTTCTCTATCTAGAAGCCTTCAGTCACCGTATTTCATTCTTGAAAATGGTTAATAATATATTTTAAAAGGCTCAGCGTACAACAGATCAACTAATCAACTACAAAAATAAGTATTTGTTGTAGCACAAAATTAAACAAAAGTCAAATTATTTTTCGCAATAGCTTCAGAAAAAGGTGCCATTGTTAAACTCCCAAGATGTGATTGTTGATATTTGAAAAAAAATTTAAGCCACAAGATTAAAATGTCAAGTGTGTGGATCCAGCTGCAAACAAAAAACCTCAAAGTTCAACATTTGTGTGAGATTTCAGTCCCAAAAGCCCCTGCTGTCCATCTGAAGTCATTAAATCCCTTTGCAGCAGGAGCGTGAATGCCGTTTCTTGCTTGATTTGAGTGAGCGTCGTCGACTCGTCTCCAGAGCCAGGATCTTGGTCAGGAGCACCTCGTTCTGCTTTTACACCAGCAATCTTTTTATATCACAGCTTTAGCTCCTTAATGGATTGCAACGATCAAAAGTCGGTGACTAAACTGACTTCACGGAGCTCAGTTTGGAGCTGCATTGAATTTTATGGCACTAAAATAGAAATGATCCAATTTGTGTTTTAGAAATTGGCTAAGGAGTCACATTTCTACATTTATGAACCATCTTTTGCACCTTTAATGTTTAACTGTATTTGGCTTGACACATTGATTTATATGGAGTTGCGAGCACTATTCCATACAGTGTCAAAATACTTCAGCGAATTTCAGCTTCTTTAATTCAAGCAGATTGGTTTCTGTTTGGTCGTTTCACTCATTGTTTTCGTCAGTGCCATATTTTTGCCGACTAAAACTAAATAAAAAGTCGTCGTTGTAACTAAAAGTCTTGACTGAAAGTAGATCGTTTCACCGACTCAAACTTCTGAATAATAAAAACTAAACCAAAATGAAGGAAAAGATTTGAGTGAAGTTTGACTTTTTAATCCCAGATCCACAAACCAGACCAAGAGCTAACTCCAAGTCCCAGGAACAAGTATTGATCATCTACAGTATATATATATTTTTTTATTTTTTTGACTGAAACTATTACTTGGATTTAGTCCAGTAATACCCTGCACATTTTCACTTCCATTGTCCCTTTGTCCTGTGAATTCATACTTTAAACACTGTATTTTCTGGTTGACTAAAATAAGGATGAGCCAATCCTGATATTTAGATTTTAATCCAATAACAGAATGCATTTATGTGGAATATTTAATAATTAGTTGCATTAATTTGTGAAGAATACTGATATCTCCAAAAATCTGTCAATCCTGTCATCACTGGACTAAAACAATGGGTTGGATTTAATCGGCTAAAATGACAGAACATTTTCATCAACTAAAAACAATCATTTGACTGAACTAGTAAAGATATTTTATTCATTTTCCATATTTTGTGTTGCTGAAATGCCACACTTTGGACAGCTCCACAATTCTGGGAAGATGTCTCATTGCCATCATTCTGACAAAAAGCGCGATTGTTTTAGATTCTGTTCAAAGTTCACATTTCAAACGAAGCATAAACATTTGAGAGACGACTGAAATCTGAACCCAAGACCTAAATCCATTTCAGAACGACAGCGTTAGCAGCTTTTGTGAAGGAAAACGTGACCAAAACATCTCGCCCAGTGCATTTGTGCCGCTCTAAACCAAGAATACGCACCTATAGTCACTTTAGTATTTAGATCAGGGAGGAGAATAGACTTTTGTAAGAGTAAGTGTAGTCTACTATTCCAGTCAGAAACAGCCATACTGAGGTAGGATAGTTCCCTGTAACGTCACTGTGTAAAATACAAACAAATATTTATTTAAACAGAAACTACCACTGTCGGCGACGCCTGTTTCTATCAACCACTCGTGTCTTTGTCCGTGTAAACTTCGCAGACGTAGAAACAGAAATGTGGGCTGCATTTTTCAATAAACGTCGAAGGTGTTTTCAGACGCCACTTTATGGGGAAAGAGTAAAGATGCACTGTGGAACTTTTCCGGTTCCGGAGAAAGAGCAGCAAGCGACGAAGCCTTTGAGGAAGCAAAAGAAATGAATAAATGAGTGTGTCACAGCTGAACTAATACTAATGATATGTGCATCATTTAACAGAATATTTACTTTAAAAGGCTAACTGTGGAATTAACTTGAATTATTACTTAAGTTTTTTGAGAAATATGTTTTTTACTTCAATTTGACCCCAAAACAAGGGTACTTTTGGGTTTGTCGCATAAATGTGACTGAAACTGCATCAAAACAGCTCAAAATGATGGTCAATATTTATTTTTTTCTTGCAATTTTAAATGTGTTTAGAACAGATTTGCCTGGTACTCGCCTCAACAATCTATCATATTAATTTTAATGACCATTTTGTGGTTTGTAGACAGCGCAGACACATCGATATCATCAGGGCGTTTTTACAGCCTGTAGTTAGGTCCTCATTGATACTTTTGCGATATGTTGTGCAGCTTTGTCATCTATACTCTATAAATTGTATAAAATAATTCAAATATGGATTGTTTTTGCCGTCACAGTCTCACTGTGAGCGCGGCCTCATGTCCCAACCAGAAAAGTCACACAGTGCACCTTTAAACATTCAATAATATGCAGTTTTTGTTTTGTTTTTTCACGTTTTGTAATGTTCCGTTTGATTACGTTTGAATAATTCTGCATATGTTGAACTCTCTATCTCTCTCTGCAGGGCGCAAAAAACACTGTTTCAACTGGTGACATCACTGGGTGGTAATCCAGGGAGTGCTCTGGTTCTTCTGACTCTTTCAAAAGCTCAAACTGCCTTCGCTTTGCTTCGTCTAAACTTTGAAACGCGCTGCAGAGAGAGGGAGAAGTGTATTTTTCGCGCGAGTACAATATTTAAAGCTGCAAAACATGAAAAGACACTGCAGAGATGAGCAAATATTGTTGTTTTGGAGAGAAATCAAATGTTTTATTCTGCTTTAAAGATCCTACATTACGCTAAACGGAAAATTTTAGCCTTCAGCAGCTTGTTAAAAGACTTTTCGCTTGTTGTTCATACGTATCCATTATTTTAGGTAATGTGACATAAAATGGAAAGGTTTAAGGGTCTAAAATTAGGATACATGCACAATATGGGATCTTAAAAGCTCTTTTTTGGTTTGTCTGAAAGTTTAAACGTTAAACCTAAGTATAGTTAGATAATCTTTTCCCATGAATTTGGCTTAAAACTATCAATTGTGACTTTCATCCTTTTTTAATTTGATTTTAGTGTTTTGATTGATTTTTTTTCCCCCCAAACCGTTTGAAAGAAAAGTAAATCCCACCGGTAGCATTTTCCGAGTCCCTGTTTCCGTCGCGGCTGGACCGTCTCAAGCTCCGAGCGTGTTTTCTGTCTCCACCGGTCGATACAAAAAGATAAAAACGCGTGAATGTTTTGCGAATACATTTCAGTGCCTTCTACAGTCCTCGATGGAGCGGTTTGGAGGCGACGAGTAAACGCAGACCAACACGCTTCAGGCTTTTATTCTGAAAATATTACCAACTTTGACTTTGTGTTTAGCTCCAAATACGACGAGGAAACAGTGAATAACTTTCCTTTTATAACACATTATAACAACAAACATTTTACTGATTTGACCAAGATTTATGGTTATAATTTGAGTTTAGTTTTAAATTGTTTCAGTCATTTCGTTCAAATGACAGTTTAATATTGAAAAAATGGATTTGAATGGTCATTTTCTTCCTATATACGTGAAGATAGTTTAGTATGAAATAAGCTTATTAGAGATGAAAAGAAATTCAACAAATGAAAAATATACAACCACGCAAAAATTAAATATCAATTTTTTTTTTATGTAAAACTTTTTTTTAACAAATTAAAAATGAAAAGATAAAAAAAATCAAACAAATGCATCCAAAAGAACAGAAACAACAGCATTGTTGTTTTTTTTTGTAGTATTTTTTTTTTATAGTATCAGAACTCAGATATTTTATTGTATTAACCCTTTCTTTTTAGAGTAGACTAGATACATTTTATTCTTATTATTGGACGTGCCATAAAAACAACAGCTTCACGTAAAGTCTCATTAAACAGTTGTTATGTTCATCACTCGTCGCCTCCAAACTCCAATCTTCACCGTCAAAAAACACTTTGCTCAACTTTTCACAGATTCCACAGTGAAACTGTCTGATGTTTATGTTGGTGTCATGTTGTGTTTGTAAAATAATTTATTCATCTTTTCTATGTTTTCGTCATGTTTCGGTTCTGTTGTAGCACTAGACCACTGTTGTTTTTTTGAATTGAAATTGTTTTATTCACTTGAACTGTTCACAAAGTCGAGACCAATAACTCGTTCTGTCACGATGTAAATCTCAGTGAAGATTTTGGGCACATGTAACTTAACAATAAAAAATAATCAAATGCTTGGTGTTTGTGGTGCTTTTTAAACACCTCCAGTTTATCCAGAATTCAGCTGCTGGAATCCTAATCTCATGTTACACCTCCATTAAAAGCATCCACTGGCTGTTGGTTTGAGAACACTGGCCTGTCCCACACACACCTGACCACAAGTGACCCTCAGGACCATTCAAACTGACCCTGCCTCCTCCCTGAGCCCCGTCTATGGAACACTGTCCTGAACCAGCGCTGAGCTCATGACCACAAACACATGTACTGCAGGAGAAGAAGATGGGACTGTGATACACACTGTGATCAACACTACAATGTCACTTCAATTAAATAAAAGATGTTCATTATTTCATTTTTGCTAAATTAATAATCATAGAGACCATTATACATATATGATATATATGATGATTAAAATCTGTCTTTTTTACATCTACATTTCAGAAATGTTCTTGTTTTCTTGCAGTATACTGTTGTGTGCTGTTGCAGTTTTTCCAAGTTGTTAAGCACACTGTATGAAATGTGCCATGGATATACATTTTCTTTTTCTTCTATATAATATGTTGTATTAGAATGACTTATGACCTAAAAACAAGTGAACCTGAGAAATGTCTGAATAATGCAATGTGTTAGTAATATATATAGATAGATAGATAGTTTTACTATGTTATTAATGGATTAATCATTGGAGTTACACACGCCTTTCATGACACTCGAAGTGCTTTCCAGTATTATTATTATTATTATTCATGCACGCCACACTTGATGGTTGTAGCCACAGCTGCCCTGGGGCAGACTGATGGGCACGAGGCTGCTCCAGATCAGTGCACTGTGGTGAAGTGCCCAAAGACTCAAGCCTCCTCCAGCGCCCCCCTGTGGCTCCTGGTCTCCCATCCAAGCACTGACCAGGCCCTGCCCTGCTTAGCCTCAGAGATCTGACAGGACCAGGCCCTGACAGACAGGTGCGCTCACTTTATTATTAATAGTCATCAGGGTGTATTTGACCAAACATTCGCTGTTCCACTGGACTAATAATACAGGACAGAGTCTCATAAAATAAACTCAGGTAATTGTCACGTTAGTTTTGCAGGTTTTATTAAAATATATTGCATTGCAGTATTTAAATATTTTGGTAAAACTAAAAAAGTTAAAGACTTAACAAAATGTACCCCTAGCTGCTATATCATTTTGCACGCCTTCACTTTTCCACTGGTCACTTTTTAGAATCAATTGTGACATTTAAAAAAATAATCTCACATCCACAAAACCTTTTATTTTTCATTCTGCACACCTCAATTATTAGTATAAGGTGAACTGTAAGTTTTGGAGGTTACTTGCCTAAAAGCGCCACTAGAGGTCAGTATTGCACACTGCTTGAGCACGTGGACAGGACACTCGTGTACTTGTGACGTGAAGGACGCTGGGTTCTCAGTAACAGCCACTGCACCTGACACCTCTGGGTGCTGCTGTGGCTCAAGCACAAGCCACGCGCAGAAGGAGAGGCTCGTACAAGTCTAATGTAGAAGTGAAGAGGCAAAACCAGTGGTCATGAAGCCTGTAAGGCCAGTTTATTTGGAGAGCACAATCCGTACTCAAGGAAATTCAAAGTGTTTTACATAACAGCATTAAAATCATGATACAAACAAATAAAAACATGAATAATTCTTTTAAAATGCCCTTAAAAGGTGCAGATAAATCTTTCAGTCGTCTGCACAGCTGAACAACTGCTTTTAGCCTGGATTTGAACATTGTCCGAGCAGCGGCCTGTCTCACACCAGCAGGAGGACGGTCCGTGTTTAGTCCTGACTCTGGCACCAGCAGGAGGCCGGTCCGTGTTTAGTCCTGACTCTGGCACCAGCAGGAGGCCGGTCCATGTTTAGCCCTGACTCTGGCACCAGCAGGAGGCCGGTCCCTGTTTAGCCCTGACTCTGGCACCAGCAGGAGGCCGGTCCATGTTTAGTCCTGACTCTGGCACCAGCAGGAGGCCGGTCCGTGTTTAGTCCTGACTCTGGCACCAGCAGGAGGCCGGTCCGTGTTTAGTCCTGACTCTGGCACCAGCAGGAGGCCGGTCCGTGTTTAGTCCTGACTCTGGCACCAGCAGGAGGCCGGTCCCTGTTTAGTCCTGACTCTGGCACCAGCAGGAGGCCGGTCCATGTTTAGTCCTGACTCTGGCACCAGCAGGAGGCCGGTCCGTGTTTAGTCCTGACTCTGGCACCAGCAGGAGGCCGGTCCGTGTTTAGTCCTGACTCTGGCACCAGCAGGAGGCCGGTCCCTGTTTAGCCCTGACTCTGGCACCAGCAGGAGGCCGTTCCATGTTTAGTCCTGACTCTGGCACCAGCAGGAGGCCGGTCCGTGTTTAGTCCTGACTCTGGCACCAGCGGGAGGCCGGTCCATGTTTAGCCCTGACTCTGGCACCAGCAGGAGGACGGTCCCTGTTTAGTCCTGTCTCTGGCACCAGCAGGAGGCCGGTCCGTGTTTAGTCCTGACTCTGGCACCAGCGGGAGGCCGGTCCATGTTTAGCCCTGACTCTGGCACCAGCAGGAGGCCGGTCCCTGTTTAGCCCTGACTCTGGCACCAGCAGGAGGCCGGTCCATGTTTAGTCCTGACTCTGGCACCAGCAGGAGGCCGGTCCGTGTTTAGTCCTGACTCTGGCACCAGCAGGAGGCCGGTCCGTGTTTAGTCCTGACTCTGGCACCAGCTGGAGGCCGGTCCGTGTTTAGTCCTGACTCTGGCACCAGCAGGAGGCCGGTCCCTGTTTAGCCCTGACTCTGGCACCAGCAGGAGGCCGGTCCATGTTTAGTCCTGACTCTGGCACCAGCAGGAGGCCGGTCCGTGTTTAGTCCTGACTCTGGCACCAGCAGGAGGCCGGTCCGTGTTTAGTCCTGACTCTGGCACCAGCAGGAGGCCGGTCCCTGTTTAGCCCTGACTCTGGCACCAGCAGGAGGCCGGTCCATGTTTAGTCCTGACTCTGGCACCAGCAGGAGGCCGGTCCGTGTTTAGTCCTGACTCTGGCACCAGCAGGAGGCCGGTCCGTGTTTAGTCCTGACTCTGGCACCAGCTGGAGGCCGGTCCGTGTTTAGTCCTGACTCTGGCACCAGCTGGAGGCCGGTCCGTGTTTAGTCCTGACTCTGGCACCAGCAGGAGGCCGGTCCGTGTTTAGTCCTGACTCTGGCACCAGCAGGAGGCCGGTCCATGTTTAGTCCTGACTCTGGCACCAGCAGGAGGCCGGTCCATGTTTAGTCCTGACTCTGGCACCAGCAGGAGGCCGGTCCGTGTTTAGTCCTGACTCTGGCACCAGCCGGAGGCC
The DNA here is from genome assembly GCA_019453435.1 of Rhinogobius similis. Lineage (NCBI taxonomy): Eukaryota > Metazoa > Chordata > Actinopteri > Gobiiformes > Gobiidae > Rhinogobius > Rhinogobius similis. The sequence goes on from CM033622.1 coordinate 43,937,365, forward strand.
GGTCCGTGTTTAGTCCTGACTCTGGCACCAGCGGGAGGCCGGTCCGTGTTTAGTCCTGACTCTGGCACCAGCGGGAGGCCGGTCCGTGTTTAGTCCTGACTCTGGCACCAGCAGGAGGCCGGTCCATGTTTAGTCCTGACTCTGGCACCAGCAGGAGGACGGTCCGTGTTTAGTCCTGACTCTGGCACCAGCAGGAGGCCGGTCCGTGTTTAGTCCTGACTCTGGCACCAGCAGGAGGACGGTCCGTGTTTAGTCCTGACTCTGGCACCAGCAGGAGGCCGGTCCGTGTTTAGTCCTGACTCTGGCACCAGCAGGAGGACGGTCCGTGTTTAGTCCTGACTCTGGCACCAGCAGGAGGCCCGTCCAGGCCGTTCCATTTGCAGCTGCCTGATGCTTGTGTGCTGTACTCACACTCAAAGTAGAATAATGTGTACCGAGTTACACACTGTCTGTGACTGGACTGCTCCTTTTTATGGCTGACCAAACAACGGCAAAATCCTTGCTTCACTTTCAGTGTCATTCATCCAGGAGTGGTCCTCTGCTTGGAGTGGACAGAAGAGACATCTGCACATAGTTTTACAGATCTAGATGTTTCAGATTGTAAATGGCTTCTGAATGGCAGACGATTTCAGAAATATTGTCTGGACAATCACATTGTGAAACCTTTTCTACCATTAATTCACTTTCATTCACATTATCATTCCTCAATTAAATGTTTTGTATGAAAAAGCAAAATTAAGTGACATAAAGTGCATAAAAACTACATTGACATTTACTTTTCTAGAGTATAGACTGAATTAAGAAAGTTTACTTTTCTGATTTTTATTTTCTTACAATTCTATTGGAACCTGAATTTTTTTTGCTTTTTGGAGCTCTGAATACGGGAGCACTCTCCCTTTGAATTGACACTTCTCAAATGTGTAAATCTTTTCTGCTGTCCCTGAATTGTAAAATGACACCAGGCCTGCTTCATAATCCACGTACACGCCTATCCTCTGTGGTGTGGTGCTCAGGCGCAGCTTCACAGACGATTGTTTAGTCAGTGCACAATATCTCACGCCGTCCTTCAACCAAATCACCCAGAAACCATTTTCCGGTCTCAAAATTTGTCCAAATTTTTTGTCATTCTTTTCACGAATTACTCCTACATTCCATGTCTTAGCGCCTCCTACTGTCACTTCAAAATAAAAGTTACCAAAAAACATGCATTGCAGATGTTTGGAGAACATGTCAGGGTTGCTGACGGCTGACACTCCCGGCCCGCTGTACTCTAACCGTTTGCCTTCTTCAGACCATGTCAGGTGAGGATACAGTGTTCTGGCATTTAAACTGTCATCGACTGTGAATTGTTGAACTCGTTTTAATTCTATTTCCATCCAAAACTTGTCCAGATCCACAACTGTCTCACCCATTTTCTTCACAACTTCATCCACTACGCCTCTCTGAAATGCACCAACCTCCACTTTGCTCACGTCTAACGTTCTTGGAAGAATTTGGAGTGACTCAAAATTTTGAATGAGTTTAAAGTTGTCGTCTGTGTTTTTGTTTTCCTCCAGCTCGGCCTTAGCGCTCACAAGTTCACAAATCTCTCCCTCAAGTTGTGAAACAAAACAATCCGTTTGTCTCTCCGCCTCCCTTTGTCTGCTCTCCATGGTTTCTATCAGTTTGTACAGACCCTGCTCTAGACTCCGGCTGACTTTGCAGACGGCTTGCACACAGTCTCGTTTGTTTTCGGCCAGCTTGTCTTCGCCGCCGCGCGCCGCTTGTCCGAGTAGATCCATCTTTCTTCGTCTCTCCGTCGTCATCTGGCAGATTTTGTCCTGGAGTTTGGAGAGCTCCTGCCTCTTGTGCGCCCCCTCCTGCTCCATGGAGACCACGGCGTGCCCGCTGTGCTCGGACTCAGAGCAGAACTGGCAAATGCACGTTTGGTCCGACTGACAGAAAAACCTGAGGGAAACACATGCAGGATTATGAGCACTGACACGCTCACACTTTACACAGCCGGGAGAGTGAGGCCGCTGCCAGTGGAGTTTGCATGTTCTCCTTGATCTGGGTGAGTTTCTTTTAGCTACTTCAGTTTCCTCAGAGAAGGTGAAAAAACAGAACTAAATCTGTCACAAATAGTACAAATGAACTATGCTTTCATGGAGTGGATCATGCCCTGTCCCTGGGTTCCTTTTCTTGGTTATTTCCCTAATGGGACGGCATTGTTGGCCCAAAATAATCCATGTAGACTGTGGATATCCTCTTTAATTCACGCTATCTCCACTCCACTGGTCACATAACATTTACTAAAAAGCAAAGGAGGAGCCAAAACAATTACTGTGGAAGAGAAAATGCTCTCTTTGGTGCAGCTGAAACGTAGAGCCAGAATAAGCTCTTATTTGGTGGACAATGGCCAGAGAATGATCGCCGTGATAATACATTTTATTCATATAGCCTTTTTTAAACAATTAGGCCATTTTCTAAACAATAGAACTGTGATTATTTCAGAAGGAAACTTGTTTTGGACTGAAGCACAATAAATGGTGGCTCGTTGTGAGACAGTGTGACAAAGTGGGTCTTTGTCCCTTTTAATCACTCTTAATTTTTATTTTTCAATTTCTCCTACTCAACTGTAAACTTAATCCCGGGTTTGTTTAGTTTAGTTTTTTTAGTTATCACACAACATAAAAGTTCCTTTTCAATATGTTTATTTGTTTAAATTTGTATTTCAGTTCACTTCAACAAACTTACCTTGTCCTCCACATGGTCTGGTCAAAGAGGAGGAGCGCCTCATGGCGGCCATTTTTATAACCTTTGTAGGGGTCATGGGCCGGACCATGTGGAGGGGAGAACTGCCATAGTTCAATTTGGTTTTAGTTTAATAAGGTGTTTAAATTTTGTTTTTTGTGTTTGTAGTTTCAGTTAAACATCTGAATTGTTTTGGGGACATTGGTCCGTGGAGGGGGAAATGTAATTCCATTGCCTCTTTGAGGGTTAAAGGGTGCAGTTACCTGCTATCAAGGTGTACTGTCCTAGGGGAGGGGCCTAGGGCATAAAAGGGTTCTGCTGGCCTCATTTCGAGAGAGACTTCAGTGCAGTTGTGTGCACATGGGGTTTTTGTTGGATGGAATTTGAGGTGTTTCTGAAGTCTTATCTTTTAATAAATCTTGTCTGGTACAAGACTTTTGCATGTCTGCCTCCTACTTCGGCCACTCCGGGCCAACTTCCCCACAGACAGGGACAAAGACTGAACTTAGAACTGTCGTACGGCCAAAGACGAGCTGTGAATCAAAGTAGTGTTTGATATTCTGGATTGTCGACCTCTGTCAAACATTTACAAAGACAGCCTCAGCTCAGGTTTAACTGCAGAGCCACACAGAGCCTCAGATGAACTCTGGTTTGGTCGTGTGGACCACTGCACCGTGAGCCTGTGCTGTCTCATCATCCGCCTGGAGGAACTCTCCTTGATCTGGATGAACTGATCCTCTTCTGCCTGGAGGAACTACTCTACTCTACTCTGGATGAACTGTTCAATGTCTGCCTGGGGGACCTCTGAGCTGGATGGACTGTCTAGAGGAGCCATCTGTCCAGAGGAACTCAGATGATCCTCCTTCCTTCCTCTTGAGTGGTTCAGTCCAAGTGGATGTGTCAGTCCTGGTCCATCAGTCTGTCCGTCTGTGGAGGAGGATCTCTCTTGTGGTTCTCCCCGAGGTTTCTCCTTTTTCTCACAAGGTTTTTTGTAGTTTTTCCTTAACAGAAGGAGGGTCAAGGACAGGGGGCGCTCTGGGACCTTTATCCACGGCTAAATTCTATTGAACATTGTTTAATTGAACTGCTTTCCACCTGTGGCCCATCGAGGGAACTGTTGTTGTGATTTTGGGCACTACAAAAATAAACAGAATTGAACTGAATTATGTGTGACATCCATACACCTCACAGTGGTTTCAGACAGACACACAGAGAGAACATGCACCTCCACCCTGACCCCATGTGCTCCGGGAGTGGCCCTCACCTCAGGGGCCTGTTGTGCTTCTGACACGTCCTCTGCTCCAGGTCCTGCACCGGCTCGATCAGCTGATGTCTCCTCAGGCCCGGGCTCCTGTAATGAGGCGCCAAATGGACGTCACAGAAGGACGTCAGGCAGATCACGCAGGACTTGAGCGCCGTCCTCTCACAGGCGTCACACCGGACCTCTCCGTCCCCCTCTCTCCTCCCCCCTTCTCTCGCCGGAGCTTCGATGGACGTCTTCATTTGCTGGGACATTTGGGAGAGGACGATGTTGACCCTCAGCTGGGTGTTCTGGGGGAATCGCTCCTTGCACAGGGCGCACTGGTACGTCTGGCTGCAGGTCCAGTGTCGTGTGATGCACGTTTTGCAGAAGTTGTGTCCACAGGGTAAAGTGACCGGGTCTGTGAACAGGTCCAGGCAAATGCTGCACCACAAATTCTCCTCGTACGGGACTCCACCACACGCCATTCTGAAAAGTGTGTCTGAAATTACAAAAAAGAATATGTCAAACCAGTACAAGTCAATACCACGTCAGATACAGATAAAATAATGTGATATTTCCGCACTCTTGTGGTGATTTTATGGTCCATTCAAGTTTTGTAGCACACTAGAACCTCAACCGACACATTTACAGGCACATTTTAGCACAATCTTGATAAACTGTTAAAATACAATCTAAACAAATATAACATTTGAATACTGTCATCAGGAGAATGCCTAAAAACTATTAAGATATTGATTTTTGTCAAATGAACCACTACAAATGTAGCAGCACCAATTTTAGCAGAAACAGACTTTTTGTTTTTGAAAACCGTGGAAGAGAAAGATCAGTGCTTGTCTCTCAGTTTGATTCAGTAAAAGTAAGATTTCCCCCTCGCTCTCTGTGAGGTTTGTCCAGTCAACACAGGGCGGGCACAGGACAGAGGACCCGCCCGGAGCTGCTCCAGCTGCACGGTTTGACAAAAATATCTCAGATTTTTCTGTCCAGTTTTGCGATTACATTTGTGATTTGTTTAAATAATAGGATTCATATTGTAAACACATCCAGGACAAAAAGACTGAAATATGAAATGACAAACTAATAAAAGAATCACATGTATGTCAGAACATGCAGATCCACTACAGGGCTGGCAGTTTTTATGCAGAATAAAGCACGATTCATTCATTTTTATTTATTTATTTATGGCAAAATAGAAGTCTTTGCAATTTGCTGAATGTGTTCGTTCAAATTGTGAGTTTGATTCAGTTGTGATTAATCTTGCAGCCCTACTTTGTTGATGTTGTGCAGTCGTTTGGTGAAATGTTTGGTCCATTTGACTCATTTCAGACACAAGCTTTGATTCCTCTCTTTTATCTTTTTAATTCTAAATAATTCCCAGCGCCTTGAGACACATTGAGTTCGTTGAATAATAAGTTATTTCCTCCACCTTTAACAAGAGGACCTGACCACATGAATTATTAGACCGACGCTGTAGTTGTTTTCACAAATGTATAACTTGATAATAAATTGATCCACCTCTACTGACTAAACCAATCCTTGACTAACCAAGAACTAAACCAGGACTTACTCAGGTTTGAAGGCTAAACCCAGCACAGATCAGAAGTGGACCAGGTCTTAACCAAGAATAAACTTTATCCAGAGCAGATAAAAGACAAAAGAAGTGTATAAAAGTCCCCCTCAGGCTCCAGTCATTGGTGTTATATAAGTCAGTCTCAGAATAACGAGGACAAACTCACCTCTTCAGTCTTTTAGTTGAGAATCAGACTTCTTCAGTGTAGGGAGGGAAAACCCAAAAAGCACTGCCTTTGGTTTCGTTTTTGGGGAAATGCAAACGTGCTGCACAGCGCCACCTCTGGACACTTCAGGGACTGAGTTGAGTTTAACTCTTTAAAGGTCTCGTGTTCTGCTTTGTGTTAGTGTTTTTTCCTCATACTTTAGGTTTGGTTTATATCAGGGGTGTCCAAACTTTTTCCATCGAGGGCCACATATTGAAATATAGACCAAGCGGAGGGCCACAAATCAATCGCGAAACGTTAAAAAAAGCTGCATTTATCTGATGTTTTAAGCACCACCACATCTACATTCAGTCTCAGTGCCTTAATATCAGGTCTGTGCTGCACCAAAATGTTAGTTATTTAGGTTGGAATTGTAGAAAATCTGAAATGTGCTGTAAATAGTACTTATCAGGACAGAGTGGGCCAGTTCACCAGGAAGCCTAAGGGCCAAGAAAAATTGGTCTGAGGGCCGCATTTGGCCCCCGGGCCTGAGTTTGGACATGCCTGGTTTATATGATATGACCACCGCGCCCTGGGCCTGTACCATGATGCTTCTGGTCAGAGCCTGGTCTGGTCAGATCAGAGGCGGAGCAGGTCAGGGCCTGGTGCAGACACTTCACCCACAGGACTCTGGTACGTGAGCTGCTGCTGGTGGGAGGGTCCGGTGGTCAGACTGCCCCGGGACACATGTGGCAGCAGAAGTAACCGAGTGAACGACGCTGCACCGTGAAGCACCACATCAGAGCAGAGCGGATCTGTCATCGTCTCATGCACACAGTCACAGGCAATGTTCCCTCTAATTTTTCATGTGTCTGAGCGAACACAAAAACTCTCTGAGCAGAGCCTTGGACCATGTGAGCGACATCAGACGCACTGGGGCCACATCGGTGTCACAATTGATCAAAACCTGAGATCAGCGCTGTAAGTCTTTTTTGGCCACTTTTCACAAGACTTTGTTGGCCTTCATCCATTAATGAAGCATCCCTGGATATAATTGTGAATGTAACTTATAGCAGGTAACTTTGAAAGATTTTCAACAAAATGGATGTAATTTCCTGGGATTTGAGGTGTTTTAGATCAACAAACTCAAATGTTACAGTGATACATTTTATGATCATGCAATAGGCCAATGGCAGGCCGTCCACACAAAAGTTCCATAGTGCACCTTTAATCACACATTATGATTGCAGGCTACTTCTGCTCAAGATTCAAATGGAGGCTTTGTTTATCATAAGAAAACCTGTGGCACACTTATGTTCACCTGTGTAGTTCACATGCTGATCACTTGTGTCAAATCTAGTCAGTGTTTCTCTGTGAGCAGCACTGTCCTCCTCCTCTCTGATCACAGCCCCTGGACTACAGCGCCCCCTGTCTGTGAGCTGCACCGTCCTCTGCTCCTCAGCGCCCCCTGTCTGTGAGCTGCTCTGTCCTACTCTCTCTCTGATCACAGCCCCTCAGCTATAATTTGGTTTAGGTAGAATTAATTTAAAAAAAAATGGATATCATCATTAAGTTGTGTTCAAATCAGAGTCATGGTGTTTTTTCCCTCCAAAGCTTTCACAGTTTTCTGATGCATTTTAATATAAAGATTGACTCTTATCCAGCAATATTCTGTGCAATATTCATTTAATTCTGTATTAATTTAATTCTGTGCTTAAATTTCCCCTGGAAGCCTCTGGACAAAGTAACCTGTGTGTCATGTTTAGATCATAAGCCCATGTTTCAAATAGGCCTAATGATAATTTACAGTTCATTCTTAAAGGATGTCATTGATTAGACTTTACTGTTGCTCTGACACAACAAGTCAGTCTTCAAAGCCTAAATAAACCTTCCGTCAGTGGCCATTCATTTTCATTCTTCCAGTTTTCACTTGGGATTATTCTGTGCATAAAGCACCTAACGCCTCGTTACGCACGCGGCTAATTTACATATCAATACACGCGAAAACTGTGCAAAGCGCTAAACTTTGTAGACACGCTGTGGCGTTTGCTCTGATTGGTTCATGATGTTTCACTGGAGCTGAAGACAGAGGAGTCTGAGAAGTCTGTGTCTGTGCCGCGCTGCTCACGGCGCTCACACTGTCGCCGCGTAAAGACGCGCGGAGACAAGTCAGATCCAAAATGAATGAACTCAAATCAAGTTTGTCATCGTGAGTTCTGAGAGTTCGGGGTTGGGTTGATTAAATCTCCAAAAGTGCACAGCCTGACCCTGGATTAAGTTTGTGTCTAATGTGATGGTTTGACTCCAGAGGCAATGATTTTAGTGGGACTACTTTTCCGTGCGTAAGGTGGAGGAGCTCGTTTACGTGCCTGCTGGCACAGCGTACTACCACCAAATGTTTTAGGGGTCCGCAGTAACGGGCCGTAATGCCTTACTTTCAGTCCTGATGGGGAGCGCAAATCTTCGCGGTAATTTGCGCTATTCTAGATGCATTAGTTCGTCAGCTGTTTGTGCTCAAAACTCCGTGAAAACGAGGCGGGTTGGTCCAGAGGAAAGAAGAAAGAAGAAAAAGCGTATGGGATGTAGAACTTTAGTTCTGAGCCTTTGATTTGGCGCCATGTGCTGTTTATGATCAGGTGTGTTCAGGTGCACGTCACTGTGTGTAGCCCGCCCCTCAGGCTCTCTTTCTCTCTCTTTTTCTCTCGTGCGCGACAAAGATTTTCTCTGCGCGATGCCCCTGGGAGCTGTGCGCAATTGCGCACGCGCGCAGCTTAGAGGGAACAGTGGTCACAGGGATGTTAAAGGTCCACTTTGTTACGATTTTTGACCGAGATTAAACTACGGCAAAATCCTTCAGTGTACTCCCTCATTCATCCAGGAGGGGTCCTCAGTAGAGAAGGTTTCAGAGGTGGACATCTGCACATAGTTTTACAGATCCAGGTGTTTCAGATTAAAAATGACTTCTGGATGGCAGATTATTTTAAAAAATAATGTCTAGATCAAAACATTTGAAACCTTCTCCCATTAAGTCAGGTAGACAGGATTTCATGGATTACTCGTTGGGTGACACCAGTGTAAATGGGGCATAGTATTTAAAAGCTCTGTGGAACATCCCAGACAGTAATAACTATATAATAATGATGACTTCACACCTGACTCTGAGCTGCTACAAGAGCCTCCAGGTACAACAGACTCAAAGAACCCGAGGCAAGCGCTCGTTTTGAGTGATTGAAGTCTGGGACGTGTCTTTGTGCTCACGACAGACTTGTAGGATTTTCTCATTTTGACTTTATTTAGTATCAGTATAATATGTTCTTGTTGTTAATATAAATGATTGTTTTAAACCAGTAAGGCGTCTGTTTGTGGAGAAAAATGGACAAATCAGTTGAAAATGACAAGTAAACAGACTGATGAAGTCACACTGGGGAGCCAAAGGTTACACATCATTTACAAAAAGGAAACGACTTTTTTGACCCTTTAAACAAAATAAAGACGTTCAAATACAGTATATTTTTTATTTGTCAAGTGAATGAAAAAAAATCGGTTCTGGCCCAGTGCACAGTGTGGTTGAAAAGGAGATTTTATAAAGCAAAATTTGAAATATATTTATCTTAATTGCATTTTAGTTTAGTGAGTAGTCCAAGCTGTGACAGGCGCTTTAGAGAACAGTTTTAAGCATTTATGTACGTGTACTACTGAAGTGTTCACTCCCTCTCCTCTGACTCTGTGGCACATTCCACATAAAAACTTCTTCAAGAAATATAAATCAAAGCAATGTCAGGGCCCCAAATGACTCCAGAAATTCACAGGAAATTGTGCATCACTTGATGTACCTGATTCTTCCTGTTTGTACTGTCTGGAATAGTCACATGTCTGGATCACTTCTTGCAGGTCCAGTGTCCTTTTGGAGCACTTTACACGAGCACTTCCTGCTTCTCATCGAATAAAACGCTCTATAAACAGATGCAGAGAAAGCGCTGTGGTCTCATTTTCACTCGAATAGATGCTCTTACAATGTATCTGTGCTAGAGCAACACAGACTTTACTTAATTACATGCAAAACAGTGGAATTGCATAAATTGTATATTAGGTGATGGATCATCCATGAAAGTTTCATAGCAATGAAATAAAAAAAATAAAAAAATCTAGATGGGGTCAAATGGGCGATAAGATAGTGGGAGAGTTAACCAGAGCGTCAAATAGTCTGAGAGTTTCATTGGGGTTTGATAAAGGATCCATTCTACAGATTGTCAAAACAGTTTAAAGGGCCTGTACCTGATTTTTATTTACTCTAGTTAAGATAAACATTACACACTGTTTGACAGAAGCAACTCCATGGAAAGACATTGGGTTTGTAATGTATAATCTGTGCATGTTATAAATGCATTTTGTTAGGAAAGAACTAGTGCAGAAGTGTTTGCCAGGGTCACCTCTTTTCAGCCAATCAGGCACATTGTACACTATGAATCATGGGAAATTAACTTTACAGTATCCCGTGATTCTCTGTCATAAAAAGCTAATTGTTAAAAGACTTAGAGGAACTATATGGAAACAACTGCATCAGACTATTCCAGACAGTCGTGTCTGAGTCATGGAGCAATATCGAGTGAGAAGAAGGACTATGTGGGCGGGGCTAACGGTTCAAACAAAAACATGTTCTTGTCTCATGGTTTAAAATCAGGTACAGCCCCTTTAAAGATATAATTTTGAAACTTTCTGTGTAGTTTACTCACATGAATGTAAGGGCGAAATGTGTTACTAGTCTTTCATCATGTCATGTTTTCATGTAGAAATGAAAAATGTGGGACATTTAAGTTACAAAACCAAGTTTTGTACATTTTGTTTTTTAAATTTTGTACACATATTAGTTAGAAATAATTTCACAAAGGGGATTTGGGATTTCTTATATGTTTTTGAGTGAACTACATTTGACTGAAAATTAAAATTTTGTCAAATTTTTAAAATTATTTTTAAAACTTAAATAAATTAGTTTTAATTAGAATTAGATATCAACAAATCCCTCTGTACGTTCTGCCAAAATCTTTTTGAGTCCAGATTGTACAGTTTGGTGTAGGATCTACTTTAAGGCTGATCTTTATGTCTCGAGGGAGAAAAATGCATTTGAAGAAGTTACAATGTCCCAGAGAAATCTATGGATGAAGTGGATTAAATTAAGAAATAAAACATCTTTAGGAGCAGATTGGACAAGTTTATTGTTTCAACGTGAAAGTCGATATGTTGAGAGAGCAAACTGAACAAAAAACAAAACATTTAAATAATTCATGTTGCCTGCAGTGACTTAAAGAAAGATGATTTGAATAAAACTTGCACTTATGAATGTGGAATTTCACAGGACGATCAGCCCTCGCCTGAAACCCATGACTAGATTTTTTGTTATTCTTTGCTCGTGCTGTCACTGACCAGCAGGGGGCTGCTTCACCCTCACGTCTATAGATTTAAAGCAGCTCATTGTGATGTTCCGGCGTGTGTTCTGTGCAGGGAGGTTAGCGAGGTTAGCGACCAGAGCGAGCTCAGCACTTTAGACAATAGAAACGCCGCATTAGCCGCTCCATTCACGCAGGAATTAGCCGTATGCAGACCATAGGCCCAACAGGGGTCACACTCAGGCCGACATGACGTAAACCACCGGCCAAAGGAGAAAAGATCCCATGAAGCACTGGAGCACTGCTCCCAGGTTAAAGGTGCTCTGATGTGAGCTGACACAGGAAGAATGCAGGCTTTCAAGAGCATTTAAAGAAGACACTGACAGGACATTCACATGTACCTGTCGAGCTGTGTGTCCCCGGGAAGTGTGTTCCTTTGTATCTCGTTAAAGTTTTACTTTAAAAAT